>JAPSGF010000021.1:4321268-4345432 GCA_035772895.1 Perdix hodgsoniae | reverse complement strand
GAATAGAATAGAATAGAATAGAATAGAATAGAATAGAATAGAATAGAATAGAATAGAATAGAATAGAATAGAATAGAATAGAATAGAATAGAATAGAATAGAATAGAATAGAATAGAATAGAATAGAATAGAATAGAATAGAATAGAATAGAATAGAATAGAATAGAATAGAATAGAATAGAATAGAATAGAATAGGTGAAAACTTGGATGTACCCAATCAACTTCAAAAGAACAGTGGGAATTTTCTAGAGCCCATGCAGAAGAAAACAATTCCATTACAATCAGTAAGTAATAAAGTGCTATCCCAGCCAGAAGTATGGACCAGAATAGGCTGAGAGGAGCACTGCTTCTGCATCCTGCACATCTTTTGGGTGTATCTGTGTTAGCAGTTTATTTCCCTTTTTGTTTCCTGCAACCTCCTTTCTTGCAATCAGCAGCTGTATTCCATTTAGTTTTTGCATTCCTCTCTTATTGCCCAACAATCTAAATGAGACTGCCAGCCTGTGGAGCTCCTGACATCTAATTGAGCCCTACAGTTACTACAAATTCCCTCCGCAGCTCTCAAACCAGAGCAAAATTGAGCCAGATATCTTGAGATCACTTGGAAAATCTCATTGCCCACTGGAGGTTACGTGGAGCTTAAAATCATCTGCTTCATTATTGATGAGAAGAGGGAGAGAAAAGGGAATTATTTTAATCTGTGTATCCTTGTAAGGCTTTTGACAAGCAGTCAAACCACCACGCTAATCCCTAATCCCCCGATAATCATCACCCAGCAATTTTAAAACGTGGTCTCCGAGAATTGCAAGAGGAGCCAACCAAAAAGAGTCCACACATCAGAGGGCTCTTATTATTATGTTTTATTAGTATTAGCCTTACCAGTATTATTATTTTTTAAAGCATGCCTCCAGCATGTCTCAGGGAAACCTCTTCCCCATCTGCTCTGCATCGAGAGTGGCAGGAAAAGGGGCAAAGTCAATCACCCAACGCAGAACAATGTTGAAGGTGACTTTAATAAAATGAAAGTAATTCTTCCTTTAAAAAATTACATAGTTTGCCACACATTTTAAAGCAGAGAACGCACTGCATAACTCCTAACCACCAAGTGGGCCAGGAATACTGTATCCCTTTATTCTCTGAGTTTAATAGTTATAATTAGAACCTTTCCTATATGGTTTCTATATCTACGTGTAATTCTGAAAAAAATCCCTCTTGTCTTTCCCAATAAACTGATGCATTGTTTCACAGGCTGCAGTGAAACAAAGTGAGAAATGGAGATGTGGGGGTTTTGAAGAGGAGTTTTGGGGTGGTGTTTTTTGTTTGTTTGTTTGCCTTTTGTGAGGCCGAAAAGTTCTCCAACTCGAAATGTTCTCACTTTGCATCAGCTCTGTCCCTGTGGTGCTGCTGTCCACACATAGGGAGCTGCTAGAGGACAAGGGCAGCTGCAAAGAAGTGAGATTTCCAAAGCTAAGTCTCGTGCTTAATGGGTGCGTTCTTTGTTTCAGGAGTGATCACAGTGTGGCCGTGTGGTTATGCACACTCTCATGCTGATGGTGGTTGGTCTCTGCTCGTGGGTACCAGCAATAGGATGGCAAGTGATGGCTTTATATTGCACCAGGGGAAGTTCAGGTTGGTTATTAGGAAAGATTTCTTCTCAGAAAAAAAGAGCAGTTGTGCACTGGCACAGGTGCCCAGGGAGTATGGGAATCACCATTCCTGGATGTGTTGAAGAACTGTGGGGATGTGGCACTGAGGGACGTGGTTATGGGCATGGTGGGATGGGTTGGGGTTGCGGATCTTAGAGACCTTTTCCAACCTTAATGATTCAATGATTCTGCGTATGTATCAATATTTTAGAGTGTAATTATTTTGTTCATTGTGGCTTATTTTCTGTCTCTCCTGCTCAATGTGTGATGGTGGGCATATGTAGAAGTGGGCCTTAAAACACACATCATTGCCCAGGGTTCTTCCTGTAATCAAAGCACATGCCCACCCATAGCTAATCAGCCCAATGTCAGCTGGTTGGTTTAGAGCAGTGCCATCTCCAACACAAAGCAGAGAGCATTTGGCAATGGGCAGTGGAGAGGAAGTGGTACCTGGAGGATGGGCTGTGTTACCTTCAGAAACTCAGGATGTAAAGTGTATTTGTGCATATTTGCGTATAGATGCAGTGAGGTGTTATTTTTTTTTCCACTTTAGCGTCTGTTTTAAATAAGAGGAATTGGTTGCAGGGAAAAGGGAATTAAATCTATTCCAGAAAATTTTCAGAGGTTTAAGTTGATGAAACATCTCAGTCTGGGGGTGTATGTGTGTCACCGTGATAAAAGCTGAGGTCCCTCCTCACCCCCAGGTCCCAGCCCTGCACTTTGCAGTGAGTTAGGAGAACACATTTGGCTGCAATCTAGACACAATTTTTCAAAATCCTTTCCCTTCTTTATTTTTTCTCCCTTTCCCCCAGCACCCCCCTACCCTCCCACCCTGAATTTATGGGTCAGGAACCCTCAATGTTGTCCTGATGGATTAAGCAGAGACAAGTTGTATCAAGTAAATTAAAAATGAAATAGTTACAGCTGTTGGAACGGTCTCAGGGCTGAAGGAGGTAAAAAGACTTTCTACCCTTGAGGGGCCTGGAAGTAATCTGCAAAGCACCAACCACTTAAATAAAGGCAGCTTGAGTGAGGGTTGATGGCTGGGGAATGGGAGAGCATCCAGCATCCAGCACAGCGGGCATAGGGCAGCCCTCTGAGCATTGCTGCTGTTGTGGATTTCTGCACTCTGTTACTGATCTCTGGGCTTGGTGGATGTTTTATTTTTAATGCCTAACTGCTATCAGGCAGTGCATCAGTGGTAGAACTGCAGAGAGGGCTCTGCCTCATCCCAGGGACCAGTTAGGATTGGGAATGGGTCCGGTTCTTCATGCTTCAGCTAGGAGCCTAAGCATAGCCTCTCCCTGTCCATTATAAACCAAGCACAGAAAAATGCAGCCATAATTAACCTTTTTTGAATTGAGAATCGCTCTGTTCAGCCAATTAGAAGCACTTCAGAGCACATTGTTGCAGCAGGCAAGCACCGCCATGGATGTGTATTTATTGCCACAGTGTTGGGGCCTGAGTTAATGGAGCAGAGATGTCAGGGAATGAAATACAGAGCTGTGCTCATCCTCAGTGTAGTGGAAATGCTAAGTCACAGCCTGAAGTAGTGATGGAGCACCTGGTGGAAAGGCAGGGCCAACCCAAGGGAGCTCAGGTGCATGCAATGCCCCTGAGTGACCAGAAGAGGTGGAGCCTGGATCCACCCCTTCCCAGCCCTCATTTAAGGGTTGGCAGTGGAGGTGTGGGCATCTCACTGGAGGTTCCTACATAACAAAGGCCTTTCAAAGGTGAGCAGTTTTTCTTCTGTTGTTTCTGTGTCTACAACTGCTGTATTTGGGCTTGTTCTTGTTTGCTGTAGCCTAGGTTTGTGCTGCTCTGCTGTTATTGCTATGCTTTACATCACATTATAGCATTACACTATGCCTTGACTCATTGCTGGCATTGGCATCCCAGAAGGGCTATGCCTAGAGCCTGTGGCCTAGGTGGGGTTTGGCTGAAGAGCTGAACTGGGTCCCCCCAAACAATAGCATCTTTTGCTCCTTGGTGACTTCAGAATTGTTAGCTCCACAGCGTTGGAGGGAGGAAGTAGAGGAGGATGCATCCCCAGCAGCAGGATCTTCTGCTCTGCTATAAACCTCTCCCCAGGTGGATGTAAATCCTTCAACTTTCTGCTCGAGCTCAGCAGCTGCACATTTATTTGAGCAGCAAACGGGGCCAAGAGGAGTAATTGTGAGTGATGGGATGGCTAGCCTAAGCATGCTACACAGCTTCCACTGGTGCTATGGAGGTCCCTGAGAGCCCCCACCAGGGTTGCAGTGGGGTCCTGGACTGGGCAGGGTCCTGCTGCTTGCTGGTGACTTGATCCTGCACCCTTGAGAGCAGCCAAGGGCATCCCCAGGCACTGGCTGTTTCCTTGAGTCATATACGCCCCATTGTACTGAATTTTTGCCTTTGTTTCTGTTGCTGTTAGTGTTGTTATTGCCATTATTACAATTTCTATTGCATTAATGTATAGATCCCTGTCATAACGTAAAAGCCCTCTGTGCTAACGCTTCCCAGTGTGAAATAAAATGGGGAGGACTGTCCCAAAGCCCCCACAGACTAACTAATGCTTCCTCCTTTCCTTTGCTGCTTGATACTTCTGGAATCGTAATATTTCAGCCATGAGTGTTGCTTTATATCCTTTTCTTGTACAGGAGCTGTGTTGAGCTTGGGGTTTTTGTTTGTTCTTGGTTTTGCTTTGCTCTGACTTTTTTTTAATACTTCTTGTAAAGTGGTTCTATCAACTTTTGCAAGCCTGTTAACAACGCAGACAAGCTGCTTTTCTCATTTGAGAAGGTTGCTTTGCTTGGTTCAGGGTCTTTTCTCAACAGAAAATGTGTTAATTTGCAATGCTACCTTGGAGCCAGAAATAGCTGCCAATGCATGGTCGCTTTTCCAGAAAAATACTGGAGGTGGTGGGAGTATTTCAAATGCTGTGGGACTTAGAACCGAGCCTGTCTTGCTGGGAAAGCCAGCGTGCAGCATAGCCAGCTGGGCTCCAAAAGGCAGTGCCCCAAAGGGGACTGATTGCCCCATTGGCATTGTGGGGCTGAGGTCCCTCTGCAGCCCTATGCTGTGGTTCTGCCATAGGATGCTGGTGGTGCCACAGCTGCTGCTCATGGCTGCATCCTGGAGTCCAGACGAGAACATTCAATTCACACCACATATGGATATTTTTTTTTCCCCTTCTGATGCTTTCTTTTATCAAGTTTCAATATAATAAACAAAGGGGATGATATTATTTCGCTGGCAAAGGCTTCAGCTAATGCACAGTTTTCAATACTGGCACACTGAGGGACTTTTTCACCATACAGCGGCCAGTCAGACCCACATCGGTCCCAATGGCGGTGGGAAATAGAAACTCAAATCTTTTACCTTGAAGAATAGCTGCAATTCATACTCTGTTCACAGCACTCTTTGATGCCAGCACAGCAAACCAACTCATCGCAGTGGTATCAAAGTAAATTTTTCTAAGGTGTTGACAGTACAGCAAAGGGACGATTCAGCATTTAATCATTTGGGACCATGGCATGGTGTCTGCAACAGGGCTCTAGCTTGCTTTATGTACAGGCTTTCGTTCTCAGAAGGACTTGGAGCATGTTGCTTCACTCTTCTGCTGCCCCTTTGAACACAAGTTCTTCAGTCTGCCAGTCATGAATTTAAGCCTTATTCTTGACTTTTGCCAAAGTCATTCCCAATGGAATATATCTAAATTGGTGCCTAATTAATTGAGGTGGAGAGGTGGAGGCAGCTGTGTCCAACCCCATCACTCTTCCTATCTTCCTGGCTTTCCCTATAGGTGCCCTTAGCCATGGGCACCAAGAGAGCTTTGAACGATTGAGATGTTCTGAACACAAGGGATATTCATGTGGCTGATAAGCCTATTTATTTTGTAACTCCAGCACTTGTTAACCAGACAACAGGACAGCAGCAGTGGTTAAAGCAGGCCAGGCTTTATTACTTTTTTTGTTTTCTTCCAGAGTCAGCTTTTGAGTGTTCCTTTGTGGAGCTGAAAGAACATAATTCATCACAGCAAGTCTCATTAAAAGTATTTAATGAGAGCAGTGCAATCCCACAGCCTAAGGATCAGCATTATAGCAAGGACTGCCCAGAAGCCTCATTCCACCAGAGCTGGGTATCACCAGGAGAGCCCGTTCACTGGGGGGCACACTGACTGCTGTCACCAACACCCAAACAAGGACAGGAGACAAAGCAACCCAAGAGAACTGCAGCTGGATAACAACACCAGTGCAAATTTCTCAGCCCAGAACAAGCCAAGATTCGTTTCTGGCTAAAATTCCTGCACTAATGCTAACCACCATCTGATTACATGATTTCCCTGAGTCCTGATGCAAGTCACTGTCATGGAAAGGGCTCACATGGGCATGCTGCAGCCCTGGTTCCCTGCTGCCCATCTCTGCTTCTGGTTGGTCCAGTGCCCTGTGCAGCCCCATCACCTGCACTCTGCTCCCCACTGGAAAAACATGCTGGTTTTCAAAGGTAAGGGAGTCTTGGGTTACTAGGAACACAAATCATTACGAGTAAAACTGCATTCCCAATTTATTGTATTTGTTTTATTTATAATTTTATTACTTATTCCACATTTTCCATATTTTCCATGTGTTTTGCGTCATCCTGGTCCGTTCAGGCCTTGACGTGGAAACTTGGGCTCTTCTCCCTGCCTGACGCGTTGAAGGCTTTATAAACAGCCTTGTTTCATTGTTTGCTCTGCCTATTTCCATCCTGCAGGTGTGTGGCTGAAGCTATGCTTGGGACAAGTCCGAATGCTCTCTGGCTGGGGAGCAGGAGGGGGCTGAAGGGAAGAAAAGCAGCAATTAACGCAGTAAGTGGTGAAAATTAAGCAAACTGTTCAATGGTGCTTTAACAAAGAACAGTTTGAGACTTCTGATTTGTGAGTTTTCTTGTTCACATTAAGGAAAGAAGAAGAGAGAAGGAGGTTTTTCCATGCAGTTAACATGCTGCATGCACACATTCACTGACTGAGGAAACTCCTCCCCATGTTGGTTCCTTCTCTGTGCTGCACATCTGCTCCTGGAAGGTAATGTCATGCATCTGTGTCCATAGTTAATTCACTATTTTCCCCTCTCCTAGATGCATAGGCAAGTATTTGCTTTCATGCTCGCATCTGACCACAATCTGTAAGCGAATATCAGGCATGTTCAGCAATACCACTTTTAGCTGTGCTTCCAAGGTTTTGTATCAACAGGAACACTAGGTCAATTTGCAACCAGCCCCAGAAAATCTGGTGCAGCATCTCTCACACTATTGACAGGGACTGCTTGAATTCAGCATTTCCAGGCTAACAGTTGTCATTCAGCTCTTGAGCAGATTTGCACCACCTCCTCATCTATTTTTCATCAGTCTTGCACCCTCTGTGACATCCATGTCAATCCATGAGTTCAGTCTGTTTCAGTTCAGTCCTACACGTACCAAGTGTGTGTGCAGCCACACTTAGACCTGAGCAATTACTTGGGTAGCAAAAGGATGCTCAGTTCCTGCAAAGGAAAAGCCCAAGAAGCAACTCACTGAGTTTATTCTAGACAAACTCTGAGACAACTGGCTTGGGCTGGGGAAGGGACCTTAAGGATCATCCATCCTATGATGCCACAGTCAGAAAAACAAAAAAGTCACATTTCCTAACAGGGCATGGGCAGGAAGATTGGATTAGAACATCTGGTGGGGGTAATTAAATGTGTTAAGAAGCTGACACTCCAAGCTGCCCCTCCATGACTGTGGTGCTGTGTCATCTCCACTTGCCAGTGCTCCGTGGCTGCTCTCGCTTCACCCTGTGCTAACCCTGGTGCTGACCTGCCCCAGCTCCCCATTAGAGCTGCAATTAGGGGGTGACTCTTAATAGCGAGGTCTTGCTTCAGAGGGGGGAAGAAATGTTTCTGTAGCTCACACGCCACAATTAAAGATAATTTAAAATGTAAGTAATTGCACTGGGTTTCTGGAAACTACTGTAGAGGTCTTGTCCCAGGCATCTGACAGGCATGGTGGTGTATTTTGACAAGTTTTGTGCAGATTTCCATTAAATACCAACTAGCAGCTCTATTTTCTTTGGAGTCACTGGTCAGGAAATGGTGATTGTGAAAGGTCAGGTCTGGAAGGTTTGGGAGGGGATGGAGGTGTTATTCACATTCAGATCCATGGGGATCCAGTTCCAACATAAATCTTGCAGTTGCTTCATCCTTGCTTTCTGCACAGCCTTTTAGCAGGAGAAAGGTACAAGCTGATCCACAGGGATCTTCTGTTGAGTTTCATTGCTCCTGCTGAGATGCCAGGGGTGGGATCTCAAAATGCCCCTTGGCAAGCGGGGGAGTCAGGTTTTAGAGACCTGGCAAACAGCAGAATGTTTGGTTATAGCTCCATCCCCTCCCAGCATTGCACTAAACCTCCTAGTTTGCAAAAGTAGATAAGAAATTGCAGTTCGTTCAAGGCTTCTGCAAGGTCAGCAAAGTGTGAACATCCTGCAGAATGCACCCAGATACTTTCAGAGGCTCAGCAGTCCCTGAAAGAGCTTTGCATCGTGCAGACAAACTGTCAGCTGAGCTTGGATTCTGCCACATGTCCTAACCATAAGGAGCCATCTGTGTGCAGCACACTACACACGACCTTTCCTCTCGCCATTTCTACTCCCTCTCTTTTCTTTCAAGTCATCTCTTTTTCGACCTACATTTAAAATACCAAATGAATCCCAGCTGAGCACAGAATTCAATATGCAACCCGGTACCAACATGCAAATGACGAGTCAGTCCATCTACATCAGAGCAAGAACCAGCATATGAGAACAGAGCAATCAGAAAATGGAAAGGAACCCATCGTGAACTTAGTCACCTTCTTTCACGTTTCACTGGTCTGGGTTCCTCTCTCAGTTATGGAGACTTTTCTCCAAAGTCAGCCCAGGTAGGACTGTAAAAGAACTCTGGTGTCCCAAAATGCAGAGAGAAAACTGCACCACGTTTGAAAACTGCACTTTTATTTCTGCTTCTGTAAGCGGGTTTCTCACATATGCTAAAAAGCCAGAGATAATGGCTCTGTACTGTAGATGTTTTCAGCTTGTGCCAGTGGATAGTAAAATTAAATACGCGCAAAAGCAGTTGCAGTATCAGGATCTCTGAAAGTTCTACCTTTGTATAGCTTACAGAAGACAAAATACATATAGGAAATCAAAGCTATGAAAGTCTCACCCTTGTTGTTGCTTTCAAGCAGGTGTCTTTCTGTCTGTAGTAATTCAGATGCACTGGTAACACCACTGGAAAAAAATACAACCATCGTGGGACTTCAGAAAGACCAGAAATGAAATCAAATATATACATAAAAAATAGTTCTTATTTTTATCATGACTGAAGTGTTACTTATGTCCCAGACAGGTCATTATGGATGAGGCAGAAACACCAGAGCTGGTTGGGGGCTTTGGTCTTCTCTCCTTGAGAGCCCACGTTAAGCTCAAACTCAGCATCACTCCCTTGTATTTTGCCTTTAAAGCCACTGAGGTGCTCAGACCCAGCACAGGGCACATTGCCATGGCCCAGGTGGGGACTGATTGCCCCTAACCAATGCCACCATGCCCCAGGCAGGGGCCCATGTGATGCCTGGGGCCATTCCAAAGAGAGGTTTACATTATACCATCACAGCACTGCCTTCACCTCATTTCCTAGCTCAGCCCATTGGGAGAATGTTCCCTGTTGGGCCACACAGGGGACAGAAGGGGGGAAAAACACGGGCCAAACATATCTAGCTTTGAAACACCAGCATCCACATCACCAAACCCATGCAAAACCCTTGTAGGACGCTTGGAGGTAAGCTTTTGAAAGTGTTTTTGAACACATCATACATAGGAAAATAATGTGCTATAGAAACTTGGCACTGAGTTTGTCTCCAGTAGCCAAGTTGGGCATGGAAAAAAAAAAATTAGACAATAAAAGCTCATTTCTAGCCAAGTTTTAAGTGAGTATACAATACATACCTTTTTTTTCCCCTGTTTCTTGAGTTAGTTATTAGCCAAGTTGGCCAGGATCTTATGGAAAACACTGAAATGGAATTATTATAATTGTGTTGGTTTTTTTTTTCCTCTTTCTGACCAAGCAAAAGTTCTTACAAGCAATAATTTAATTATGGCAAAAGCATAACACAGACGTGGTCTTAAGGATGCATCATCGAAAGAAAAAAAAACCCCACAGCTCTCTTCTACACCAAACTTAGAACTACAGCTACTTCATGTGCACCAGTGAACTAATACTACTGCTATTTATGATTTTTCTTAATTATTTATTATAGAGCCTGCCAGAAAGTGGAAAATTACTGGTGCTGATCACCTTTCCAACCATTCTGGGTGTAAGATGGCACAAGAACAGTTCTGCAAAGCTGACCTCAATGAGACGGTAAGGAGTCAAGCATGAGAACGAAAGGGAAAAAAACAGATTGGATTTGAATGTGCTAAGCTAAATAAATAAAAAAAGAGAGGAGATCAACGGGAATATTATAAGCTGCAGATTTGGAGCTGCGTTAAACAGGAACAATCGTTTCCTTTCTGCCACTTACTGAGTGAAGAAGGCCATTCCTTTGCAGAGCTGATCTGATACCTTCTCATATTCTCTCGGAAATATCCTTCCAAGTCAGATGACTTCGTAGCAAGTGAAAGTTTTTGCCAGATGTGTTTACGTCTGGGCAGATGTTTGTCTTTTCACAAAACAAGAATCCAAGGTTAAAAAATAAATAATAATACAAAAAAAAAAACTGCATCCCATTTCTATTTATAACACGGAAAAATTGGAGAGAGCTGCAGCAATGGAAAAAGCAAAATATTTTCAGTTTGGAGAGACCGATATTTTTAACGGAATACATTGATGGCAAAACTAATTTTGCTAAGAGCAGAGTATTTCCCCCCCAGTAACATTTCATGGCAGAACACCACAAGCTGCCTCCAAGCCCATGTGGGCTGCAGCAAGCAAATAGGAATGGGCTGCAAGCAGCAGAGTGGGAGTTGCATAATGGTTGGACAGTTGGACTGGATGATTTTAGTGGCCTTTTCCAACCTTACTGACTCTATGACTTAATTAACTAGCACACTAGAAGGCCATTCCATGCCATTTAGATGGCATTTGTTGGCTGGCATGGCTGGTTCTGAGGAGTTCTCAGTGCAGGAGCACTGAGTTGGATGGAAGGAGTAAAGGCAGTGAGCAACACTGGAGTCACATTGGATGGGGCACATAACAAACTGATTGCTGACACATTCAGTCAGTGGCAGACGACCCATCTGCCACAGGGAACCATCCCTGGTGACATGCTGCTGCTGCATGAGCTCAAAGGGAGAAGTATCTGCAAGTGACACTGTTGGCCACTCGTTCAAGAGCTGCTGGATCTCCTTGCAGGCAAGCATTGGATAGGGGGTTTGGTTACACTGCTCCTCACTGCCTGCCCTGCTGCCTTTCCCATATACCCCCCAGGATATATTGTTTGGGGCAGTTTTTGTCTATAGAAGTGCCATAAATTTAAAAAAAAAAAAAAAAAAAAAAAAAAGCACAAGTTCTGAGAATAGGAATGTGGTTTTTGCTGCAAAATTTAGAACTCATCCCACTGTTGTGTCATCAGCACAGATCTTTGTCTCAGCCCTTCCCTTGTCTCTCGCTCAGCCACGACCCACTGGACACCAAGTGCCTAAATGCAAGAACCTCAGAGCATCAGCAGGACATCCCACCCAGCCAAAGAACCCAGAGGAAGCTTCTAAGCTTGTATGAGTCACTCATCATCTCATGCAGTATTAGAAGGAAATTGCCTTAGGGCACTGTCATCACCGTTTGTGAGTATTTGTTGACAGCAAATGTCTGTGCTACTGTTACGAACCTCAGGCTGGGCTAGGTTTGAACCTAAGATCACCACTTTTAGCACATATACATTGGCCAGCTGGGCTGAAAAATGGAGAATTCAGCGTCACCAGAAGCTGGCAGTTGCTTTAAAGTTAACGTGCATCTGTGCATAGCCTTTGCCAGCAACAAATGCAGACTGATGGACTTAGCTTAGTTGAGAACAAGATATTCTCACATCCCAATGAACTTACAAAGAGGGAGGTGAAAAAATACCATTACTGATCTGGAACTAGACTTGTCAGCAGGGGACAAGACTGCAAATAGACACACACACTTTGCCATTTTTACACAATCTTTCACTCCTACAGCTACCAACAACCTGCACGCCATCCCTGACCCTAGTTCATGTCCCCATGGTCTGATGGCATCACCAGGAGAGTGCTCATGTGTTCCAGCCAGGGAAAGCAGCACAGACAGGAGGCTTCCCAGACAAGAATGAGGCTGATGCTTGTGTCACCCCAAAGCCCTCCCCCTCCACATATCTTATTGCAAGACATCTCGCTGAATTTACTGCCTACAAATCAAACTGGCAAGCAGGCATTACAGCTTTTCCTAAAAAAATGGGGAGCATCAGAAAGAAGATGGCTTGGCCATTTCCTCCCAGCTCTCCCTCCAGGCTGCTCAGCTCAGTCTGGGTAACCTCATCACCCTTCCAGCAGAAAGCTATTTCTGCCTCCCAGACAAGCACAGGAAAAAAACTTGGTTGAAGCAAAACAGAAAGAGCTTCATGGTTTCCCAAGAGAAGGGAAATGCAAGATGGTGGTTCGCATCTGACGGAGCCTAGACCCAGTTTTGTCTAAGATCCATGGCATACTCACAAAGGGTGGCTGAGATCCTAGCGGAGCTGAAAGCGACTTGAGAGCTGGCCAGCCCAAGCAGAGCACGTTGTTGTTGTTTAAAAATGATACTCATTAAGAGCAGAAGTCAGGCAGTGATCACCTTCTGCAGTTGATAATAGGAGGGAGATGGTGGAAAATGAAACCTTGGAAAACAAAACTTATTTGGTACCACTGATTAAAACCAGTTTGTGTTTCATGGTGAAAGGCTGTGTTTGCACAAGGTTTATTCAGCTCTGGTCTCTTCCATCCACATACGGTTTGTTTTAATGACTGTGGAGTTATATGAATCTATTAATTTTTTTTTTTCCTGAAAGTTTCATAACAACAATGCCTGTTTTTTTCATACAGCACTTTACAGCCACGCATCTGGAAATACACTGCAAATAGGCAATTAGTGTCAGCCCTGTTTTGAAGATGGAGAAACTCAAGAGTCCAAGCAAGACAACTATTAAAGAACAGTGCCAAAATTAGATCTTTTGCTTCATCTTGACAAACTAGAACTACAGCCTCTTGAAGACATCAGGGATGCGTGAAAAACATTTCATTTAGTTAGCAGTAACTCTGGCTCAGGTTGGACAGACAAGAGGACAGCAACAAAGACAGACTGACTCACGCTAAATAACAGAGGTAGGAAGAGGACTTCCAGTAATGACAGACTGCAACCACTTACGTCCCAAATCCAGCGCTGAAGGATCCCCCTCCAATAAAGGGCTGACCACCACAGGTTCCTGTTTTCTGATGAGAGCTTGCTGCATTTGTCCCCTCCACGTTCTCTAACAGGAACACCTGGAAAGGTTAAAGCACAGAGTTGAAAACCAATAAGATAATATTATTTGAGGCAAATCTCTAACACTTTAATCAGGCTACGTGGGAGGCAAGAAAATGCGAGATGCAAGGGAATATTAAATTATTAATATTACGTTGAACCTGAGATTAGTCAGATTCCAGAGACGTACAATAACTGCTCCCACCTCTGATATGGAGGTGTGGAGGCAATGAGCAGGCTCACAGCAAGGAAGCAGGTCCTGGGCAGGACACTGCTGCCAGATATACTGTGGCAATGCACTCAGCCCTTCACATAGCTGCTGGATGAAGCAGCACAGCCCCTGCAAAAGCTCAGAGCAGCCTTATCCCAGGGTGCTGCATGATCTCCCCACCTCTCCATTGCATCCAGCCCAACCTAGGGTGCTGCATCCAGGGATGCCCAGTCCTGTCTGGTGCACCTGGATCTCTGCTCATGGGTGGAATGCTTAGGAGTGTCAGAGATGGGAGAGGAAAAAAAGGAGGCAATACAGACACAATGAAGAAGTGAAGAAACATTTAGAAGAAAAACACAAGAGAATTAGATATCAGGAGGGAAAGAGATGGTGAATGGCATGAAGGGAGTTAATGAGAGCCAGAAATGCAAGTTGGAGAAATGTTGATTTTATTTAGCATTAATTGCAGGAAAGAGCCTATAAAGTGTGGTAAAAAATTATTAAGTACCACTATGCAATGCCAGCTTTATGCCAGCCATCCCTACGAAAGCAGGTGTATTATTCCTAGTTCCCTAGGTATAAATAAATAACTGCTTTTCCATTTTTTTGTGTGTGTGTGTGTGTGTGTGTGTGTGTGCTTTTTTTTTTAAACGATGGCTTTTCATTAATTTTTACTGCCATATTGTTACAGTTCTGATTCCTCCTGAGCAGCTCTGGGAATCAGTTGGTGCTGGAGTGTGTGTATGCAGGTTGGCACATGAGAGCCACGGGGCACTGCATGGGAGATGCATTGTCTGTGATCATAGCACCCCAAGGGTGCAGCCCTGATCCTCTTGCCCAGGCACCAAAAGGTGACCTCACCCATGGTTTGAGTTCTGACAGCAACATCTGGGTAAATACAGAAAGGAACCCTGATGGAAAATGGGCAGTTGGATGGGTGATGGGTGATGCGTATTGCATTGAGGGCTCATACAGCAAAGTCCAGAAGGAACAGAGGGACCAGGTTACCCAAGGAACCTTTCCTGAGACTTAAGATGCCCTAGGAAAGAACATCCTGAGGGGCACCACCCTGGTGCAAGCACTGGTATCATGTCAACCCATTGGTCCTGGTGTCAGGGACAGGGAGCTGGGCTTCCCCTGCCATCCCAGCCATCCAGCACTCCTGAATGCATGAGAAAAAGGAAAATAAAACCTACATTTTGTTCCACTTTTAACTTTCTGCTCCTGCCCATACACTCCTCCTGGCATCATTACAAGCGGGCTCCAACGCTGCCTTTGTTAAGAATGAGAGCAGAGCGCATTTCCCCAAGCAATGTTTGTATCAGCATTTTCAGGCTCCTTTTATCGAGTCTCACACTTCTCAGAGGAGACTCAGCGGGGAGATGAGCTCTGGATGCATTTTCCTAGCAACGTCTCGCTTCAGAGAGGCCACCAAAGACGTTCAGGGAAGTGATGATTCCCTGGTAGTGCCTCAGTCCAAGCTCTGACCTGGAACCGTGGGCTCTGCAAATACGCATAAATCTTCAGCTCACGTCCAAATCATCGCAAGGTTCAGTGAAAACAGCAAAACTGCCAGTGGATCTAACCGAAGTTTTAATCCAGCTCCAGCATGATTTATGGCCTCAGGTGGAAACCATGAAGCACGATGGCCTCAGCCCAAGCCAGGGGACGTTCAGCTGCCCCAGCCCCAAGGTGTTGTGTTACGGCGCTGAAGAATCAGGGCTGCGAGAGGCATGCATGAAACTGAACAGCACAAACATCACAGCAACACCTTCAACCTCTGTGCATCACGGGCAGAGTAAGCGCTACTGATAAATCACACCAACCTCCTCCACGGGGATGGAAGGAATTAAAGAAATATTAAAAAATAAATAAAAAAAATCAGAAAGTAATAGCAGCAAGCAACCGATGGATGCATTTTTTTTCTGATTAAAAGTAGCAGTCAACAAACTCCATTTGCAACAGTGCTTCTCCAGATGCAGTAGTGCTATGTTTGTCAGGACATTTATAATGGCTTTATAATGTGTTTCCCTTTCAAAATGTTATTAATTAGTAGAAAACTCACATTTCTTCTACCAAACAACAACAAACTCCGTGACTAGTCTTCTAGAGAGGAATGAATGTCCTCTCCCTTCTGCCTCTCATTAGCCATTTGCATATTGAAAAGCTAACAGCAACAGCAATCAGCAGAAGGTCCCAGTGCTGTGACCAGAAGGGCTTTTGCCCCATCCCCGTATCAGCACATCTCTAGAAACATGCAGCCAATCCCTACCCCACAGCCATCCCATGCATCTGCAGCACTCCACGGCTCAGCTGAGATGCTACTGCGCAGCCTGAGCTGACGTGGGTTGGTGATTTAACATCTGCATCCCAACCCGGTGCCAAGCCCGTCCTTTTTCCAATACTCAGCATCCCTCCACGCATGTAAATATCCAAAGGGAAACACTGCAGCAGAACTTTTGACTGGCACGGTAATGCCAGACAGGACATTATAGCAACACCTGCAATGAGCTCTGGCTTTTCCAGCTGAGAGCACTGTGATCGTGGCACTGCCATCCCCTCGGGGCACCACAGATGACCGTGAGCTAATGAGCACAGTGCAGACATTTTGCAGGATTTTTGTTCTGAAGCGATGAGAAATAGTTTGCCAGAATTGGAAAACACAAGCAGATATGCTTAGGAAGACATAACTGGTGCCAAATGAGTTCAGTTCTCCTCTCCCTCTGCCTTAATACCACAATGTCTTTGCGCAGATAGAACCTGAGAACTGTCTTCTTATTTTTCAGATCTATTACTCATCTCTGTGACAGCAGTGTGATGTAGAGGTCACAAAACCCAGCCCCCATCCCCAGCACTCCCTTGTACAGCCTCACACATCAGCCCTTGTGCATCCATGCTGAGATGGGTGCTGGCGAAGGCAAAAACCACAGGGATGGTTCTCTCCCTCACTTCCAGTGTAAAACCAGAGAGATTCCCAGCTTCTTCTCACTGGAAAATGTCAGCATGCACTGAAAGGCCCTTGCCTTGTAAATGAAGCAAGATTAGTAAAAAAAATTTTTTTTTAATCAAGTGAAAGAAAGAGTGTGACAAGGAGTCAGGAGTCTGCCTGCCGTGGAATATTCCTGCAGCACTCGGGGCTGTGGTTTATTTTACTGGTGGTGACTAGTTCAAGCCACATTTAGTCAATAAATATGAGATATGAGGTCACCCCGCCATTTAGCTGTTACCCTGTCTACATATTTCACAGCTGGGCAGTAACCTTTTAACTAGCGTCTACCTCGGTGGGGAGTCTCCATAAAAAAAGAGCCAGGATCCCTTGGTCGTGGTGGGGGACCCAGGCGCAGGAGCTCCACGGGGAGTTCTGAGCAGAAGGGCCTGCAGCAGGCGCTGCCTTTTGCTCTCGTACCTGTTTGCAGCACACAGCACCCAGCTGGGCTACGTGCAGGGATCGGGTGATGGAGCCACGTCCCACGTGCTGAGGTCTACAGTAAGATCCCCCTTCTTGCACGTGGAGATGGGCCGCAGGACAAGTCGCCTGTAATTCCCAGCTTTGGGAGCACCTATCCAAGGTGAATGTTTCGAGGAGCTCAACTTCCCCAAAAGATTTATTCTCTGCCTGGATCCCCAGCTTCTCCTGCATGCCTTTGCCTTGCTCCAGAATGAGGGTATCTCTGTGTTTCTGAGCTCATAACTCAGGCTGAGTCTGCCTAAGATTAAGCACCCCTAAACCCATTGCTCAGATTTCCCACAAGCACGAGAGTAACAGTGCCACGCACAGCCAGGAAGGGATGGTGCATCCCCAGCTCTGCCCCAGCCTGGTGTGAAACATCCAGGCTTCAAGTAAGGGGTTCTGGAGCCCTCACTGTGCCAGCCTGTCCACCTCTGGCACTGCCCACGAGAAAACAGTGAGCACGAGCACAGCCTGAGCCAAAGCTCCTGGACGACCTCCAGAGAAACGCGCACATCCCTACCAAAATGAAACACGTGAGTGGACACGGCAAGAAATGTGCAGGGAAGAGAAAGCAAAAGAGAGAGGCCACGCTCAGGGAGGAGAGCTGCAGAGCACGGAGCTGAGCTGTTTGCTCCGCACGCTGTGCTGCTGCACACGGAGCCCTGCGGCCTGGGCTGGCACTGCGCGAGGTGCCCAGGAGGGAGAGGCGGGCAAGCAGAGAGCTTCTGCCCCTGGCACGCTGGGAATCCCAGCCCAGCTCTGCCTCCTGACGTCACGCTAAGGCTCAGCACCAACACAGCTCCTCCCAGCTCTGCTGGAGCCTCCGAAATCGGAACCTCTGCTGTCAGCTGCCTTTTATAGGGCTATAAAACCGACAGCTCGTGGGCAGACATTGGCCGGCATCAGCCTCTGTCACCTTCAGCATCACTGCTGTGCGTGGTCCCCAGAGCCAACAGTCACACAGATGGACGAGCAGACACGGACAGATGGACATACAGAGCCACAGATAACTTGGGTAAATGTGTCCACGTGGAAACATGTCAAGGCAGGAAAGCACCCATACATATAGATGCTCAACAACCTCACCATGCTCACCAACAAACAATGCCACAATGCCAGTCCCAGCTACCTTGGGTTGAACGCTCCCAAGCGCAGCAGGACACACCAAGGCAGTAAAGCATCTGTATTCAGATGCTCAGCATCCTCACGGTGCTCACACAGCCCCCACCCCTCGCTGGGACCATGCAGCAGTGCCACACGCTGTCACCAGGCACAGCTACAAACACACCTCCCTGTAATGCTGGGCCCAGCGACAAGAACAACATGCAGTAACTCTGCACCCACCCACTGAGAACACCGAGTGTGTCACACTCCTCTGTGTCATGTGTTTAAAAATATCCCTACCGACAGCCTTTCCCCCCACCCCTTCTTTTTTTTTTTTTCTTTTGCATTTATTTATAATTTTTTGAACACCCAACTCGGCCAGGTGGAAAAAGCTTGCATCAGAGCAAAGCTGCGGATGGTGACGGGTATCTGCTTGTTGCAAGTTAAATGGGAGGAAAGGGAAAAGAAGAAGAAGAAGAAAAAAAAAAAGAAGTTTGCAATTACATGTTCTTTGCGGAGAGGTGTGGCCATTGGCGCAGGGGTTGGTTTCAGCCTCAGCCGCACAGACAGATGCTTGGGGAGGCGGCTTTCGTGGCTGCTGCAGACACACAAAGAGGAGCAGCCAGCAGCTGAGATTTTATGAGAGTGAAGGGATTAGAAGCTAATTGAAAGGCTGAGGAAGAATTCGGTCCTTCCACTCGGTGCAAGCTGCCCAGAGCTGCATAGAGAGCTGACAGCAGTGGCTGGGAGCAGGCAGGTCCCATGGAGAGGCTTAGGTCCCCATGACATCACAGTAGCCCTCCTCTACGCCTTCCCCCTCCCCCCCCCCAATAAATGCTGACTTTATATTTAAATTAAACTGTATTTAAACGTAACACTCATCGTTAGATTTTGATAGGAAGCATCCATAAATGGAGGCATCCGGGAGCAAGGTGTGTTTGGAGAACAACCAAAAGCAAACAAGCACTGGGTCAGATCGCAGGGGCAAGGGGAATTTTGCTGGCTGTAAGGCAAGGCTGAAGGAACAGATAAAGATTTGGTTGGATGGTCTTAGTAAGAGGGTTATAGTCAACAGCTGTGTGTCCAGGTGGAGGTCCAAGGTCACAAGCAATGTCCCCCAGGGGCCCATCTTGGGACTGATGCTCTTCCGCATCTTTGTCAATGGCACAGGCAGTGGGATTGAGTGCACCCTCAGCAAGTTTTCTGGCACTAAGCTGGGTGGTACAGTTGATACAGTAGAAGGGAGGGACCTGGATACGCTCAAGAAGTGGGCAGTGAGAAGCTAATGAGATGCAACAAGGCCAAGTGCGGCATGTTGCACTTGGGTCTGGACAATCCCAGATATGAGTACAGACTGGGGGAACTCAACTGAGAGCAGTGCTGCGCAGAAGGACTTGGGGGTCCTGATGCACTCCAGGGCCTCAAATGTCCTTTTTTGTAGTGCGGGGCCCAGAACCTCATCCTTAAACCCCTGTGGCTGTGGCTGGAGCCCATCTCCACCAGAACAGTTACACTCACAAACTTAACAAGTCTGTCCTGCCCAGTGAGGTGAAAAAGCATTGAAAGCTGGATAGTGCAATTTCCATCATTTTTTCAGCCTTAATTAAGTTGTGCAGGAAAAAAAATAAAAAATAATTAAAAAAAAAAAAGGTTTTGAGCTATTTCTGATTCTTTTTCCAGGATGGGAAAAGAATAAAAACAATGTAGTGGGAGGCCCTAAGCTTAAAACCTCTTTCCTTGTTTTTTTCCTTTCTTGTTTTCTCCCATAGCAAGCAGGCTGAGACACCAAATCAAACTGCTGCCCTACCATTCAGCAGCTGCAGGGTAGGAAAAAAGCAACAAGTGGTGCCTACAATTGCCATGCTGTGGCTTTTGGAAGGCTCAGATGTCGAGCTAATTTGGTGCCATTTCCTGTTTTGCTACAGCCAGACAGAAGGAGAGAAAAGAGATGCAGCAAATCTCAGTTCCTTAAGCAGGGGTTGCTCATCACTGGCCCCGAGGTCTCTGAATCAAGGAAACACCATTTCCAAAGGAGCTGCTGCTGGGGAACTGCTCCAACCTGTCTCCTCCCCTCACCCACAGCATCTGTGCAAACCAACAGGAGCCCCTTCAAGCAGCAGCCGTCCCTCCAACATGAGTCCTGCCTAATGGGGAGCAGCAAGGAGGCTGCACATGCTGCAACCTTGTTTGAACATCTGCTGTCTCTAATAGGAACAGAAAAGCACAGCGCACTGACATGGGTTGCAATGGACGAGTCTTAAAATTGTGCCTCATAATCAACAGCAGGGCAGGATCTCACTGCTGCCAGTTGGTCCCATCACCAGCACAACATCCACCATCCCAGATGACATGGAGCTGCAGCCAGGGAGTTCAAAAAGGACAGCATGATTGCCTAATTGGATTTCTGGTCTCAATTAGGTCAGAGGAAAACCAAATGCAAAGCTGACCTGGAAAGCTTCAGCCATCTGCACCTACAGGAGGCTAATCTGCAACCTAGGAGCATACAACCAGGACACAAAAACATTGTCTCAAGGTATGCATTGACTCACCTGCTTCCAACTGAGTCAAGAGATGAAGTAGAGTCCATACATAGCAGAACATCGCCTCCATTCCCTGCAGAGCTGGAGTTGTACCAGAAGTCAGTTCAGCTCTGACCCCTCCCTGCCTCCAGCAGGATGCTTAGCTGTAAGATCCACACTGAACCAGAGGAGCCTCAACAAAATCCCATTAGTTTCACCTTGAAATCAAATGGAGATCAGGGCCTAACAAGCAGCTGAAGCAAAGCAATGACCCAGACCACATGTTGCCAATCAGATGCCATGTGAGGCTCATTATTGCAGCCCAAAGGTTAGAGTGGCTGCTCAAGCATTTCCATGTGATGTTGGAGAATGAGCACCAAAAGATAAATGAGTCAGTACAGGAGCAATATGAACTGATGGTCAGTGCACCCCCACTCACACCTGGAGCTGCAAGGAGAGTCAACCAAAGTACCAATGGTGGCACTGCCTCATTGCGTGACTGTATTTGCTAAACGTTGAAGCAAAACACTTCCTTGCTGCTGCTATAACACAACTGCAAGCTACAGCATTCTCAGCCTGTGCTGCTGGCAGCTGAGCCCTGGCACTGCCCTGCAGCGCTCCTCTGCTGGCTGCTGGGCCCCCCAATTACAGCATTTAGCTGCATCCTGCCAGCTGATAAAAGATCAGGATTTGCATATGTTTGCATGGCACGTTTGCATACTTACAGCAATAAATTCTGCACTGTGAACACACCACCGTAGATGGAGCAACCTCAGCAGCTCCGTGCAACCCCCCTCTCATCCCAGCACCACATCCCCTGTCCCACAGAGGGAGCAGAAACGAGCTTAACTCTCATGATGGCAAACTCCACCCCAATGCATACCCTGCTGATGCAAGGGAAAAACGCGTGCTGCTTTTTCCTCCTTCCCCCCAAAAAGCCAATTCCTCAGCAGCATCCTCAGAGCATCCCATGGGTTGCAGCAGGCACTCAGCCCTGGGTCTCTGCAGGGAGCCCGCCCGCGGCACGCCGCACGACCGCCGGATTTATGCCACCGCTCCTAATGATCAGCTGTGGACACAGAGGAACTCCCAGCAATTTCCACCCTCGGTAGACACAGGTTTTCAGCACCGGCTATTTTTGCTGCCCACAAGTATTTTCATTTAGCTGGTTGGAAATCGGGGCTATAAACGGAGGAGGTTGGATGCTGAGCGTGAGCAGCTCCGTCAGAGGCCAAAGGAGATGCTGCCATGCTCACCCACACGCCGTGAGATTACTGCCTGGCCCTCTTCCAGAGGGGCTTCCAAGCTGTTTTTTTCTTTCTGCTGAGCAATCTGGAACCTGACTTTCCTCCGCTGTGCATTTTCCTCGGTGGTGGATGGAGGGTTCAGCACAATGTTCTCAGCACTGCTGCTCCAAACGCACTGGAGGGGAGCCTGATTTTAGAGCGCATCGGCTGAGATGAGAAGTGAAGCCCGTGTGGTCACCGGTTCCATCCTACAGCAAAGCAAAAAAATGCAATGAAACTTCATGGAGGTGGCAAAAATAGCAAACAAAGTGGAAAGAACAAATGCTTAGGAAAAAAAAAAAACCAACAAACCACAAGGACTGCGAGCAAAGTGGTTATAGAAAATGGCTGCAAGCTTAAGTGTGATTCAGAGAGTCTTGTCTGAGTGTCAGAGGTTCAATACTATTGCCTCCAATTTAAATCATTTTTAAAAGAAGTGCAAAAGAAAGGTGATGAAAGGGCCCTAACGTTGTTCCCTGGTCTGAAAAACACAGCCCACTTGTGCACTGTGGTAAAGTTTTGCATTTTGGCTAGACATCGCGTGCAGGGCTGTGCTGGAGCCTTTGCTTATTTTTAAAAGTTGAAGTCACCGGTGATCTGTGAAAGGAGAAAATGCTTTTTCCTTTGAGGAAGATGCCATAGGAGCAACATTTCCTGGAGGGGAAAGGTCTGGGGGGCCATTCTATGCATCCATGCCTCCTGGTCCAACGAAGCATGAGAGAAGACCAGTCCTTGGAGTGAAACCTCCTGTTTTGGGGCTCGGGCTTTCATAACTGCACTCCCGTTGCTTTGCAGTGGTGCTTGAGGATGTTCACATGCTGACATTGCAAGCCTGGGCTTTTCCCCATTGGTGTATTGTGGAGGGGTGGCAGGGCCGTGGCACCCCCATGCAAGGACAGGCACACATCCCCTACACCTGCGAGCAGTCACCCAACACAAAGCCATCCCCATCCCCGAGGATGTGGGGTGTGGGATCCAGCCCTGGTCCTCATCCTGGACATCCCCAGTCTGGCTGCCAGCCTTGCCTGGGATTCCTGGTAGGGAGGGCTGAGCCCTGCGCCTCCTCCAAAGTAAATACACCAGGCTTTAAGCAGTCTACTGCGTGGAGGCTTTTTGCTGCAGCCTGTCTGCTCTGACCAGATGCTGGAAGTGCTGCAGCTCAAGTAGATATCAACCTCCTCTTGAAAGCCTCTGAGGCTGCGGTCCATGCAGAGACCCCAGCAGAGCCAAGGGGACATCACTGGGATGTGCCATGGGGGATGATGGGGAGGCAACACTGGGTGAGCCCAGGATCCATTGGTGGGAGCCGAGCACCCCAGTGCCTGGCATTCATCCCTGTGGTCCTCAGAGCCAGCACAGGGTCATGGCAATGCAGAACAGAAACCCTTTGCTCACCAAAGAGGAGGTAAACACCGGGCACTGGCACCAAGAGTCAGACACAGAGGACTGAGGAACAGCCTATTCCCCGACGGAGACTGCCTTGCAAATTTGGAAAAAAGATTCCCAGCTTTTCTATATTATTCAGGCACCCAGACAATTTAGACACACCGATCTGGGCTTGATAATCTGACCTGAGAAGGGATTGTTTCTGTCCCTGCACGGAAGCTTAGATTTTAAGCTCAGCGTGAGCCATTATTATCATCCATTTCCTTTGTGATACAGGCCAGAGACTTTCACTGCTGTACCAAAGCAATAACTTCTAGTTAAGCCTGCCAAAAAACTTCTATGCAGATGTTCTCTCTGTATTTTAAAGGAGAGAAATGCACAACAAGCACCAATAAACACCTTTTCCTTACAGCAACCTGATGGACTTGGGGTGTCTGTGTGTAGGTTTCTACCAAAAGATGAGTTGAACAATTGTGTGACTTCTTTTTTTTTCCTTTCCTCCTGCTTATGCAGTGAGTTACTAATATCCTGATTGGAACCAGATTTGCATGAATTAGAAGTCGAAATTGGAGCAGCAACTGCTGTGCAGAGGATGTAAAGGGAATAAAATGAATGGGGTATTAACCTTCAACCACTGAATATTAATCAGTGTTTCACAAAAAAGAAAATACAGAGGCTGCCACACTAAATATTTTTAGCATTTATTGACGGGCTTGATTTCCTCTTTCTTTTAGACCTTTTGCTTCCAATCATGGACCATAAAAAATCACATAGATGGAGCAGCAGAGGGAGGGAGAGGGTGAATTTAAAAAAAAGATCATCCATTTTCTTAAGTGCCGGATGATATTTGTGAGTTATGCAACACAGAAAACCATCTCACAAACAGAGTGCCTTATCCTGCAACTGATTTGCTCAAAGGTTCATTTCTCCATGTCCCAAACCAAACAGAAATCGACCCAGAAGTACAGCGAAGCCTTCGGAAATGAATGCACGATAAAGAAATAAACTTCTTAAAAACTAAACTTCCCGTGTGCTGAAAAGTAAAATGCAGCTGAAAATCAGCCCAATAAAAGAATC
>JAPSGF010000021.1:4310039-4321258 GCA_035772895.1 Perdix hodgsoniae | reverse complement strand
TGGAATCAAACCCAGTGGTGTTGATCAGACCATGCCATCTCACCAACAGCACTGACAGTTACAAAAACCACACAAGTAGAAAACTATGGAGACTTCTCTTTTTTTTTGCCTTTTCTCACTCACAGATTTGGCAATGGAATGATTTTGAACAAGATATCTCCTAAAATCCTTTTTTTTTCAGCACAGACAATTCCCTCTATGCCAAACAGTGCCTCACTTCTCCCTTCTCTTCAATGCAGCTTCGTAAAACAGAATTCATTTTCATTAACCTCTTATCAAGTTACCTGGATTTGTTTCAATGCTCAGAATGTATTAAAAAGAGAGAGAGAGAGAGAGAGAAAGAGAGAAAAAACAGTGGTAGGTTTTCAGGAAATAGCAAGTTCTTTTTCACTGAGATAGAAATCATTTGGCAAGCTGCAGTGAAATACTTCTAGGTTCCAGAAGAAAGCAAGGGGCAAAAAAAGTAAGCAAGCAAAAGGAAGATGCTAATGAACTGCAGAGGAGAGAAAAAATAAAGTTTAAAAGAAAATAAAAAAGAAAAAAAAAAAAAAGAAAAGAAAAATCAAACCCTGTTAAACACACATCCTCCTCCAGATGATGTGCAGAGGAAACCTGCAGTGTGTCTCTGCAGCACCTTCCCTGGGAAGTGGTTAAGGGTAGGTGGCGTTCCAGCCCCGGGAATAACCACCATTTCAGCCCTTGTTGCCAAAATCCCCAGCTCCCAGCTTGGTGAGACTGCCTGAGGAAGGCTGGAGCCCAGCAGGTGAAGGTGTCATTGCAAACAGAAATGCCTGCCTCACTTCAAGCACAAACACAAATGTTTTCCTCTTAACTGGCAGTGGCTCCCCTGAAGCTGTGCTAAAGCCATCAGCTGCTGCTCTGAACTCCAGGAAGCTCCTGACAGACCCAAACCACTGGCTTTGCTTTAATTTCTGTCCTGTGTGTCAGACCAACACAGTGCAGAACAAGGTCCAGCTCAGCAGGCATCAGCTCCCTGCAGCCCAGCACTGCAGCCAGAATGGGTGAAAACCTCAAATCCCGGTGGGGCCAGGAGAGGGCCAGGGCAGCCCAGCACCTCTTCAGCCACACGCACACCATGGCTGATGTGTATTTCCAGCTCTAGGCACAACTAAGCAGCAAAGCTGAGTTATTCCATATTCTCAGGCCTTCAGCACTCAAATGGCTGTTTTGCCTGGGAAGAAAGAGATGGGTTTTTTGGTGGTTTTTTTTTTTTTTTTTTTTTGCTTTCTTCCTTCTTTGCATTTTATCAGAAAGAAGGCTGCATTCTAATTAGTTCACATTTACAGGCTGCATAATGGAAACACGATCCCTTCCCTAACCTTTATCATCTGTTTCTTATCTTCAGAGCTTCACAGACCCCTTAACTCTTAGTGCACGGGGAGACATTTCAGTCCTTCTGTTCCAATGAGACCAGCAGCGACATGGTTGGGCAGAGGACCACCTCCAATCCACTGCATTGTAGGGAGGAAAAGGGACATCATTCTGTCCTCCCACCCCCAGCTCTCCTGGCACAGCATCACCAGCAGATGTACAGGAGGATGCTGTGTTAATGTGGGTTGCACATTTGGACAACAAAGGACAACAACCCCTCGTGCAAAGGGACATCAGCACCTCGTGCTTGTCCTGCCTGCACCTATACACCAACTGCAGGGGATGCTTCCAGGCAGTGCAGCCAACACCGCCTATCCAACGTGCTCTGCATTAACCTCTGCTCTGCCCAGACCTAAGGCTCCAGCAGCAGAAGGAGCAGAGCACAAGCTGTGAAATCCCACTCAGTGGGCTGCAACAGTGCTCAGCCAACTCACGTTGCTGCCTCTGGTCCCGCTGAAGCCGGAGCAGTTTGGCAAGTGATGCAGAGCTAAAAGCTTAATCACTTGTTTATATCTTAAATAAGCCCTACACCTGGAAAACACATCTTCCTGCAGCAAGTGTCTTTGGTCAGACACCAGCCTGTTTGCATATATAGCTCCTCTGAGCCACACGTTAATTGTAGGCTGCTATAAAAAAAATATACCTTTTTCCCCTTGCACGTTTTAAATCTGTCAGTTTTGATTTGCATCGCTCAGTGCTGATGCTGAGCATCCCGGTCCTTCCTGCCCCATCCCAAGGGTGCCCCATCTCCCCCACACCTCCCTCCCAGCCTTCCCCATCCCAGCACAGAGCAGCGGGACCCAATTCTTCCACTTTCACACCAGAAAACAATATGAGATTTAAGCTGTGGGGAAGGCGACCTGTTTCAGCCTGACCACTTCTCTGTTCTTTTTCCTCCTGGGAGGGATCTCTGAGGATGTTTCTCAGCATAAAACTGAGGGAGCTTCACTAGGATTCAGTATTACAGCACTGAGACAGAGTACATGGATCTCTGTGCTGTGTCTTGCTTTGATAACCGAAGAATGCCAGCTGGACCTTTTATTTTAATTTCTTTACTGTTTTTCTCTCTTTTTATGTTTTGTTTTGTTTTTTTTTAAAAGCTGTCTGTGCTGCTTTTTAACCATTATCCTGCACACGTGGTTCAGCCTTTTACAAAAGCAAAACACAACAAAAAATCCCTAGGTGTGAGAAGATTAAAGATTCGGAGATCTGGACATTTTCAAATCAAAAACACATGTTGAAAATAAATCGGGCTGGCGGAGAGCCACCACTCCTAAAAGCCAAAGAGCCGCTGCATTAAAGGATCTCCTGAATGCCCGAGGAGAACAGGAGCGTCAGCAGCACAGCCAGGGCTGGGATTACTTCATGGGGTTTTGATGCTCGTCATCATCGTTTGTGCTGTCTCCAAAGCCACGACCATTTTTTGGGCAACCCTGGTGATTTTGAAGTGTGTCTACTCTTGTCTATCCATCCCCCAAACTTGAGCTCCCCGTAAGATTTCAAAGCAACCAAATTCAAGGCCGAATCTGCTTCCATTGAGATCTGGGGAAATCAGGGGAAAAAAAGCTACCAGCTCTGAGCTGAAGTCAGACCATTGGCTGAATTCTTCAGGCAAAAGAGACGGCAACCCTTCCCAGGACTAGGGAATGGGCAGAGCCTGTGGATGAAGAATCTGCCCCTGCAGGGAGGTGAGGAGGAAGGAGAGGAGGAAGAAGAAAAAATGAAGGTGAAGGTGAAGAGGAGAGGAGAGTAAGTCTTCAGCCCTGCCAGTGAGCTGCCAGCAGTCAGGAGGAGATTGCTACCTGCTGCCTCCTCCAGCCTTGTGCTGCTTGCAGTGCCCATAGTCTGCATCGGGGCTGGGACCAACCCATCTCTGAGCCTCACAGGCCATGAAAATACACATGCTAAACAAACAAGATCTCAAGTCTGGTTCTAAATTTCAGTCCAATATGCAGTATGAACAAAAGCAGTGATCCAGTACAGTACTGGGTTCCCTGAGCTATCTTGAATTTTGCAGGTATGAGTGCTAGGCACGACCTAGCCCAGCTGAAATAGTCCAAGAGGGTCTATTATAGCTGCAGACTAACAGAGCATCTGAAGTAACCAGGATTCCTCCTACCTGACAAGTTGGATGTGTTTCCAACCAACAGGAGAACATCCCAGGAGGAGTACTACGCACTTCGCTCACCAACACCCAATTTTCTCCATCCTTGCATTGTCCTTCTTATTAGCAGAACCATCTAGAGCTGGACTCTGGGTTTTGGGGACCTAATTGATGAGAAAAAATGAACGTAATTCATCAGAACTTTCTTTACGTAGAATAATTATCTTCGTCCTACGGTTGATTATGGGGTCTTTAACTCTTCCCTTTCTACAGGGGGGTTTCTGAAATCTATTTTATTAGGGGAAAAAGATTTGAGTGTATTAGGCAAAGTGCCAGTAGCCATGGCAACCTCGGATTTTTCCATCTTCATTACAAGTTCAAGTAAAACCTTCATATAAAATCTAAATGAAAGGGTACATTATAAGTCCATTTTGAAATGTTTGCCTGGAAGTAAAACTTTGGACTGCATCCTTTTTTCTCCGCTGAACATTCTGGTTCTATGCGGAACACATTTTTCAAGTCAGATTTTTGTTTTCTTTCAAATTTTATTCCGTTTGCTCATACAGGGTGGGTCGTCTAGTGGTTAGAGCAAGGCATCAAGGCAACTGGTTTCCAGTCTCAGTCTGTTCCTGATCGGTCAGGGAGCGTTCCCAATTTTATCCAGGTGATTTGGGCAAAACCTACCAGCTCTAAAAATCCTTTTCTAAATTATTTTCTTCCTTACCAGTATAACGATGATGATAATGACCACTGCCCTATGGTGCACCAGGATTCACTCAACGGTGGCCAAGTACTCTGTCCTCAGAAGAGTGGATCTTCTCTCCCACTGCATTTTCTCCTTGGTCTGGAAGACAGACTGAAAGGTTAAGGAGAGGTAGAGGTTAGAGGATGGCATGAATTGTCTGTTTTCTTGGCAAATATTTGATTGGGAAATACGCAATAGGACTGCTTGGTCTAGTTGTGAACACATTGTTGTTCCAGGAGATTCTTGTCATACTTAAACAATACCTCGGTGCCACCTGAGTGGATTAATTCTTGCACTGTGTCATCTTAGAGGGCTTCGGTTTCATCCAGTCATGGGAGGAGGCAAATTCTGCAGCTGCCTTTCATTTCTGGGCACTGCCTCACCTGGGGCCAGAAAGCCACAACCATTTTGAGGACTTCCTTCCCAAACAGTCCCCGTGCAGCCAGCAGTTCCACTGGGACTGAACTGGGAGATATCTCCTCCCCAGCCTCTGCCTGGTCTATGCAATCCAGCCTGCGCTTGGGGGACCTCAGACACTGGTTCCACAAATTGGTGCAAACTCAATCAGTGCTGCACTGCTTGCACAGAGCAGCCCAAAGCCCATGCACTGCTCACAGTAAGGCAGCTGCAGCCCCAGAAAATCCACATGCATGGTTTGGAGCACATTTCCAGGCAGCTGCTACGAATGTTGGTGGCCATAGGGAGCAGGGAGCGAGAGGGCAGCATGCCATGCTGATCACCGAGAGCTGCCCACAGCACATGGAGCAACACCAAGCAGGAGCAGCCATTCCCTGCACCTCTCACCAGGCAGGGATGGGGTACAACCCAGACCTTCACGCTTTTCACCCTCTCTAATGATGCTAGAAAACATTTTCCAGATCCGCCATTAGGCTGAAAGAAGACCCTTCTCCTGTTGGATCTCATTTCCCACTGCACCATTACAGCCCCAGCTCCAACCTGCTGCCTCCTCTCAGAACTCGGGGCGGGGAGGAGGGGGGGGTTACACACGGCGCGGGGCTTTTGCTTTTTTTGATACATCCTTCCTTCCGCTCTTCACAATCAATTAGTGGGCCAAGATTTCCGAAAAGCTCCTTCCTCCCTAACCTTTCGCAGCCTGTTGCGATAATGACTCTGGAGAGCTCGACCTGGGCCTTTGCGTGGGGTTCGTTACCATCCTGGGGCAGCGGAAGGTGACCTTCATCCCTCCCTCCTCTTCCTTTCCTACCCCCACAGCTCAGGCAGGGACTCGCCCCCCCCCCCCCCCCCAGCAGATGAGGGCTCTGGTGTCGTTCCTGCAGTGCAGAGCTGGAGGGGCGGCTGCAGGGATGTCACAGAGCCCAAGGGGTGGAGGAGCTGCCCCGAAAAATAATGATTGTAATTATGCATACCTGAATCAAGACATCAAGAGATGGAGGGAAAAGGGGTCTTTCTGGTTTTAATTTGGTGTTTCTTTCCCCCTCTCTCGCAAGGCAAGCTGCTTTCCAGAAACCAGGCTGCTGCAGCCTCCCCCCTCCCAGCACAGCCCATAACTGCAGCGATGCGGTTTGCCAGCAGCACCGGGGTTGTTTGGTCCCTCCGTGACACAGACACGCAGGTAGCACGTACCCGCAGAAGTTTTCCCTGGCACCTGCAACTGCTTTCACAGCCCATCTGCCCAGGGACAGTGCTGTGGGCTTTCCAGGCACACCCTGTATCAAAGCATCCCTGTGCTGTGGGGCTCTGGGGATGTGCATGGGGTCAGTGCTATCCCACTTGGCACTTATCCTGGAGATGTGCCCTCCAGCATTTGTACGAGGTCTTCCTGCAGCCCTGACAGCTGTCTCCACAACTGGCAAAACCCTTTTCCTCAGCTCACTGCTATCACCACCCACCTCATCTGATAGGAATGCTGTGGCTTGCAGCATCCCGCTCCCCAGAGCCACAGACCCTCTGTGCCTCTAAGTGACACTCCCAACTCATGCCACTGTCCCCACAAAGGAACTTTCCTTTACTATTTTCCTCTCACCAGCGGCAGGACAGGTGATCAAGGCACCTCTGCACAGCAGAGCTGCAGTCCTGGACATGGAGATGCAGCAAAAGCAGAAAAACAGCTGCTAGACCCCATGAGCTGGCAGTGTTTCAGTCCTCAAGCAACCCATTAAATGCAACACTTTAAACCTCTCAACCCAATACAGTCACAGCTGCAGCCACGCAGTTACTTCTGCAAGAGCAAAGTGATCTCTTATGAAAAAAAAATGAGCATTTCTTTATAGCACCAGCCAAACTCGGGTGAGGAGCATCACCTGCACCTGGAGAGTGTGAGCAGTGCCTGTGCAGCCCCTCTGTGGCTCAGCATTGCCCCATTTGCACCCACGCGCTGTTTGCTGCGAGGGCTGCATGCAACCAAAGCAGGGTTTTGCATAATCAAAACCATCCCAGCCAAACACAGCAGAGAGCAACTGGAAGCACTTTGAGGTGAGAAGCCTATTACTGAGTTATAAACCTCTCCCATCCTCTGCCTCTCATAGGGCCAGATAGGAAAATAATAACTCAAGCCCATGTGGTGAGATGGAGAGAATACAGTGTCTCCAGGTAACAAGTATTTGCTTCTCTCTCTATTGTTCTGGCCGTAAAATGGATTTATTAAAAAAAGAAAGTCTGATTTAATGTGAATTAAATGTAAGTGTGCCCTGCTGGGTGTTGCTTAATGCCTTGTAAGCTATGAAGTCACAGCTGACTGCATGCAACACAGAAGGCCCAAAGCTCAAAGGAGCATCCCGGAGTTATTGGCAGTAATAGCTCAGCACTGATTTACTTGGGGAGCCCAAATTCTATCACCCTTTTGAGGAAGAAACCCCAGATTCCAGCACTTCTGGGGATTACACCTGAAATTGAGCACCTATGGGAGTGACACCTCAAATCCAGCATCCATGGAGGACCCCAAACCCAACATTCTTTTTGGAGAAGGAGCCCCAAATTCCATCACTTCTGGAGATTCCCTCCCAAAATCCAACACCTATCAGGGTGACATTCCAAATCCAGCACCAATAAGGTCCCCCCAGATCCTACATCCATGGGGGACCCTAAATCCAGCACCATTTTGAGTGCAGGTTTGGCACCCAGTGCCTGTGCACACTGACCCCACCCGCACAGGCACCCATGGGTGGGGGTGCTGTCCCTGCTCTCCTGGGTACCAGCTCTGTGCAGTGAGGATGACAGGCAGCACGGAGCTTTTAAGAAGCTGCCACAACACAAAGCCATTTTCCCTCACTACCACTATTTTGGCCAATTTCCCTTATTCTTTCTCTTATCACTCTTCCCACCTTGGCCCAAAGGGGGAAGCTGATCCTGTAGCTGGAGCTGAGCATTGCCTGGGAAGCAGACCCAAGAGCACACTGCCTTCCTCCAGCAGATTCCCAAAACCCAGGTGGGAGCTGCAGATTTCTGCACCCTGCACACTGTTAGCTCGGCCAGGACGGCTCCATCAGCCTCTAACTCTGCTCAGGCAAAACGTGTTGGATGCACAGAGCTCCCCTTCCTATCCCCATGGGGATGAAACACCCAGATTTTAATCACCGCCGATCCCTAATAAACCCCTAATGAAGGGACGTGGCTGTGCTTGAGCGGAGCTGCCCAGCTGAGGACAAAAAGCCCTTCAACCATGTGGATCACAGCACTCAGGACCTGCGTTTCCCTGATTCCCCATCCTTGAAATCTCAGCTCTGACCATTGGCAGCAGAGAGGAGAATCGAGAGACAAGCAGAGGACACGCTTCCCACCGCTCTGCCCCCTCCCTCACCCAGCATCCAATAAAGATGATTGAATTACATGTCCTTTCCTCCCATTGAAATCACCGCGCACCGCTCGAATATTAGAGCTCAGGAAATCAGGCACGACAACTTCCCTCGTGAAACCTAAGAAGGCAGAGCAGGGGTCTGGAACGGCCGGCCTGCGAGCGCGGGTTGCTCTAATTAAGAAATCACCCCGCTGAGCAGAACCTAATCTAAATAAAATAGAAAAAGGAACTCGGCTCCAAGCGACGCCTCGCGCTCCCCTGCCCAGCTCCCCAAAGCACGGCCAGCTTTTCCCTCCCGCTCCTCCTCGGAGGGCGAGGTAGGAGCACACAGAGCCCTGTGTGTGCTTGGGGTGGCCAAGGTCCAAAGGAAAAACACCCTGACCGACCAGCTAGCCATCCACGGCGAAAGGCTGCCATGTATTTTTTTGGTGGTGGTGGTGGTGATTTGTTACGCTTACAGTCCCACTCACCCCAACAGACCACGTGCCGCGGACGCAACGCATCTCCCCCACCTCCCCACGGTTCCCTCTCCCACCCAGGTCTCCCAGCCCATCAGCACTCCCCAGTGCTGTGAATTTACCACGGGAATCGCCGCTCAGACGCTCAGGCACAGAAAGATTTATAGAGATAAACAGAGCGGCACAGACGGTCCCGTGTATGTTTTAAAAAAGCACTTACCTGCTTAGAAAGGAAAGTGCTCCTACTTGAAGGTTTCCTGGCCAGACCTGAAAAGTAAATCAAACAAACACTATTTTCATTTATCCATAACTTCCAGCAGATTGTTGTTCTAGGGGCTTTTAGTGGAGTTAATCTGCCTTGTGCCATTGGAAGGCCTGGTAACGCCAGAATGGGACGAGACCAGAGCACCCAACTGACACCTTGAGCCCATGTCTGTAGTGCAGCACCAGCAAAGCAATCGCATGTATGCAGAACGCCAGAACGCTAACCCAGAGACCACCTCCTTTCCTCCTTCGTATGGCCTGACAAGCATAGAATATCATATCACAGAATGGGTTGGAAGGGACCTTGCAGCCCCCCCCAAACAACTTCTGCCATGGGCTGGGTGCTCCCCCAGCTCAGTCTGCCCAGGGTGCCTCAGGGAATGGGCACCCACACCTCTGCCAACGCCTCACAACCTCTGAGCAAAAGATGTCCACCTACCATCTAATTTATAGATACAAGTGCAGGGAAGGGACTGCCATTCCCATCACATCCTTTAACCTCGAGAGCACCAGGGGGCCAGGAGGAGCCCTCCCAGCCCCCTGCTTGTCCCCAGGCCTCCAAAGCACTGCAGCGTGCTCCCAGATGTCTTATTTTCACACTTTATTTCAAACAATAAACCTTTTTCTCCATAACTTGGCTCAAGCATTAACACTCCCAGTGCAGTTTCCTTTATGACAGCCTCAGGCTGCCTGGCAGCCCCCCCCCCCCCACACACACACACCGCCTAGCCCAAGCCAAAGCACCCCCAGCCCTCTCCCAGCACTGCCCAGTCATGTCATTTCCCTGTTCTCCAGTGGAAAATAAAACAAATTCCACTGAGGCTGTAAGGTATCAGGTAGGGCAAGGCAAAGTGCCAGCAGCTGTCCCAGAACTGCCCCCTCCCAACACCCCAAACACAAGCAAAGGTGCTCAGAGACAACGCTGCAATTTCTGCCCTCCCCATTTCTCCTTCATGTGATCCCCAAAACAATCGTGATGCACTGCACTCAGGAAGCAGAACCAAGCAGATAATAGATTCCTGTCCTGAAGAGCTCACGGCCTGAGTAGATTCTATGCACGGGAGTGTGATGACAGACTATTTCTCAGCTTAGTGCTGCATGTGAGATTTCATCAGATATGGTGTTAAAGATGCCCTTTACATCTGCTTCTCTTTCTCTTATTTTTTTATTTTTTTTTTTAATAAAGCCAACAGGAGGCTTTTCCCTAACAGCTTCCAATGACAGCCCCACACTCCCCCTCGTCACTACTGGGAGCATCCACAACCAGCATCATTCTTGTCACAGAGATGGGAAACTGAGGCACAGAGATGGGAAAGTGATGCACAGAGACCACTTACATGGCTTGCCAAAGGCAAAAATATCCATGCTGCAGAAACAGATATCCCAAAGAAACACAGCTTTGAGAGGCATTATCACAGGCTAGATGCCAAGATGTGTCAAAAGAGAAGAGAAAAGGCATTCCAAATCTAGCAGGAAATATTTAACAAATCCTGATGTCCCCAATGCTCACGTCAACTTAAAATCTTAGCTAAACACCGGGCAGTGCCAGGGGGTGCTCAGGCATCACCGTGTCCCCCCAGTGCCTCCTGCATCGGGACAGGGCACCTGCAGGGAGCAGTCCTGCTGCTGAGACCCCATACAGCCACCCCAACAAGTCCAACTCTCAGCAGCAAAACTCTTGATTTGTTTCCCACTTCAGGCTGGAGAAAGACAGTGCTAAGAGTCTCTGCCCTAAGGAGAGATGCTGTACATGTACACACATAAACAGGCATATACGTACCTACCCATCCAGGTGTTTGTGCAAAGAAAGCCATTCCAACATCTGCAGCAGGTGCGTGGCCAAAACACAGCTCACACCTGGCTCAGCCCAAAGGACAAAGCTGCAGAAAGCCCCCGAGCTTCCCCCTCCCCACCATCCTTCCTTGTCTGTGCATTCTCCAGCAGCATCCTCAGCATCCCCGTGCAGCAGTGGGACGAGCTGGCTGCACAGTAAGGCAATGAGCTTGGAGTGCGCTCCCCTCTCATCTCCCACACTGCTCTGCACGCCCGTGTCAGGAGGCAGGGGATGGAGGAGACGACGGGAGTCCAAGGACACCTTTTCTTAAGCCCCATTCATAGTGCAGGCATGGCATAACAGCCCAGCAATTGTTCTCTCAAATGTCACCTTCCCGTGTAGGGCACTGCGCTGACAAAAACCTCTTATGGGCATGTGTGGGAGGGAGGATTCTTTATTATTTTTCTAAGCATTACATCCTTTTAACAAACACCTCCAGATAAATCCCTCCGTGCACAGATAGATTCTTCCCTCTCTCACCCAGCTCTTCCTCCTCTCCCCCCTCTGCTTTCCCTCTCTCTCCTCCTCCCTTCCCTGTTCCCCGCAGGAACAAGCTGCCTCTATCTGTGCATTCCTGCCTGCCCTGCTTGCTGCCTGCACCCGAGGTCTGCGTCGTGGGGGGGGGGGGGGGGGGGGGGGGGGGGGGG
>JAPSGF010000021.1:4292593-4309939 GCA_035772895.1 Perdix hodgsoniae | reverse complement strand
GGGGGGGGGGGGGGGGGGGGGGGGGGGGGGGGGGGGGGGAGGAGTCAGGCAAGAAAAAGCAACGCCCAGTGACTGTTGTGCCATCAGCTTAATACCTGAGCAGGGAAAACAAAGGTGCTTCAGAGAAGCAACATCAGTGCCGTGCCCTGCCCCCAGCTTGGAGGAACTCAGAGATAACGAGGGCTGAAAGAAAGGCATGAGCATAATTAAAGCTACCCGAGCGATTCCTGGAGGTATTACAGCTGCTGATAGCCCAGAGGGTAATACACTCCTGGTATTATCACATCCACTGGTACAAAGGGACAGGTGCTGGATTTGGGGTTTAAGGCTCTTTGGTGCAGTAATTTTGGTAGGGGTGGAAAAAGTTCTTGGGAAGGGTGCAGATGGGGCCAGGATGGGTCCCCCCATGCTGGGATGAGGGTTTCTGTTGACACAGCCACCCCGAGCCCTGCTCTGCACCACCCAGCACCATGGGCTGCCCCATGCCAGCTCCGAGCTGAACCCACCCAACGCGATGCTCCGCTGGGTGAGGGCACTGTTAATGCCACCACTGCTGCCAGCCCTGCCTGCCCACAGTGTCACCGCTGCTGACGCAATAGGGCAGAGCAAGCTGGGAACAAAGCTCCACAGGTGCGAGGGATTAATGACCCGGACGATCCCTTTGTTCACATGAAACCACTTCAGGCTCCCAGCTGCTGAAGTCCAGGGTTGGGCTTTGCATTTCCATGCGCTGCCAAATCAAAATCCCAGCAACTGAATCAAGCCCGTTGATTCCCAAAGCCATCCCTGCCTGCAGCAGCACCGCAGGTTGGGATGTCTGCGCCAGAGCCAATACCACGAGCATCTTCTGCAGGGTTCGGCTGCTCTCCTGCAGAACTGTTGTCAGCCCCATGCCAGTGCCCATCCACGTCCCAGCACTCATTGTGTGTGCTCAGGTGAGACGAACCACACACTGTAATAGAGCTGACCTCACATGCCAGTTTTGGGGTCTTTCCCCATCAGTGCTCCCAATGCTCCACATCACTTCATCAGTCTGAATTTGCTAGAATTTATAGGATTTCGCACACAGGTGGGGAACGAGGAGGGAAAAGCACCAAAGGGAGCAAATGGCAAAGGCTGAAACAAATGTGCTGCTTGGGCTGGGGGGCACAAAGCTGGAGAATTGTGCAGTCCCCATAGGGCAAAGAAGGCAAGAAAGCAGAACTGAGACAGTATGGATGTGGAATTCTCCTGGGAAATCACAGAGATGACTGCAAAGAGTTTTGCACCCTGGTCTGTTGTTAGATAGAGCCAACTTCCATCCTATCTCAGTTGCATAATGTAATTAATAGTAATTCAAGCTCTGCTGTTATGCAAGAAATCTGGGGGCACTTTCTGTTCCAGTTTCATCTCACCACAATCACTGTGGATTCACATTGGAGCTAATGCTGCTTCCCTGCTCTGCACTGAGTGTTAACCTCATTGAGCAAAAACATAAAGTCTGCCCTGTTTGTTTATTCCACATGATAAAACCAGGATATTACTCACTGTGATAACATGGGTTAATTTTCAGTGAAGCCTCTCTTGGCAAACTTTTAATACAATGAATAACACACCTATCAGATCCGAGATAAAGGGCTGTCACGTCGTAACCTCATTTCAGCCTTTGGCCCAGTAAAGCTACACTTCAAGGTGCTGTAATTATGTTCCGCTGCTTTTGTTCTTAATTGTTACCCATAAGAAAACAAAGCATAAAACTGAATGAGTTCAACGTTGTTTAGAGTGAGCTGGGAGTGAGTGTGAGATGCTGGGTGCCATCCAAGGACACCCAACTGACTGACAAACACTGCACGGTTATTTTTGCTGGGAAGAAGGGTCTGCCCAGAGCTGGTGTAGAGCCAGCAGGACAGACAGACAGACAGGAACCTGCAGGGAACCTGGGGTCAAACCGCGCTCGCAGCACTCCCCGTATTGAGCCCAGATCTGGGGGCATTGGGTGAAGCATAGACTGTATGCAGCCCATCGAGCAAAGAAACAGCCACAGGACCCACTGGCAACGGGTTGTTTTAAAATTAGAAGAGTGTTTGAGAAAGCTGTTTCAGGAATGTATTCTGCAAGCCAACCGTTCTTCTCTTTCAATATCAAGGACAGCAGCAGCACAAACCTACGCAAGAGATGGCACGAGGCACACTGTTAGGGCAGGGAAGCCTTCCTGAGGTGTCAGAGCCACGATAAGTCCTGTTTAAACTTTACCTGGAGCTGAGCACTGAGTGTCAACACACACTGCCCAGGCACGCATCCAATCGGGGGCATAAATCACAGCCCAGACACATCCAGGCGCTGCGTAACGCCACGATTCCCACCGGGGCAGGACTTTCCCAGCAGGTTGCCCGCAGCCAGGTCGCTCCCCTCAGACATTTGTTTGTATAAGGAACCCATCTGTGTGCATTATTTTTGTGTTTGTTTTCCCTGGTAGGCACAACGGCAGCGCTAGGCAGGGTACAGGCTGTCCCCGCAGCATCCGCGGGCGCTGCTGAGATTGGAGCTGCTGTTTGCTGTTCCTCCCACCCCTCTCCCTACCAGCAGCTTGGGAAGCGGCCGCAAAATGCAAACAGGAGGAGGACAGGAGCAGCTCCTACTGCACCAAGTGGGAATGGAGCTGGAAGGGCTGGCGGGGGCTAATTTGGGGGTTTCATTCTCCACACGAAGGGGCACAGCAGGGAGGTGTTCCTCCTTTGGGAACTCGCTAAATAACCCCAAATACTGCCACCTTCTACAGCCACCATCACAGCATACCGTCACCTACAAGAGCACCGCCCAGCACAACGCAACGCGACAACAAACACATCTGGAGGTCATTCCCTGCAGCAGTGGCACCGTTTGCTTTCCCGAATGGGTTTTGCAATGGTTGCACCGACACCATCACCCTGCAGCCCTCGGATCCCTCTGTCAGCATCCAGATACGTTACAACGCGAACAGCATCCAGGCTGTGAGCTCAGCGAGCTCCGGATCAGCTCTTTGAGTGACGTAACTCGTAATTAAAAACCCATGGCAATATCCTAAGAATTTCTTTTCCCCCAGATTGGGCAAAAGGAAGGTTAAAAAACACCATCTGTCATGGTGATTTATTTTCATATTTCTCCTTCCCTCGTTAAAGAGAAGCGGGCAGGGGAGAATGTTCATTTGAAGCTTGCAACATGTTTTATTAATTGATGGCAAATAATCCTAAGATAAAGTGCACAATAAATTCCTTAATGAGAACATATGGCGGGGAAAATTGATAGGAGGGAGCCTTTGAAGGTTTCCGCGTGAGCACAGTTACAACAAAAGGAGCAGGCAAAGTCTGGCAAGGAGGAGCTAACGTGCTAAAACCAGAGACAGCAGGGACATGGGACAGCCAAGCTGTGCCCACGGCATCCCTGTCCCTCCCCAGACACTGCCAATGCCCAACAGCTGCTTCAGGCTCTGTCCTGCCAGGGGCTGCCTGGACCAGCAGGCAGTGCTCTAAAGAACATCAGCAGCTGTCTGGTGTGAAGTACCACATCTTGGACAGAAATCAGTAAAAAGAAACCAGCTCCCAGGAGCAGGCTGATACCAAAGCATCCACACCAAACACCAAACACTGGAGTTTTCCAGGGCTGAAGTGCCTTAAGAGCAGCCCCCAGACTGCCTTCAGCATCTCCATTCTAATACCCTTGGAGTGCAGATGCACGAAGCAGCAATGTCATCAGCGCCAGTGCTGCAGGGTTGGAGACAATGCACACCCCATGCTGCAAGCAAGAGGTGTCTCCAGCCTTTGGAGAACAGTTGCTTTTTAATTAAATCACTCATTAAGTAGAAATAAAGGAATGAAAATGGGTTCACAGAGATAAACAGATCATTCCAGATCGGAACGTATTTCAGGCTTAGAAACAAAACTATTTTTCAGTAGCATGTGATAAAGAGTGCTTCCATTTTCCATTTTCCAACAACCAGCTCTGCAGAAGGTGACAAAGCTCTGATCTCTGACTCCAACAGAGGCGTCATTCCCCACCCACCCACCTGCAACCCAGAGATCCCTCTCACTCCTCCCACAGACTTTCCCTGCTCACAGAGCACACACAGCATATGGAGATCCCTCAGCATTGCCCATGGGAGCAAAATCCTCCACCAGAGCCCCAGAGTTGGCAGCATTCCTGTTCCCACCCAACAAGGCAGGACCAGCTCCTGCCAGACAGATCCCAAACTGCCCCATCTGCTCCCAAAAAGCTCATGTGAATATTGTTCTGCACTTGGATAAATGTCCATTTCCAAAGGGGGACACTGAGATCCAACAGCCCAAACCCTGGGCAACAAAGCCCTCGCTTTGGGATGGGAGCCACAAGCTGGAAATTCAAGTCACCAAAGCAAGCATGATGGAGAGCCTTTGAAAGGAAAGTTTGGGAAAGGGCTGTTCAGAATATGCCTTGTTCCTGTTTGTTCAACAACGAGGAACCCACCTTTGAAATACAAGTATTCCAATGAACGCAGAGAGAGAAGGTGAGCAGGATGCAGGTTTTCAAGCAAGATCCTCACATCTCTTCCTAGCTTGACCCTCCCCAGGCTCCACCTACCCTCAGTGCATGCTTAGGACAGAAACACCATAAAAAGTGGAACATGTCACTAAAAAAAAAAAACCACACACACCAATATTTTTTATTGTTTGTTAAGCTAGGCTGAAGGTACTTTCCCTTATTGGCAGGCATGTCAAAGAAGAAACCATAAATCCTACCTAATTTTAAGGAAGCAGAGCTCTGTAAAGTAAATGGCAATGCAGCATGCAGCCCTGTCATCTTTGGTTACTGTCCCCATCAGTAGCCCAGCCAAAGGGAGCCCCTTGGGGCCAACAACTCGACCCACGCCAAACTGAAATTAATTTGTGACTTTAGAGCTTCAGGCAGGCTAGGAAATATGACAGATTTAATTTTTTGCAGACCTGCAACGACTAACCACTTTCTCTTTACAGTCACAGGCAGAAACCTGCAGAAAATGCTTTGCCCATCTGCTCTTTCTCCGCAGAGAAATGCAATAGCTGGAACTCCTCCTGTCTGTCTCGAAGCTGCTGGCAGGTCTTTCCAAATTGCATCACGTGGAGCCAAGGCAACGCTACCAGTTCCATTTTCTCAAGAGATAAGGATCCCTGGGATTTCTGAGCACCCTCCATCAAAGCCGTTTCGAGCCCCTCAGTGAGCTGCTTTTCTCACATGATTTTCTAGAATAACAGAATGGTTTAGGTTGGACGGGATCTTAAAGACCATCCAGTTTCAAGCTGCCGTGGGCTGGGCGCTCCCCACCAGCTCAGGCTGCCCAGGGCCCCATCCACGGTCATGGGGAACCTCAGGGGACTCTCTGAGAGGTGGTTCTCACCTGTCAGGGTATGGAGTGCAGCAGAGGGGCCAGGCTGTCCCTGTTCCAGCTGGCCTATGTCAAATCATGTGAGAAAAGCCTGGTGTTCGGGCCCCAACCTACAGCAAGACGACTCCAAGGTGCTTGGGTGTCCCAGAGCCCAGCACTGCTACGTGAACACAACCATCAAAACCAGCTTGCACCACAGGCAAGGTTTCACCACTGCAAGCAGCATCTCTAGCCTCGTTGTTGTCCCAGCCATCACCAAACACCAAGCTGGTTTCTTTACGGCAGATTTTTGGACCACGTTTCTCCAAAGCAGGCCCCAAACCCACCCCACGTGCTCAGCATTCTGCTGCACATCGGTGCTGCATCCCCCCTCAGCCCCCAGCCATCCCCCTCCAGATGTCCCCGGTACGCGACTGGGAGTGGAATCTGACTCCAGAGGAAGGGATTTCAGACCTGATTTAGCAGTTTACCTCCAACGTTTGTCCTGAATTTTTACGGAGTGGTTCGAAGTCAAGCTGAGAAGTTTCTCAAGGCCCTGGCCAAGGCAGGGGCTGCGCAGCGCCAGCGCTCACCCTGTACCTCCCCACAGATTCTAGGAACTTCACCCGAGCAAAGCAGGAATTTTTCAGCATCCTCCCTACCTCGCCCTGTGCTTTTTGGCTGGGGTCGCGCAGCGCCATTTGGCCTGCGCCGGCAGCCAGGTGCCAAGGTATATATGTACGTACCCATCAAAATGAGTGGAGCTGCTGAATTAAGTTCTGGAGCAAAACCTGGTAGGACAATAAAACCCATTGACGGTGGAGCGGAGGCCAGGTCTCCATCGCTCCATGCCGCAGCCCCCACAGCAGAGCCCTCTTGGGCTGAGCCATCTGAGCAAACTCAATGGACATGGCTCGGCTGCCAGCTCTCTGTGGGTTGAAGCCTTCCTCTGGGGCCCTACCCCCAAGCTCACAGCCCAAATCCATGTGGGATGGAAGAGGGAGCCCGCATGCAGACAACATCCTCCCAGTGGCTCAGCCCCTGTAAATGGAGACAGGGCACGGCAGGAAAACCCAACCTGGCTACGGACACACCAAATGGCTACATGACAAGGGATAAATATGAAGGAAAAAAAGAAACCAAGATAAAACAAACCCTAGGATGTCCTTTTGCAGTTGATCTCTGACCATAACAACAGCTTAAACACCAGTTTATAATGCAAAGCCAGCCAGTAACCTACTGCTGGAAGCTCGTGGAATGAGCTGCCTACTGTGCAGTGATAGCAGCAGCCCAGGTAGCTGCGGGCAAGGCAGCACAAGGACCTGATTGGCTGTGGGTTGCAAACCACAGGCTGAGCCATTGATGCTGGCCATCTGCATGTGAAAAAGCAAACATATAAATAAAAATTGCTGCGAATGGCAGAAAATGATGCTGGAGAATGCTCCCACTGGCTTGGCTCCTCCTTAGCCCTGGAAGCTGAGCTGTGCTGCAGCCAAGCACCGCCTGAGCCAGCCTGAATCCCACCTCCGCACCCAGTGTGCAGTCTAGGCTACAAACCCTCTCCCACCCACACTTGTGGGAACAAGAGAGAAGCTGTATGCTTGCAGTCTTGAAAAATTATTAATAAAAATGTCAATCAGTTGGTCAGAGGTTGTTTTTTAAATTATTACTATTATTATACGGTTTTAAATGGCACAAACCATCCAGTATTGCAAAAACCTGTTGAATGCAGATTTGCAAATGGTGGAGTTTGCTTTCTGCAAAGAGACTCATGCACAGTAGGCACCAAAGAGGCTGCTGGCAGCCTGCACCAGGGCAGACCCCACCCCACATCTCCCACACGCATGCAGTGGCTCTCACTCACCCCCACACTGTTTGCTGGACCTGAACAACTCCAGGCAAGCCAAGGGGTGTGCTGGGTGCCCAAGCTGAAAGCTGCCACATGGAAAAATGCAACTTTATCTTCTCTTACTCTTGCCTGTATTTCCAAAGAACAGTTGTGCAATTTCTGTGTCACAGAATCATACAGTCATAGAATAATTAAGATTGGAAAAGACCTCTAGGATCACCAAGTCCAACCCCAACCCACCCCCACTGTGCCCACCGACCACGTCCCTGTGTGCCACATCTCCACAGTTCTGAAACACCTCCAGGGACACTGATGTGGATCTGTCAATCTGAGAACTTCAGTATTAGGACAAATTGGCACTTTGGGTAGTTTTGTGCCTGACTGGGAAAGGACAGAGCTCCTCAAGAATGGAGCTCTGTGACAGAAAGCGGTCAGGGAGAGGAAAGGAGCCAATGGAGGTGGAGACTGTAAAAGGAACATAGAAAGGGACGTGGTTAGTGGGAATGGTGGGGACAGATTGGGGTTGGACTTGATCATCTTAGAGGTCTTTTCCAACCTTAATGATTCTGTGATCATACCAAACCCCACTACTGCAGGCAAACCCTACTGATCGCCTGCTACCTGCAGATCCCAGTCATGCAATTCATCCTCTTGGAGATCATAATTTAATTAATTAATTAATTAATTAATAAAGACTGGTGGCACACCCTTAACTAGAGATATTTTTGTAATGGTTGAATGCTGGCCTGGAACCAACCTGAAAGTTCAGGAGGAAGGGATTTAGGAGCTGATCTCCAAATTTCACAACTGGTCCTATGTATAAATACGGACTTGCCCAAAGTCCCACATTGAAGAGTTTGAAGTCAGATCTTGATCTGAATTTGGTGGCTTGGGCTAATTTCAAGAATCACAAATTACCTCCATTTATTATTATTACTAATAATAAAGGGTTACTTTATGCAGGAGCTCTGAGGTTCATTGTGATATGCAGACAAATAGTGAGAGCAGGGGCAAGGCGTGCAGCTGGTGCATGCAGGTGGGATTTGCACTGTCTGCAGCAATGGGGCCAAGCCCTGCCTGCACTGAGGTGGGAAGGTGCATTGCAGGTCCACCACAAGCATCATGACCAGGGTTAGGGTTAGAGCTGCTCCCAGCTCAGCACTGGCCACCAGCCTCCATGGAAGGCATTTTAGCAGGCAGGAGCTGGGAATGTCAGGCACCACATCAGTTCCATGCAAGCCACGCTAACTCAAGACTGCATGCAGCAAGTTTGTTGGGCTTGAGGGAAAAGTTTTGTGAACAGAGTTTTCTAGTTCTTGTACCATGCCTGTTTTTGGAGTTTGTTTAGTGGAAGAACCAACACTGCAAAAGAAAATGTTGCTTCCACCTGCAAAAGAACTGATGAGGAGTAGAGCCTGGAGAGGATGCCTTGGAGCATCTCTTCCCAGCTGGCTCCCAGCAGATTCCCAAGAGCCTTTAGGCTGCACAGCTTCACACCCACAAACCCCTCTGTGCTCACCAGGAGCACATCCAGAAAAGCAAAGCACTGGCTGCACAGTTGGCACAGAGCTCCGGGTTTTGCTGTTTTCCATGCAATGCAAATCCTCCCCCGTGATCTTGGATGTGCACGGATGGGTCAGTGCTAACAGATCAGGCATCTGCAGGCTGAGACCACAGCACCAACCCATCCTGTTCCTCAATAGTATTTGCAAACGAGTGCTCATTTCCTGCTTGCTGGGTGTGCTCATGGGCACTTTGTCTCTTTAAACCATTGCCCACAGCCACCAGTGCAAAACACTGAGCAGCACTCTCTGCAGGTGCTCAATGGCATCAGATTCAAGGAGTGGATAATTAGTATTGAAAGGTGTGATTGCAGCCAAGCGGGCTGGCTAATCAGCTACTGATTTCACCCTAATGTCCCAGATCGCTTAGAAATTTAATCTGGAGGTGGCAGGAGGGACAGAGGAGCAGTAACTGGAATTACTGTGGAAATGCAGTATCCCTTTCTAAACACTGCACAATTACAGCAGTGACTTGGTTACCTCCAATTCATCCAGCCAAGGCCACAGCACGGAAATATTTAATCACAAATCACCAGCTCTGTGCATTTTGGAAGGGCATTAGAGTGGCTGTGTAAGAACAGCCTTCCGCTGAACGTGGTACAAGGAGGGCATGGGCACTTCAGCAAAGTGCTGTGCATTCTCTCTGGCCATTTTTGTCCAGCTCTGAAAAGTCAGGCACAAGATGTTCAAAGTTAATCGGCACCTGGAGCTGATGGGGAACTGATCCCCCCAAACAGCCCTAAAAATGATGATATTTGGCTCAAGAGCCATATCCAGGCAGAGGTCCCTCCAGTCTCACACTCCCAGCTCTTGCATTCACAAATGCTGCATGACCAGTCAAACTGGATTGGATTTTCTTCAGGGGATTTTTTTCCTATCCCAAAATACAACCCTCCTACTGCAGTAACACAGGAAAAAAAGAAAAAAAAAAGTGGGTGTTATCTGTGTGGTTTCAGGCGCGGTGCTCTGGGAGACCTCAGATTTGTCACTTTCTGCTAAGAAAGATTTGCTCTCCAAAGGAGCAGTGATGCACTGGCACAGCTGCCCAGGGAGTGGGGATGTCACCATTCCCAGAGGTGTTCCAGAAGCATGGGGATGTGGCACTGAGGGATGTGGTTATGGGCACAGTGGGGATGGGTTGGAGTTGGACTTGAGGATCTTAGTGGTCTTCTCCAATCTCAGTGATTCTCTGCTTCTTGGGGGCGGATTCTCGTTTCCAAGAGGCACACCTTGGTGGGATTTGGAGTGGATCTGGACCTGAAAACTACTCTTGCAGCCACCTGAAGCAAATGATAAGCTCAGCGCTCAGTAAATGACCAAACAAGTTGCGTGGGCAGCAGTTTCCATCACACAGCTTGCCCTCAACCCTGTGGATTCTCTGAGGTCTCATACAGGTGAAGCTCACATTGCCATTCTTTTTCTCAGCAACGTATTGCATCGTACCTCCACACACCCCCAAAGAACGGATACCTTTGACACTGTCAAAACCTCACACCCACTTTCTGTTCTCACTGTGAGCCCAGGCTGCAGTGCACAGCCCCGAGGCCAAGCGGGACCCAGGCAGAGGATCCAAACCTCCCTTTGTTCCCAAACTTGGCTCATTCACTCTTCTTCCCTCCCCTCCACCCCTTTTCTCTTTCTTTCCTTTTTCTTTTCTTTTTCTCTTTTTTTTTTTTTTTTTTTTTAAGGTAACAATACATCCTTTCAGGCCCTGCCAAAGCCCTGCTCAAGCCCACTCCGATAAGACCTGGCAGGAAAGGTAACTGCCATCAATATTTTGGTGAATGTTAACCACCTGAGGACAGCCCAGGTGGGGGATCCAAACGGGTGGCTGCGAGCACCTGGTCTATGTTGGAAAACACCACATTAAAAGTCCTCTCCCTCCAAGATCCCCCACCCCCCCCACCCCAAATTCCCAGGACATGCTCTCCAGCATAAGTGGCTGCAAAGGCAGTGCTGAGCCAGGACAGTGTGCTCCACTTGGAGGTATGTTTTCATGATGCTTCTTTTACGGCCTTTTCATTTACTCCGCTAAAATATTATTCTTCAGCCAGAGTTTATTTTGGATAAGTGCGGCTCCAAGACCAACTTTTGGAGGCCCTAAATTCTCCATCGCGGGTTTCGGAATTAAATGTTAAAAATGAAACACTCCCCCCTAAAAATGGGGGATGTCTTTTGGTCGGGGTCTCCCAGGCAGCGCTGCCATCGCAGGCGCTGCACAGCAGTGCTTTGTCTCTGTCCTGCAAGAGCACCTGTCCTCATCCCTGCCTTCAAAGTCAAAAATCACTCCTTGTGTTGTGAGTAGGAACTCGGGATTACGATAAAGAGCGGTTTCAGACTGACAGCAAATTAAAGTGCAAGCCAAGGTATATATACACCATTCGGAGACGTATTTATAAGAGGGTTTTTTCCCCTAAAACCAGAAAAATATAATGATATTCTGTCGTGGAGTCTGAGACTTTCTGTGTTATTATTAAGACATAGCAAACATTTCTAGGTAAAAAACTGCGAGCTGGATGGCGTTCTTCTCAGAATAAGTTTTCCCCACTTAGCAGCAGGATGAATTTTTTCTCATGTTCGTGCAAAAAAAGTATGTTTTTCTGCCAAGCTAAATGGCCAGCGCATATTTCTCATCTGTCACAGATAGGAGAGACAGGTAGGCAGAAAAACCAGCGCTCCCTGCCCTCCCGATTGCTGTTTTTCTATCGTAGTCTGCTTCGCTGTAATAATTTTAACGTGATGAGTGTTATGCCGTGTTTTCTTTTTTACTGTAAGCTACGGCCCTTCCTTCGGGTTTGGAAGGTGAATAAGGCAAATGAAAACAGAAGGGAAACGGAATAAATTATCAGCGTTGAACAAAAGCAAATTCGACAAAGTAATTGCTGTTTATGGAGTAAATAGCGATGCTGAGATAAATCAGCACACCCCGCTCCTCTCTCTGGCCCTGGGATAGGTATGAAAGAACCAGCTCTGGATTGTGTGCCTTGGGGGCAGCCCTGTAGATCCCACCCCGACCCTGTAGCACTATTCTTATTCAGGGAAACACTGAATTATCGGCACGGGGCAAAACAGGGAGGAAACAGGCAAAGGGGAAGAACTCAGAGCCGCGTGCATCCCGCCAGCCCTGCGAGCAGCTTCAAAATGCCTTCAGATGGGTTTGCCATTTGGAAAGGAGCCCATGAGCTGCCCAGGTCCACATCCCCCTATTTCAGGACAGAGCACCCTCAGCACCAACAGAAAAACAGTGTCCAAGGTGAGGGTTAGCAAAGTGCTCGCTGCTTGTTCCTGCCTCTCATTGCTGGGCACATCCAACAGGGCAAGCATGTGCCCAAAACCGGGCACCTGGAACCTGATTTTGGTGTCTCCGTGCCCAAAGGCAGAGCAGGGAGGGAGCGGTGACGGGCACAAAACCACTGGGGAATGAGAGCACGGTGTCCCCAGCCCGCCCATAGGGAACCTCAACGTGGGCAGCAAAATTGGGAAACGCATCGACATTCTCAGACATGGCCAAAGATTTATGTTATATGTGAAATAAAATATTTATAGAGCGCTCAGGCACACAGCTACGCACTTGGCATAGGGGAGGAACAGCAAGACACAGACATATTTTCAGTATATGCGAGTGCATGCATACGTGAGTCTGTGTTTAGATAGATACATATATTTAAAACAAATCCCTGTTTATTGCTCAGCAGAGAAAACTGCCATTTTTTTACATAAATAACCCCAATGCAAATAAACTCCCCACCCTGAGCAAACTCAACACGATCCTGTCGCAGATTTCTCTATTTTTCAAATAAATCATCGTTCCACCCCAACATGGACCTGGCAGCTTGGATTTCCAAATCACTCAGGAGCAGTGCTGGGATGGGAGCTGGAAGCAGCCCAAACAAACAACTTTACAAGTTCCAGAAGCCGGGTGCCCCCATCCCCACCGCCCCCTCTTTTCTCTCCTTTCGGGAGGGGTGGGCGCTGGCCCATAGGAAACCAGTGACCCAGGGACATCTGCAAGCGATTAGGATGCAGACTTCAGGTAGCTCCCAGAAACACGTGCTGTCCACATTACACCCTCCAAGTATATTTCCACAACTTTACTTCTCCAAATAAACAGTCGGGCTCTCCCTGCATTAGCAAGGAGCTGCACAAACAGGTAGAGAGAATGGCAGTTTTATTCCCCCTTCCAATTCTGATGGATTTCTTGTAAGCTGTTGCCGGGCTGCGTAATTTGAACTATTGCTTGGAAAACATAATAGGGCCGGTTTAAAATTACTGCCATGTATTTATCTGTATGTGACTATGAAACATGGTGTACAATTTGCACAGCGCGTTAACGAACAGCCGCTTATGGGAGCGAGCGGTGCCAAGCTCAAATAAACTTAAAAAATAGATGCATTAACCAGAATCCACCAGGATTTATGGCTGGGTTGGGAGAATTCCTTTTAATTTCTATAATCGGGTTTTCTGTCTTTCAAAGCAAACTTTCTTTTAACTGCTTTAAGAGAGGGGGTCTCAGGGATGCCACGCTGAGGACACCGCCTCTCTGTGGCTGCGGATGGACACTGAGCACAGACAGAGGCTGTGATATGGGACACTGCTCCTTTATGGGAAGAAAAGAGAAAAACAGAGGGAGAAGACAATGCTGATCACTCATAGCCACCTTTTGCTCAGGGTCATTTGTCCTTTACAGGAGAACTCGGTGCTGCTGTAAATGAAAGCTGCGCCTTTTGTGCTCGTTATACCTGAGCTTTGATTCTGGCTTTGATCGCTTCACCCAAAGTCACTGAAACCTGACTGAGTTATCTCGGCATCCCGTGGGGGACTGTGCACAGAGCTGGGGTGGATGGGGGGAGAGCCCAGAGCCCCCCCAGCTGGGCATCAGCCCCACAGGGACCAGAGCTGGGGCACAGCCGCTCCTTGGGGCCCCGAACCATGGCAAACCCACAGCATTCAACAGCAATACCCAAATGGGGACGAAAGCTTGCATGCAAGATAAAGGTGCATCTTGAGGAGAAATAACAATAATAACAACAAAAACTATCCTCCTTCTCAACAAGAAGAAACACTCAGCACTTTTTGCACGTTTCTATTCCCCTCTAACCGAGCCTGATAAATTTTCCATTTGCCAACATTTGCGGAGACAAGCGCTGCGAGCAAATAAATAAATAAGCAAGAAATGCATTGCTTTCATCTCCAGAAACGAGCACTTGTGAGGCACAACTCTGCGCACGGCGCTTTCTGGCTGCAGCAGCAGGAGAACACTGCGGGGTTCTGCGTGCTCACATGGGAGCCAAGGAGCGTTAACCTCATCCCGCGCTGCCCTGTGCTCAGCTCTGGGCTCCAAAGGGAGGGAAGAAATCCCCACTTTCCCCTTCCTTTTCTCAGATTGTCACACTTGGAGTATTTTCCAGAGGAAAAAGTGTTTCTCTGATCCAAAAGCCCTCAGCATTTCCCCCAGTGCTGTTTCATGGCCTCAATGAAGGTGCAGTGATTTCGCAGCCACAGCCGACAGAGGTGGGCAAACAACCACTGCCACCCCGCTCCCTCCATAGAAATAATCACAAACACTTCCCTGCAGCCCTGAGATTCTCCACTCCTGACTTTTGAAATTCTTTTGCTTTATCCAATCCACCGGGGCAGCAAGATGGGATTTTCAGGCACGAATTATAAAGGCCGTAAAAGCAAATATCTTCAGGCACTCAGTGCAAAATTTTACACACCAAGAAGGGGGGAACCCAGCCCGAGCTGCAGCTCCCCCAAACCCAGTCTGGTGTTCAATCACAGCACAGTGTTGCCTGCTGTGCATTACTGGGACAGATCTCTAAGCATTGAAAACAAGAACGCAAACACACCACGTCAAGAAATTCCGAGCTATGCCTGCAAAATGAATTGATAATTTCACCACCAATTTGCTAAAGCCCTTCGTTCGGTACAATGACCTCCTGATGAGGACACTCCAACCCCTGCCTGAGAAATGCTTGGGAAATTGAGAGCTCAGTGAGGGCTGTGCCAAAGGGCAGCGACTGCCACCAGGCAGGGCTGTGCCACCCACCCATAGCCTGGGGCTGTGTTGTTCCCCCCCAGCTGCAGCTTCTGCAACGGAGAAGAAATATTCCTTGCTTTGCTCCGTAACGGAGCAAAAACACTCATTGAGGAGCTGTTCTGTGCAGGGTGGGGTGCTGCAGAACCCCCATCTTTAATAAAGTGTGGTTACCGAGGAGGGAGAGGCTCTTATAGGGGAGAGCGATAATTACACTACAATTAAGTGCAGCTGAAAGCCGCCCCAAAACACAGCAGCCCCCCAGGCCACTTCCATGGCACAACCCTATCTGGCACTGCATTCTGTGCCATCAAGCAGCGGGCGACGCAGTTCTGCTGTCAACACAAAGAGACACTGGTGCATCTCAGCTACCTGTTCTTAGGGACTGCCACTGTAACCCAAAGCTTGCAGAGGGGCTGGGCGACATCAACACCAGTCCTGTGATGTCAAAAGAGCCAGGTGACAACACCGCCCGCCCCATCGGTGCCCATCACACCAGCAGGCTTTGGGCAGCAGCAACATTGGCAGAGCGAGGTGGACGAAGACCCCCCAAAAAACCACCTGCAAAACAAAGCTCATTTTGGAGCAAGAGCAAAACCCAACCACTCTGTTGCACATCATTACTATGGGGCATTTGTGTGGCTGGAGAGAAACACTCCCTGTGCAGCACCCACATGGCTGCTGCTGTTCCCTTGGCTGCTAAAACTGCTGCCTCTCTCCCAACCCAGAGCCTTGAAGGGATCATTACCTAAAATACAATGGTTGAGCACGAGGGAGGAAAACCATGGAATGAGGTTCATAATCCGTGGGCTCCTTGCTAAAAATCCTTCCTGACATCCGAGCTCGCCGCTTATGATAAAACAATGTAAATTCTACAAGAAGAAAAGGGAACTTCCATCCTGACCTACAAAGGGCACTCACAAGCTCACAACGCGCCCACGATTAACCAGAGTGCCCCTCTTGCCCCAAAAAGCAGGAATGAAAAACAATCATTCCAAAACGATAACATTACATACGATAACAGAACTGGGAAGCTCCTTCACGTTTCACTTTTGCTTATAGCTCAAACTTGTCGAACTGCTTTCTTTTATTAAAGCAGATCCTTTGGGAACAAAAAGGCGGCGGCGCTTCCAGCAGACGGACTTTCGGAACGAGAAACGCTCTCATTCTTATGCTTTTCACTCCATCAAAGCCGCTCTGGTGTTTATCAGCAGCAGAGCTGCTAATTAATCTGTTGTCACCGCGTTTTTCCCCTTCAGGTACGCCGCTGGTTGGGGATTTGCTTCCCAGCTCCAGCTGTGGGCTCAGAGCAGTGCCCTTCCCGAGCAATTCGGGATGCTCCCATCACAAACACACACAGCAAAGGAGACCTGCAGGGCTCAGCTCCGCTCACACACTGACCGAGAGCTGAAATCACCAAAGGAAAAGATTTCAAAATCCTCCCCTTGAACGTTCGCTATGAGTTTAATTTTGTAAAATAGCGACATAAAACTCAGCACGTCCTCTCTGGGACACAAAGGAACGACACGGAGTGCTATGAAACGGTCCTTTGCACTGCAGAAAAGTGTAAGAAACACCAAAAGCTCCCATAGGAAACCCACCCCAGCACCCGCGCTCCGTCCTTGTTCCTGCAGACAAAGGTCTGGAAATAGGACAGCACTTCCAGGACAGCACTTACCTTCCAGCTCCCCCATAGATAACTACTCCCCCACAGTTTGCAAGCAAAAAAAGTCTCAGGGCAAGATAGCAAAAGACAAGCAGGGTGCACTGGGGAGATTGCTCGCAGATGCGTTTATTCAGAGCTCCTTCCCTCGCTGCCTTTTGCTTTTTTTTTTTTTTTAAAGCATTTTTTTTAACTTTTTTTTAAAAAAAACTTTTTTTTTTTTTTTTTTTTTTTCTTCTTCACGTGCCATTTCCAGCGCTTCGAAAATCCCCTTACGAACAGGGAAGAGGGATGCGCACCGGCTGAGCCGGATCCTGCCCTGAAGGACAAAAGCTGCCAATGGCAGCACCGTTAACGGAGCCCCCAGCCTTAAGGATCGGCCTGATACCAACAACTGCGTGGAGCGCACCGAGAGCCACCGCTGCCCCGAGCGGGTCGGACGGGAGGAGGTGGCAGCTCCTGCAGCTCCCAGCGCCCATCTGCGCTGCAGGGCATCGCCACCCCCCTCCCTGACACCCAGCGAGGCGAGTCCTGCACTGAGCTCCATCCAGGTAACAGCTTCTCTCCCCCTCCAGCATCCCCTAACAAGTTTACTCGCGTGTCATATGATTCACCGTAAGGGAAGATCGTTGTGTTTCAACACATAACCCTGCAACAGAGACACAAGCCGAAGAGCTCCGGCGCTTATTTGGTCACTTTCTGCTGTTTAGTTCCGATGATCAGAGTTGGACAACTGAGCAAAACTTGGCGGGTCGATGAGCCCCTTCGGCTCCCGAATGCCCGCAGCAGCACGGAGCCGCTCCGTGGGGAAGGGGTGGAGAGGAGAAAACACTACGGGGAGAGAAAGAAAGAAAATAAAATAAAACTTGACTTTAAACGCTAAATTGAAGCATTGGGGGGGGG
>JAPSGF010000021.1:4198508-4290489 GCA_035772895.1 Perdix hodgsoniae | reverse complement strand
GGGGGGGGGGGGGGGGGGGGGGGGGGGGGGGGGGGATGGGGAGCACTGGCGCTCTCACACCTCTCGTTTGGTCATTGAAATGTGGGGTGACAACCAGCGTGTGCCCCAGACTGGGGGTTCAGTGCTGGAGGGGTGGGGGAGGGTTGCATCACTGTTTGTAGGGAGTGGGAGAGGTGTGGGGCTGATGTTAATACCAGCGTGGAGGGAAACACTTGCCGTGAGCTGCAGCTGACCCCTCACTGTCTGTCCCCCAACCCCCTCCTTCCCCATCCTCCTCAGGCTGCTGAACGAGAGCGAGAAGCGTCCCTTTGTGGAGGAGGCCGAGCGGCTGCGGGTACAGCACAAGAAGGACCACCCTGACTACAAGTACCAACCACGCAGGAGGAAGTCAGTGAAGAACGGGCAGTCGGAGCAGGAGGAGGGCTCCGAGCAGACTCACATCTCCCCCAACGCCATCTTCAAGGCGCTGCAGGCGGACTCCCCACAGTCATCCTCCAGCATCAGCGAGGTGCACTCCCCCGGGGAGCACTCGGGTAGGTGTCACATCCCACACCCAGCTCTGGGGTCAGCAAAGCAGGCTGAGATCGAGGGTGGGTACGGGGGAAATAAGGAAAGTAAGGGGAAATACAGAGCCACGAGCACAGTGAGATGGGGCCCACCAGGTTGCCCATAGCAGTGCCACAAGTGCTGACCCATGCATGCCAGCCCCTGGGGCTGCTTCCGCCCTGCTCTGCCCATGAGAAATGCGAAGCTGTGATTCTTTTTTCCCTACTTGGTGCAACAGATGGGCACCCGTAGCACCAGCATTCTCATTCCTTGCACCTGAAGGTATTTGAGTTCCCCTACGCATCTGCCCCCCCCCAAGCCTTAGGGACGAGGTTAACCATTAACACCATCATCACGTTGGGCGCGAGGTGCCCGCTGCGATTCCCCCGTCACACTCACACTCTCTCCTTCCCTTGCAGGGCAGTCACAGGGCCCCCCCACGCCCCCCACCACCCCCAAGACGGACACTCAGCAGCCGGGCAAGCAGGACCTGAAGCGCGAGGGCCGCCCTTTGGCGGAAGGCGGCCGCCAACCTCCCCACATCGATTTCCGAGACGTGGACATCGGCGAGCTCAGCAGCGACGTCATCTCCAACATCGAAACCTTCGACGTCAATGAGTTCGACCAATATCTGCCCCCCAACGGCCACCCGGGGGTCCCGGCCACCCACGGCCAGGTCACCACCTACAGCGGTACCTACGGCATCAGCAGCTCGGCCAGCTCTCCGGCAGGCGCGGGACACGCCTGGATGACCAAGCAACAACCGCAGCCCCCGCAGCCCCCAGCGCAGCCCCCGACTCAGCACGCACTGCCAGCGCTGAGCGGCGAGCAGGGCCCGGCACAGCAGCGGCCGCACATCAAAACGGAGCAGCTGAGCCCCAGTCACTACAGCGAGCAGCAGCAGCACTCCCCGCAGCAGCAACAGCAGCAGCAGCAACAGCAGCAGCAGCAGCTGGGCTACGGCTCCTTCAACCTGCAGCACTACGGCTCCTCCTACCCCCCCATCACCCGCTCGCAGTACGATTACACCGAGCACCAGAACTCCGGCTCCTACTACAGCCACGCAGCCGGGCAGAGCGGAGGGCTCTACTCCACCTTCAGTTACATGAACCCCACGCAGCGCCCCATGTACACCCCCATTGCAGACACGTCGGGGGTGCCCTCCATCCCGCAGACCCACAGCCCGCAGCACTGGGAACAGCCCGTCTACACGCAGCTCACCCGGCCTTAAAGCCACGTGAAGGCAAATAAATACATAAACAAACCAATCAGAAAGGAAAGGAGGAGAGGGAAAAAAAAAAGAAAGAGAGAAAAAAAAGAAAAGAAAAAGAAAGAAAGGAAAAAAAGAATAAAAGAAGGCAGTGAAAGCAGAGGACTTCCGGCAGACTTTCCTTTCTTGCAAATCGAAATGATGATTTAAGTGAAAAAGAAATAAAAAAAAAAAAAGTTAAAAAAAAAAATAAAACGTGCTCGAGTTCAAGCTGGGAAGTGCCCACAGTGCCCAGAGCTCAGTGCCGGCCCCAAAGGACCCAATGTGTGGGCATGGGCTGGAGGTGTCCTCTGTTTGCTGGACTTTGGTTACGAGTTGGGTTTCTTGAGGGGTTTTTTTTGTTGCTTTTTTTTTTTTTTAGCAGTAATTAAAAAAAAGGAGAAAAAAAAAATAGGGGTGGGAGGGGTGGGGGGAGAAAAAGAGAAAGCTCAGTCCTCTGTGAGGAAATATTCTCTATTTTAAATATTTTTTAGTATGTACTGTGTATGATTCGTTACCAATTTGAGGGGATTTATACCTATTTTGTAGAGATTTTTTTTTTTTTTTTTTTTTTGGTAAAATGCTCTTTATTTTTCCAACAGCTGAAAAGCGAACGCTTGGCGGGGGCAGCGCTCGGGGGTTTTTTTTGTGCGGTCAGAGGTATTTTTGTATAGCTCGGGGTCTTTTCTTCTCTAAGAAATTAATAAAAGGAAAAAAAAATAAAAAATAAAGAGGAAAGCAAAGCAGGGCCGCGTGCTTCTCGCTGCCATCGGCGCTGCGTAAGGTCAGCTCAGCAGGGATGGGCGTGGGGAAGAAGAGGTTTTCTATTTTTCTAACTGGAGAGGAGAGCAATAGTAAAAACAAAAAAAGGAAGAAACGAAATAACTAAAAAAGAGCAGCCAGGAGGAGATTTTGTACCGTTATTTTTTCACAACCTTGAGCCTTAAAAAAAAAAAGAAACCAAGCAAAAAAAAAAAAAAACAACAAAAGACGCTCTGGATAAGCCTTAAAGCAGCCCTGTGCTGATCAGTTGGCCCAGCTCTGCGCACACAGCCCGGGGCTCACACTGAGAGTCCCCAGCCCCAGGGGGGGGTTAACAGAGACTGTGTTTGTTCCCTGAGAAGAGCAGTTTTTAATCGCCATTTAATAAGGAAAAAAAAAAAAGAAAAGAAAAAAAAAATCTCCCTTTCTATATCTTAAGTCCCTTCGAAGAGCGATGACATTATGGGAGCGTTGTTGGGGAGGTAACGGTGCCTGTTAAATTATGGTCAGAACTGTAACCGGTCCTTTTATTTATCTCTTTTAATTCTTTTATTATTATTATTATTATTCTTTTTTTTTGGTTGTTTTGTTGGTTTGTTTTTCCGTGTCCTGGGTTTGTACAAACTCGCGCTCTTTCCCCCCCCCCTTTTTTTTTTCCTTTCCTAAGGAGAAACTGGAGAAAAAAAAAAAAAAAAAAAATTAAAAAATAAAAAAGAACCTCCAAACCTATATAAAATGTCGGACAAACTGAAGATTGCAAATGTAGCGCATCACTGAATCATTTGCCTTTGTTTCCTGCCTCAGCTCTTTGGGACACAACCAGACCCCATCTCTGCCTTCCAAACCCCAGCGCAGCTCTAAGGGGGTTTCGTGGACTTTGATGAAGCTGTGGCTGAACAGTTAAGGATTGCTTTTTAAAAAAGACAGCCAACTTTGTTTGGTTTTTAATTTAAAAAAAAAAAAAAAAGAAAAGAAAAAAAAAAGATATATTTGTTAACGTTTTTTTTTTAATAGGGATTCAGTAGGAGAAATCTGAAAGCACTCTTATAATATGGCATCTCTCTATTTCTGTATAAAAGCAGATCTTTTTTTTTTTTAAAGTATTTCTGTAACTTAAAAGACCTGTCACTTAAATCATATTTTTGTCTTTAGGTAAGTTTGTTTGGTTTTGGTTGCAAGATCCTTCTCTTTGTGAAACTTACCTTTTTTTTTTTGGTTTTTTTTTGGTTTTTTTTTTGTATATTATTGTTTGCAATAAATATACATTGTATTAAAAGTTAAAAAAAAACCCACCGGCGTCTGATTTATTAACAGCCTCCCAGGGAGGGTGAGTGGTTTCATGTAACTCAATGTTGGGCTGTGCTGTGAGCAGCGCGGGACGTGGGGTTGCATTCTGCCCCAGCCCTGCTGCACACGAGCATCACCTTGCACAACGCATCCCCCCGCTCTGCATTCCCTGCAGCTCCAAGGCAGGAGAGGAGCAGCCCCCCCTTGGCCAATGCTTAGATCTGGGCCATTTACCCCCCAAAAAGCTGAAATTCTCCCCAAATGGGATACGTCACCTCTCCAAGCACGCACAATCCCAAACCCCGCATCTCCACCCTGCGGAGTTTGGGATGCATTTTTGGGAAGAGCACAGGGAGGACTGCATGAACACCCCCTGAGTGGCGCAGTGCAGTGTGGTGGCACCCACTGCTGTCCCTCCCCCTGCCCCAAAGGGACTCTGCACAGCCCCAAACAGCAAAGCCTCTGCGTGTCCCATGATCCTGACTCCTGCTATGAGCAGCCCTCAAGCCAATTAACCAAAAGAGATTGACTCTGCGTGTTCGTTGGGGTCGTGTCACTCAAACCCCATGCTGGTGGGGAGGGGGCACACGATGGGTTCCCCCTCACCTGCTGGAGCCTGAAAGTTGGGTCATTGACACAACCATTGCCTTCCTGATGCCTGTGTAGGTGTGTTGGGATGCAGCCCAACAAGAAGCTGAGAAACATCCCTAAAGGTGCGCAGCTCGAGATGGGGGACGGGGGTTGGACCCCACCTTTCAGCCAGAAACACCTCGGGGAAATCCTCTTTGCACCAAACCAAAGAGCAAAGCTCATGACCCAACCCCGGACCTATAACTTGGGCTCTGTTTACTTATGGTGTGGGCTGCGACGTGCTCAGAGCAGAGCCAGAACCGGGTCCCTGTGCAGCACTGAGCTCCTGACACCCCTTCCCTCCACCCCCCCACATCCCCCTAGCTGGGCGTTGGGGACACCCACAGCCAAAAAAAAAGAAAATGCTGCAAAAGCTGCACCGCTTCAGGGCACTTTGTGCTAGAAAGCAGAGCAGGAGGAGGGGTTGGGGGGGGAATGAATTCAAGGGAACTCTTACAATGCTGCAGGGCAGGTTTCAGCCGCAGCAGATAACAGAGCCGGGTGCAGGACAGATGTGCAATGCTGCGCGGCGGGTTCAGAGGCAGCAGGGCAGGGAGCGGCGCAGCTGCAGGGCAGGGCAGGGTGGGGGCACCCCCAGAGGCCCCCCGGCTCCTGCACAGCACCGTGGCTGCAGTGGGCAGCACGGGGCTGAGATGTGCGCTGGTGGTTCAGCTGCGTGCTTGCAAAAAAGCAAAATAAATGAATGAATAAATAAATAAATAATCACCAAGCCAATATTTAAGAACTTTTAAGAAATTCTCCATACTTTTCTGAACGCATAAGGATTTTTCTTAGGAATTTTTGGAGCCCGGCGCCCTGTAGCACCCATCACACCGGGCTCTGCGCCCATCCAGCCACACGCAGCTCCCTGAGCCCAGCAGCCCCCGCCTGCAGCGGTATCAGCTGCTGAGAAGCGGAGCTGCAATTTGCATTTCCTCAGCCAGCTGTTCATGTTGACATCGAGTTAAAGCCGGGGCTTTCTCCCAGAGAGGAGGAGAGATCACAGCCAGCTGTGAGCCGGGATCCCGCCGGCAGCCACGGCTCCTGCCCAGCTGCAGCGCTTGGGATGCAGTGATAGATCACAGCGGTGCTGGGCAAGTGAGGTTTGCTGGGGTTTCTCTTTTCGTTTTTCGGGGCCCAGTTCCAGGGAGCAGGCAGTTAAATGAGGTGGAGATTTATATGTCAAAGGGAAAGCAGCAAGCTGGGTTCCTCCTGCATCTCAGCCTTAGGAAAGGAGTCGTGCCCACCATGGAGGGCACAAATGAAGCCCATGGTCCCTCTCGACAGCAGCCAAAGTTGGCTGGGATGCTTGGAGTCACTGTTGCAATGATAAACCCATCTGGAACAGGTAAAGCATAAAGCATAAACGGGTCCAAGGAATCAGGGAAAATTGTAAGAAATACCCTTTAAACATCCCAGCAGAACCCCAGGCTTACAGTGACACGGGCACGATGCAGGTGAGGATGGCGATGCAGGTAGAACTGGAGCAGATCACTGCTCAGAGAGCGGGTGCTGGGGGTGCAGCCTGCCCCACACAGTGCTGCAGGACACAGAGCCACTGCTGCGCTCCCTGTCCTACTGTTCAGCCTCACCAGGTGCTGTACCTGCCTGCAAGGGTTTCTCTCCTGCACCCATGTGCACCAGGCTTGCAGCACCAGCTTGGTACCAGAGCAATGGTGTGGGCAGCACCCATTGCACCCAGGGCCATGCTAACAGCACAAGGTCCCCACACCCTCAACTGCTGCTCCCCCAGCAATTTTCCTCAGTACTAAACATCACTCACAGCTCCACCAGCAAAGCCTGCAGCCCCCCAGATTCCCAGCACAGCCCACAGACAGCGCAGCGTGGGCACAGACATGCCGTAAGTGCTACTGTAATAGAAATAATTGATCCTAAGGTGCCTCGGGGGCTATAAAGACCTCAATTGTTAGCTGCTTGGGTCAGAGCCCGCGTCTTTATGACGTGTTTGTACAAGGACTACTCTAATGGGGCGCTGAGCCGCAATTGGGGTCCTGAAGTGCTATTGTAATACAAGCACTAATCATGCACGGCCGTTATACAAGCTGCCCCTGCTCAGGCTGTGCTCCGAAGGCTCATAAACCAAGCAGGGTTGTATTGAAGTCAACTGGAGCTTGGCTGGATCCGAGCTGCTCAGCCAACCCACGGCTGTCAAACTCCTGTTTTAGTTCTGCGTGTGTGTGTGTGTGTGCATGGATGCACGCGGCTGTGTGCACACACACATGCACTCGTAGAGACTGACAGCATCAGCAAGGAGCAGCAGAGCTTGGAGACATGCTGTTTGTAAAGCCCAGGGTGGGAGAGGAGCGATTTCTCCATTAAAACAGAGTCATGTTTATAAGACGCTCGATAAAGAAGTCATTTGAAATAAGAAATAGCAGCAGCTACACCTAGAGAAGGGAAACAAGCCTCCGAATCCACATTTCTAATTAATTACCTGCCGGGGAGCTGCTCTCAGCTTTCAGAGAGTAAAACAGTTTACAGTGGGAAGGTCTGAGGATTAAGTCCATGAACTCGTGAGCACTGCAGCCACTGCATAGGGAGCAAATGTGGTAATAGAGAGGGGGAACACGGACTGCTGCAGCCAGATAGATGTGGCCATTCAGCCTGGGAATAAGGGCACTTTTAACAAGGCCGTAGCTCTGACCTGGGGCAACCCATCGGCTGCAGAACACGGGGCTGTCCCACAAGTCACCTGGAGCCAAAGCTGCAGAGAGAAGGGGCAGCACAGGGGTCCTGGTCCCATCCCCTGCAGTGAGACGGGTCCAGCTCCAGTCCAACCCAAAGAACAGCATCTAAGCCCAGATCCCAGCTCCAGCTCACCCACTATTTCAGGAGATTCTCTCATTCTCCAGCCTGGAGTTCCTCTCATTGCAAAGTGACATTTCTCACTCCTGAGATCTGGCTGCTCCCCGCTGTGCTCCTGCAGCCCAGCCGGATCCCCTGCACACCCTGAGAGGAGCCAAAGGGAAAAAAAAAAAAAAAAAAAAGGCTGAAATTTGATTTTCCTTCCCCCAATGTGGGGATTAATTACACACGTTGTCTGGGCACAAACCAACTATCACCAAGCAAAGTCTCACTCCATAAATTTTAAACTGCTAATAATACGGTTGGACAGGAGTTTTAAAGCTTCAGTAGACAGTTTACAATTAACCTACTCCTGTCAGCTGGAAAATCACCTTACAATGTGATTCCAGTTCACGTCTGACTCGCTTTGAGTCACAATCTGCCTCTGAAACCCAGGCAGTGTGCAGCATAGAGCTGCAGCACCAGGTGCTGAAGGGCAGAGCTCCACTCCATCCTGACCCCCATTCTCAGTGGGCAGCCTCCAGAGCATCCTTGGGGACATCCCCACATTCCGATGCTGACTCATCCCAGTCCAGTTTTATTATCTGCTCTGAGGGGACAAAGCAATCCTGGCTCTTAACAATCCCATGTAGGATTTGCTCTGGTTACTGAGAGATAAGGATTAGAGTCATAGAATAGCCCCAGTTGGAAGTTGAGTTCAACTCCCAGTTGCACTGCTGGAAACCAAACACGGCTCTTTCCTCTTCTCTCTTTTGTCAGCTCACCTGCAACAGTTTGAAGGCAAAATGTCACCCTATGAACAAAATTTGGGATTTCTTTGGTGAAGAGCAATTGCATTGTGTGAGGCGTTAGCATCCTGATATGGGCGATGGGTTGACAGTTGGACCTGATGGTTTTTCCAACCTTAATGATTCTATGATTCAGACCAGCCCACCAGGAGCCCAGCAGCCCATAGACCCACGGACCAAAGCTTTGGTCACTGGTTTGGCCCACAGCCCCAAGGTGATGCTTCCAAAGGGACCGTTCTGGAAATATCTTGGAAAAAGTCCCAATAGTGAACTGCCCTAGTGAGGAGAAAGTTGGGGGGCTGGGGAGACAACCAGTCATTTTCTGTGATTAAAAGGCAAATTTTATTCCTCTAGAAACTTGGAAGCAAATGTGGTGTTGCTATGGTTTCACACCCACTGGCTGGAAATGACAATATTAGCAGGGTGACCTGGTAATTAGAAACTGTGCCCCCAGGTCAGACTGCGGAGAAAATAAAGAGAGATTACGGAGTCCTAAAGACACAGCATAATGCTGTGGGCTCCTGGGCTCCCTACCTTTTATAACCGGCCCATTTAAATGCAGATTATGACTTTCCACCTGGGGCTGCTAATCTGTCTCACAGCCAGATCAAACAATAAGGCATCTCTCCGCACTGTGGGGCCAGGGTGCTTTCGAACTCAGTCTGTCATCAGGTCTGTCAGGCTGTCTATCCCCTTTTTCTCAGGGTAAAACCCAGAGTTTTTCATTCACAGATAATTCTTTTTCCAACCTTGGATGTTTACGTCCTCCTTTCCCTCCCCCAGTCCTCAACAATTTAGGGCAAATCAGACTCAAGTTTTCCTCTCCTCCATGCCATGTAAAGCCATTGAGCTCATTGGCATTGTGATGGCACACACTGTGTTCAGGGGGAAGGTTCTGCAGTGGTGCTCAGGTCGCAGGAGAGTGCTTTCCAGGGAACTGCTGGCTCCTCTCAGCCCAGCATCCCTACCATGGCATGGGGAAGCTTAGCCCAGAGGGACTCCCAGCCCAGTAGATCCTACTGGTCCTGCTGGCCCAGCACCAGGGCAATCCCATCTCTCATCTCTTGCTTGGTGAGATGTTTCATGGGAACATAGAGCATCAGCACTGACACCATTTGGAGACCAAGCTTCTCCTGGAAGAACAGGAAAGACAAACTCTGTATCTCTTAAACAGGGATAACAGCAAAGGAAGGATTGAGATGAAGCCATCTGAATCATGAGGTGCTCGACTATGACCCAACTTGAAAGACCGTCAGGGTTCAGACCAGACTTCTGCTAATGTCCTTCACTGATAGGATCTCCAGAGCCTTCCCAGTGGTTACCCAGCAGCTTCCATCCACCTAGCACAGTGACAACGTGCCCTAGCCACAAACACACACTCAACCCAGGACTTCTGCAGCATGCAGGGAGCTGAGAAAGAAAAGGCAGAAATAAACCCTTTAAGCTGGACATTAACATCCATCCCCTGTTTTAAACACCAACAGAGCAGGTAATGCCAGCATCATTAAAGCCAGATGACTCCATCAGCACCAACTGAGAGTGAAAGGTCTGAGCTCCTCAGACTACTGCACCTGGCTCCTTAATGCTCTTTGCATTCACTAAGTGAGGGAGCATTTTAATGAGGGTTAATAGCAGCACTGCACTTAGCAGCCTCTATCCAGGCATCTGTCACACATTTTCACACCATAGCAGGTGTCAAGTGTGTGGTCAGCAGCCTCCTTCCACAGCTCCGCACAGCCCCAGATTTTATCTGCTTTTCTAAAGATGGCCAACCTAATGCCTTGAGATCCAACCTGCTCCACCCACCCTGCTGGATTTCTAGGGCTCAGCACCCTCCTTGCTTGGTTCACATTCTCACAGTCACCCTTTCTGTCATGTTATAGACCTGGAAAGCTCAGGTTGCTCTATCCATGACCATTCCCCAAACACTCCCCATTCCAGTGCTACCTCAGCCTTCTCAAACAAGTGGTTATGATGCCCCGAGGACTCAGGAGGACACAGAGGATGATGCTGCCCTGCTCCCATACCCCTCTCTGTGCAAAGCACTCTTACAGCTAATGTAGGAAGAAAAAAATCAATATGGCATGCAGAAAAAGAATGCCATCCCCCTCGAGAAGAGCAATGCCTAAGAAAGCCCTGGATATAGACCTGAAATTCCAGCTCCCTTTTCTTCAGCTGTGAAGCAGCGACTTCTCTGCTACTGCACTACAACAAGTGGGACCAACAGGTGCTGGAGCACAAAGATACAGAACCTGTGCAGCCATACATCTGGCAGCCAGGCAAGGCTGAACCCTTCTATGCCTCAGTTTCCCCTGCTTGCCATGTGAGATCACTGCAGGCACTGTAGAGCGGCTCCTGTTTGATAATTGCAAATAAGAGATCCAGCTTCAACCAACACAAGATCATGGCAGATTATCAGCGCCATGGGAGTGTCTCTTAGCAGGGAGAAAAAGACCAAATTAAAAGCCCAAAGTGAGCCTTATTAGCTCCATACTCACCTCCCCCCATCCCCTCTCCTCACCCCATTCCTCCTCCCTTCCCAAACTGTCATGGTTTATTTTGTTTGGGTGGATTTTCTTTTTCTTTCCTCCCCCTCCCAGCCCCTCGCAAACAGATAGTTTTCCCATGGAGATCCAGCACGCTCTGTGCCTATTAGCATCCTTGTGCATAATTAGAGCCCAGCGCATTGTCATGCAAAGCAGCCTCGGATGACAACACTTCAGCCCGGACGACACAGAAATGCAGCGAGGAAGTTTCTCACACTGGTTTTAGCCAAGGCAAACCGGACCGTGCACGGGTTTGAGATTTTAATTATTGGATGGGTGCTGGGCTGCCCTTACAGCTCGATGAGGAAAGCTCCCAGCCACCCGCGTGCCCCCCGGCCTTCACGTTGCTCTCTGATACTTTCTGCTCATTACAATGAATTCCAAACCCCTCTCTGAACAGCCACTGAATGGTTTTCTACATCATCAGTGCTAAATCGGCATCTCTGCCGTGCTCAGCCTCTCCGCTCATCCTAGTTGCCAAATGGGCTCAAGAAGCGAAATGACGGTTGGAGAAAAGGTGGAGAGCTTGGCCTGGGACAGCCCAGAAGAAGATCCCACCTCCAGCATCTCTTCTGCTGCATCTCTTCCCCACCACGGACCCCAGCCCTGGCCAACAGCACCCTGCTCTCAGTGAAGGGTGGCTCTGCAAGCACCACCTGTACTCAGGGGAGGCTCCCAGTGCCCAGGAGCACACTGTGCCTGAGCTCCCCAAGCATTTCTCATGATGCCCACAGCTTCTCTGAACCTCCCAGGCATCCCTCAGGGCAGGATCCTTGCAGCACGGTGACTCACAGCGTTTGCACTCTCGGGGAGGTAGCCAGGAAGTTTCACAGGTGCCCCAGGTTTAATCATTAATCACTGGGCTCTACTCTACGGTTTCACCTTGGGATTTCATCCACTCTCACATCAGCCAGAAGCAGTGGCATTTAAAAAGTGACTTCCAAAGCATCCAGGCATGAGGCAGGAGAGAGGGTGGAGGCGAGGGATGGCCCCATCCCCATCGTATGCCATTGCTCTGAGGCTGAGAGAGCCAACCCTGCAGAGCTGCACTGGTCCAAAGAGCAATCATTTACCCACCCACGAGGGCCACCTCATACATCAGTGGGTCATTAAAGGATCTGACACTCATTAACAGTCCTGCGGGGCCTTATGTGCCGGTGCAGCCTCCCACTGCATTATCCTTCCTGCAGGAGAGCAGAGGGGAAAACCGCAGGGGAGCGACTGCTTCAAACCCCGAGTCCTCTTCTGCTCCTACCTTCTCTAAACTGACAAGCTCAGCCAAAGGGTGACTGCTACCACCCTAATACCAGTGGCAGAGCCACAATCAGTGCATGCTGGTGCAGGAACCACAGCCAACACCACTTTGCTCTGCCACCCCCAGAGCTCTGCATCCACATGGAAGCAGCAGCACAAATCCCAGTGCTGAAGCACCCGGCGGATGCTGTGGGCTGGGGAGGTCGCACTGATTCCCAGCTGCAGCTTGCACTATGTTTGCTTTGCCTGCCCCCAGACACACCGGGCTGGCAGCGGGGCTGACCTGTCTGCTGACCCATAACCAGCATGGCCGAGCCCCTGATTGCAACCTTCTGGCAGTTAATGTGATCCTCTTGACTACAAGCACAGCGAGAGGAGCGGCTGGTGGCTCTTCCCTCTGCTCTGCAGGGTTGGAGGGGTGGGATCCTCCTGCACTGCTGGGTGAGAAAGAGTACGGAGTTGCCAGCTCCAAATCCCATTGCATTGCTAAATACAATCCAGCCAATGTGGCAGCCCTGCCCCATGGGGAGATAATGATAGGGATGATCCTGCCGCAGGATAGATGATGGAGCAGAACAGCATATATATAAGTATACATATATAAGTCCTCATATCTCCTTGTTCAGATTCTCCATTATTTTTGGAAAGAATTAAAAATAACCCAGAGAAATTAAGTATTCACTGAAATTAAACCTCCAGCACACTTTGACTTCCAGCAGTTTGGAAAACGACAGCACTCTGTTCAGACTTTCTCCTAATTCATATTTTATACGGGCCTCTCATACTCCATACTCCATCCATCTTCCTTCTTATTTGTTTTCTCTTTCCTCCTCCTTTTTTCCTTTTAACCTGTTTAATCCTTTTAAGTTCAAGGATTTGGAAAGCAAATACTATAAAAGATGAAAGGTGCGTTGGAGGAAATCAACTTTGATAAGAGGCTTTTATGGCTTGTAAACCTTATTCCGGCCCTTTGGCTTAAAAGGCAACACTAATTTTAAGAGCCTTATGCAAGCTTCACGTTAAGCTTGGAAAAAAATTGCACCAGTCTTGAAGTGATGGGCACCTGGCTACAGCCTTTCATTGCAGCACATCAAATGCTGTGGTTAACACTGGGCAGCCAGCAGCAGAACTTCAAAGGGCACCATTTGCAAAAACCCGAATTTGCTGTCCCCATTTAAAAATAATAAAGGGAACCACGAGCAGCACAATCCCAAACAAATCACTGCTGTGATGCTCTCTTTTACTGCAGCACTAAATCACTGCACCCTCACTGACCCCTCCGGAAGAAGGCAGGCGGTGAGCTCGGAGCTGTGGGACCCCTCTGTGCTGGATGCAGCACAGACAGGGTTAAATGGCCCTGGCCTTGCTCAGAGTGGGGCACGTCTCAGTGTCCCCACTGCTGGGACTGCTGCTATTAGGTCAGCCCTTGGCAGAGCTGCTTCAGGCCAGGGCGGAAAGCCTTATTGCGTAAGACAAGTGTTTGGAGACGGAGTTGTGTTGTTTGACAGTGTAAACATGAGACTGCATCACTGGTTTGAACGCGGACCACAGGGCTGGAAGAAAGCATCTCAGCAAAGAGACAGACGAGCTCGGGACAAGCTCTGAGCAGTGACAGTCCCCTGCAGTGCACACAGCTCTCAACAGGAACCCCCCCGCGTCCCATTCACCACTGCAGTTCCCTTTCTTGAGGGAAAAGCCCAACACCAGACCCGACTCTGCCAATTCTCCCCTGTCTTTTTGCAAGAAGGGATGAAGGAGACTGCTAGAATTGCATTGCTGCTCAGGGCTGAGTAATTACAAGCGGCTGCAATCATTATTACCTATAATGCTGCTTATACAGAGGGAGGCTTGGCACTAATTAGCATCACATGGGAGGCTCATCCACAGCATCACTATAAGGGAAATGAACTGTGATCCAGAAGAGGAATATCTATTGACAGACTTGGACTGGATCCTGTGGATGCTGCTCATCCTCGAGCATCAGCGCAGCAGGAGAACTCATCTCCCACCCCTATGGCTCGGTACTCCAGTGAAATGAAGGGTTAAAACTATTTTAATGATACTGACACAGATTCCTGTGGATTTGCAGAGGCTCTGGAGCAAGTCATTATACACAGATTGAGGCCGTGCCACCACCAAAGGAAGGCAAGTTCCTACCTGAAGTATTTCCGTAAATAAGCAAAATGGATAAAGGACATGAGAAAAAAACTACAGGCAGACAACACAGATCCAGAAAGCTTAAGGGATTTACCCCCACCACAAAGCAGGGACTGGATGCTAGATTTCTAGATCCCAGCTCAGTTTAATCCCAAACCCCTTCACATGCCACTTCCCCTACAGTCAGGGACCATTCCGAGCGAAGGCAGATCCAACTGCAGCTTTAATCCATCCCCCAGCACGTTCCCACCAAACATCACCACAGCAGCTCAGCACAGCTCCCAGCTGACCCCAGGACCTGTCTGGAGATGGCAGACATTCAGGCAAGGCTTCTGGAGCAGGGCAGGAAGCGTGCAGCCACCCCCACACCTTGCACGTGACACAGTGCAGCAGAACAAGGAAACAAGGAGGAAAAAGGCACCAGGCACCTCCAGTCGGTGCCTTTTGCTCTGCAAGCGAGGTTTCCATCTCACGGGATTTGATGTACTCAGGCCCTTGTTATGGTCTTGCCCAACCAAGATACGTGCAGCTCAGGGAGCTTTGGTGTTTATGAAATCCTGCATTTACGAAGGCAGTTTCTTCTCTGAGGAAATAATGGGGCTGTCCCTGCAGCCGCAGCAAGGCCAGCAGGCTCACTGATGCTGGCACACGGCACGACCAAAGGCAATGGGCTCCTCCCCTCACCACTGACTACATCCAAATCCAACACGAATTCACATCATTTTTAGGTGCCTAAGGGCCAATCAGAAAGATGCTGAAATATCAGCATCAGAAACAATGCACTCGTATGCATAAATACCAGTAAGTGAACTATGGGCATGAGCAGCTCAAGACCTTAATAACTATTTCTTTTTTTCTTTTTCTTTTTTTTCCAATTGAAAAGTAGCAATGTTTGTAAACACTGACATTTCAAGGAAAATGCATCCAGCATCTCTAAAATATCAGAAACTCTTTTCCCTGCTGTGATATACCTCCCACAGATCTGCAGACCCATGCAGCACCTCGTTAACGCATTGAACTGAAGGAACACATTGGGCCAGAAATTGAAAGAGTGAAACCAGTTCAGCTCTTCTCCATTATCCAGGCTGAAAAAAACATCAGCAAATACTACTAATAATGTATTAAATAATCAGGAGGAAGCAGCCAAGGATATAATTTTTTTTACAACCAGGTGCATCAGTTATCTTGGGAGAGACTCTCTCAACCCAGATGTCAGATGTTCCACCACGAATCCTGGCCTCTCCGTTCTCAAGGTGTTTTTCTGAGTGAACCAGCAGTAGAGAGAGATGTTTCATGGCAGTCCTATGCGACACCCAACCTTTGGCCAACCTCAGGTGAGCTGGGAGCTGAAAGTGAGGAGGAGGAAGAGCAGGAGGAGGAGGGACATGCTGCGTTTCCCCAGCTTGAGGGGCTGGGACGGAGCACCGCGTCCCTCTCCCAGCCAGATGCACAAACCCCAAGAGCACTCAGGCTGCATGAAGATGAGGTGGGAGGCAAACAGCCTCCGCTTGTGGGATACAAAACCCCAAGCCATTAATGCTGCAAGAACACCGTGGCCAGTTTTCTTTGCACTGCAAATGTCATCCTATGGGGACAGCAGCCAGCTCTGCAGTGGTCCCCCCTCAACCACACCAGTGAACTGGTTCCAAACAACGAATGTTACACAGGAGAAAGAGAGGCAAAGCCAGCAGCTGTTTTGTTAAGCAGCCCCACACCGCAAATGCAATTTGCTAACAATCATTACAACGTGCCTGCAACATTTGGCCACCAGACTTGCTCCTTATTTGTTTTTAGAGGATGGATGATTGCTCAACAGCTGTTGTGTAGGCCTGGTTAGCCTTAAAAAAAATAATACCCTACACTAAGCACATCTCCAGGGAGACCAAGTGGTTTTTTCACTTATTTATATATCCCCATAAGCACCAAGGGATTCTTACCAAGATCAGGCCCTCGGCATACCAACCCCACATGGAGAGAGAGGAGCCACCCTGCCACAGGAATGCAGGCTGCCAGCCCACAGCGAGGAGGAGGAAGGACAGCCATCAGGGAAAGTAAAGAAGTCACCCAATGCCATACGATGAGGCTGTGGATCTAAATTTCTCAAGTCCTGAGAGCCTGAAGTACAAGAACATGGTGCCCAGCACAAGGGGATGTTTCCAATAGAAGGAGCATCCAGGAGGAACAGCTGCTGGAGGGGACAAGGCAGCAGGGAGATGCATGCCCAGGCTATAGGCAGGGCTGGACAAGGCTCTCTTCAACTTCACGAGCCCTTAGAACATCATATGTCAGAAGAACTTATTTACAATGTATTTCCTTTATACTTAAAGCAAGTGACATACCCTTTCTACTTAAAAATCAGGTTGGAGAAATGCAGATACCCACACACGTGCCTTCTGATGGTCCTCATGTACACCAAGCAAACCAACGCCAGCCCCAGCTACCACTTCACCCAACAGACGAATGCCTTTGTGGATGCGAAAATACCAGGACTCTGGGTTTATGGTTTGCCACTGTGGGCAACGAGCATCACCACTCCTTGGCAAGAATGCCAGGCCACAGCAACATCACTTTGGTCAACGAACCAAGCACTAAACTGGATACACAGTGAACGCTACCAAATAGCTCTACCCAGGATGTGGGGAAGAGTCCTTTATCCTCTGCAGGTCAGAGATGCGTGAAACACTCCCACAAGCACCTCTGGTATCACAGAGGGTGCCTGGAGCCATCCATCCTCTGCTCCTTCCACGTTGGATGGGGACCCTGCGGATGGCACCAACACCACGCACCCTGCATTCCTTCGTCTTCCCCAACGCCAGCACGTGCCAAAGTGCCTCACGTCAGGACTAACCTATGCAGTGGCAAAGAAATGCTGTGTTATAGAAAAAAAACTTCAAAGATTTTATGAAGGAATTAATGAGCCTTTTTCTCCTAAATTAAAATCCTTTTCTCCCCCTTTCCACCGCAGCAGGACTTCATGCTATCCCCGAATCAGATGAATTTTTTAAAAAAGCTTTCATGTTAATAACAACGTTTTGATGCAGGTATCTCAAGCAACCTTTAAAATGTTCTTTTAATTAAGCAAAAGTTTCCAAAGCCTGAAGTCACACCCACATTTTCCTCATATTGGTGCACTGCTGCCATATGAGCAGAGGGAACTGTGATTTTTTATGGCACATCCTAGAGGAGGGGAACCTCCATCAGTCTACATGGGTCCCCAGCAGGACACAACACAGCCCGTGGCTTCAAGTGGAGAAAAAGACAGGGATGAGGAGAAAGCAGCCCCATATTGTAGCAATCTTCTCTTCCCAGTCATTAATTGCATCCTGCTGGCGCAGCCCTCTCACAGTCTGCTCCTAAAGCATGTCAGACACATTTCCCTCCTCCCAGCACTTGTTAATGGGGCTTTAACCTCTTCAGGCCTGAGGCAAGAAGAAGTCTGCAGGGGGATGGAGCGGGGGGGAAGAGGTGCAGGGGAGCAGCACTGTGGGGTCAGCAGTCAGCGTGAGCCTCCAGCCCCTCACTTCCTTCTTTTACAGAAAAACGGGGAGGGGAAGGGGGCAGCTGCCTTGCACAGGGATGAGCACTGGTGGGAACCCACTCCCATGTCTCAGTTTGGGAGGATATGGGCCCGGCTGGGGGTCATCTAAGATGAAAGAGCGTTTGACATTTTCAGAGCAAAGGGTCCGATTTTTATTTTATTTTTGAGGGCCACATGCAGTCAAATGCCTTTAATGGTGCTGGAAACAGATGGGCCACCGTTTTCTTTGCTCATACAGGGCGCCGGACATAAAAATGCCATTGAAAAATGAGCAGCACAAAAGCTTTCCCTTTCTCATTGACTGTTTCTGCTCCTTTTTTGCTCCCAGTGCCTGGCACTGAGCAAGGGAAATGACCAGAGTGGGCAGCAGCCGCCTGAGCACGGAGTCTCTGAGAACAGCCCAGTGCCACGGAGGAAGCAGAGGGCTGAGAAAATCCGTGCCCATTTCCCATGATTGGGAATGTGAGATCTGAGATGTGCAGATTCCCCTGACCAGATTTATCCCAGCTTGTATCGCTTCAGCTCAGCTGCCCCCACTTCCCTGAATCACCTATGGGGAGAGGTCAGTGTGAGCAAAGGGCATGAAAAGAGGTCCCCAGTCCTGTGGCTTCCACCCATCGTGTGCATCACTCCCACGAGGTCTCCAAGCAGCTACCTACAAGAACAGCTTGTATCCAGGCTACCTCCGGCCATCAATTTGCCCTGCTAAGCAGAACCAGGAAACACAGCAGGTCGGCTTGGTTTTCCTGGGAGGAATTGCTCTGCCAAGCCCTCCAATGAAGGGATGCTGCTTGTTGTTAGCAAGAAACCAAAATGAACATTTAAGAGAGGTTTTTGCTTTTTTGGTTTTGGATCACTTTTCCTCCCTTAAAAAAAAAAAAATCTATTAATTTTCTTGTTTAGTGAGACAAAAGGGGGAGGAAAAAGGATGCAGTGAAATGAAAGCCACGGGGATAGAGAAAAGACAGGAAAAATAATTTTCATATCTGAAAATCAGAAAATTCCAAATCTGAACTCACTTTTTTCCATGAGAAAAGTAATGAGGTTTCAGGAAAAGAGAGCAGCAAACTTTGGCTGAAGCTTTCCAATGAGGACAAGCACAACACTCCATGAGATGTTCCATGGGGGACCCCCCCCACCCAAACCAGCACCCTGCAGCGACCCACCCCAGGCACAGCCCTGCAGGGCTCCACGTGGCTGAGGCACAGTGTCATGTTTGGAAACTCACAAGCTCTCTCCTCTCTCCCCTCCTTCCTCTCAGAGCATTGCAAGATTGCCATTCCTGCACAGCGCATGAAGCCAAAGCAAACACAGATTCCTGGAGCCGGCTCTGCAGCAAGCAGCTGCACAGAGCTGGCAGCCCACCTCCTTTGGGACCTGCTCATTGTCATCAACCCCCATTGGCCACGTGTGTGAGCAGAAGGCTCTCCCCGCCCCATCCATGGGCACATAAAGCCACAGCCAGGCCTGCATTTCCACGGCTGGAAATGCAAATCCATTTCCCGCAGCATCAATAGTTCAGGGTAAAACATTTTATACAAACCATTCTCAGGCCTCTGGCCAGGCCAGCTGTTGCCCATCATTTTCCCAGTGAGATACGGGCAACACCAAACAGCCAATCCCAGCCCTGAACTGCCAGCTCCCAGCCTGTCCACCCACCATCTGCAACGTTATGGAGCTGGGATGACAGCCACGCTCTGAACATCAGCCAAGCTGTAGGTTCCGAATCCATCTACATGGAGAACCCTTCCTACGTGCTAAGCATGCACAACAATATTCCCAAGAAAAATAAAAATAAAGTGAGTGGAAAAAAAAAAAAAAAAAAACCACTTTGCAATGGGAAGGCTCAGATGCAGGCAGCTCGTTTGTCCTCAGCAATATCCTTATGTAGTAAGTCCTCGTGGGCAGGTGCACCAGGCATGGCTTCCAGCAGGTATTCACAAGGATGCACATACGCAGGTGATCACCAGGAAAGCTCCTGACACCCACAGGGACAACAGCACTGTCCTAGGAGGCAACCACTCCAGCACACCATGCAGTGGAATGCTGCCCGTAGGGTTGGCCAACAGGGCTGAGCCAGAACAGAAACCAATCAACCCCCAGAGAAGGGACAATAGTAGGAAAATCAAGTGAGAAACAGCAAAAAATAAAAAAGCAGATCTTCGGCCACATCCCAGGGAGCCACACTCATGGAGGAAGATCTTCTTCCAACACCTCCTCGGCCATTGCGCAAAGCGCACTGATTTTCACCCAAAAAGCGAGGCGCATACCAGAGCACTTCCAGTTTGCAGCCCTGCTCTGACAGCACCTGCAGGAAACTCTCCGTCGAAACAAGCACTCCTTCCCTTCCCGGGAACAGAAACAGATTCTGCTCCAAGAGCTATTTTTATTCTCCCCAAAAATATTTTGACGAATACCATTTTCATTATCTCTGACGCTTCCTCTCGCAGATGGGGCACTGAGAGAACAGACCCACCCATGGGCTGAGGAGGAATTTGAGAATTGAGAAACAGCAGTCTTTGGCAGAAGCAGAAAAGCCCAAAGGGATGGAGAGCCAGGATGGCACCAGGGCAGGTAACACCCAAGGCTTATGGAGATCCTGAAAAGCAGCCGAGCCAGGCAGCCCGACCCAGGCTTGGCACAGGGCAACGGGAGCAGCTTGGCTGGGGTAGAAAGCAACTTTCCTAGTGCTGCACCTGGTGAAAAGCAGGGCTGAGAAAGGAGAGCTGCCTGCTATAAATCTCAGCTCAGACTACCAGGCTGGCACTGTTCAACACCAGCGTTGTTACTTATAGGAAAAAAAAAATTAAGTTCCCATATAAATCCTATTTTCTCCCTTCTGAACTTAATCGTATTTGAACCCCCCCTTCCCTCACACTCTAAGTTCTGCAGCAGTGCGAGGCTCTGGGTGTCTCCTGCTCCCAGAAAGAACCCCCAGCCCCACAGGAACCAGCCCAGGGCACACGGTGCCAGCTGCTAAGGACCACGTGTGTCCAGCAGGCGGATCTTCCCAAAACACTGAGGTTTCCAGAAAAAGAATGTGGCCCAATATATCCCAAAGCCACATTGCACTGTGCCACAGCACAACACAGTGGGGCAGTTTCCAATCCGATGGATCATAGGATGCTGAAATCTGTGGTTGATGCAGCAGCAGTGGGGTGCAGCTCAGGAATCTGCTTACTCCTCAGATATCACTGTGCTCAGTGACAACTCACAATTCCAAGCTCAGCTTCCTGCTCCCTTCAGTGATTGCTTCAACATCCATCAGGGGTGGCCCCAATGAGCCCCGTCCCCGTTCTCCCTCAAATCCCTGTCTGACCACAGGGATGCTGAGCAGTGAGACTGGAAGGTCACAAAACCTCACATCACTCCACCTATCCTTCACCTGACCTCACCTCACCCTCCTACCCTTTCCCGTACCTTTTCTCCTCCATCAGTGGCACCAGTGTTAAACTTCCAGACCAGGACCTGCTCTGCTGGCCGCAGTTCAGCTGGATGCAGCCACCACCACCACCACCAGCCATTGGAGCAGCTCCCTGCCAGGCTTGGAGATGGCACAGCCTGGGTGGGCGAGTGGCACAACACCCAACAGAAGCCACAAAGCAACAGGCAGAGCCACGGTACCACCACACAGCCACACGCCGAGCCCACCCCAACCCGCGTAGCACCACTGTGGTTTGGAGATGCAGACCCATGACCACCATGGAGCATGGAGAGAAGCCTGCCAAATACCACATGCTGCAGCTCAGTGCTTTCAGTTGCCTCGACTGACTCCTTGCCAGAGACACCCTCTTTTCCCTTCCCTCTGTGGTATTTCACGCTGAGCTCCGGGTCTGAAAGCCAAACTGGAACAGCCTCAGCTTGCCTGCTTTGGGTTTGACGGCACAGCTCAGTTTTCCCGACCTCCTCGCAGCTCTGCTGAGCAGCTTCCTTGAATTCCCGTAAAGGTTGTGGCCAGCCTGCTCTGAATTAATGGCTTTTAATGGGTGCTGAGGTTCAGAGCTGGCCACAGCTTTGCTTTGAGCCAGTCCTGGTGGCTCTGAAAGTTGGAAGATTGAAAAGAAAGAGAAAAAAAAACAACATGGGGCTGGTGAAGCCAAGCAGGGGGGGAGATGAATCATGGCATTTTGGGAAGGCTGGGAATGATGGAGCAGAAAAAGAAAAGAAAAAAAAATGGAGACAGGAAAATATATGGTTTAGTAGAAAGTCACACCTTCAGCCAAAAACTGACATATGCTGACAGAGGAATACCAAAATCCGTGATGCATTAAATCCCTTTCAGCAGCACACTTCAGGGAATAACAATTGCTCAGAAGCTGGGGGCTGAAGGAGGTGTTAATCCCTTTGCAGCCCAAAGCCTACAGCAGCCTCACCCCGAGGAGCTGCAGCTCCCACGCCTCGCCGGTCAGCTGCACCCGGGCTGGGTCTGCAGGAAACCTCCTTCCCTTTGGGACAACAGGAGACCCAGGGACAGTGCCTGGCCCCATCCCAAAGCCACGCACTGACAGGGTGGGGTGTGAAAGTAATTGTGGAAAATAACACGTGGCTGTGGTCACCAACACCGTGGGGAGGAGGGATGACATCCAGGCTTTACCTCACCTGCATCGTACAGCACAGCACACAGCATAGGGCCACATTCATCCTGAACCTAAATTCTTGCTTAATCAAGGTAAGGATTTTTGCTTGCCCAGAGCAGGAGCCATCCCCACTGGGGATGCTGGGATGCTCTGGAAGGAATCCCATCTCTGGAGGTACCCATCATCAGGTTGGATGGGGCCCTTGGGCAACTTTATCTGGTGCCAACAGCCCACAGCAGGGGCTGGAACCAGATGGGCTTTAAGTTCCCTCCAAACCCAAAACCATTCGGTGATTCTGTGAACTCCCACCCGCACCCTTCTGTACGTGCAGCAGCACTGCAGCACTGCCTCATTCCCCTCCCTCCCAAAATCAGCCCCTCAGCTTTTTCCCCACCACGGGAGACCGCGGCCCATTAGACAAGGCCTGATTGCTTCTCCTCACCTCCCCCGTGACACAATCGAGTGCGCATACAAGGCAGAACAAAACAGTGACAATTGGTGACAAATGGACTGCACAGCATCCCGTGGCCTCGTCGCCAGGGAGACCCCGGCCAAGCATGGGCGGCCGGGAGGGACGCTGCGATTTGGGGACGGTGGAGGGGACACAGGTGCTGGGAAGGCGGTGGGGAGCGCCGTGCTAATTGCAGGCAGCCAAGGAAGGGCTGTGGGCCCACAGGGAGCCGAGCCCCCAGGCCCGGTGAGGGGGGAGAGGACGGTTCTGCCCCTCTGAGGCCGTCCCCTTTAATAAGGGTAATTTTCCAGAAGTATTTTTCCCAGGTCAGAGCAGTGGTTTGACAACAAACAGAGAGAGAAAAGGGTTTAACCATTGCTAGCGCTGGGCCAGCGAGCGTCACCAAGCACAGCTCCAGTGTCAAACAACACAACTCTGCACTGGACTTTGTATCACAAGCCCCATTTAGCTAGGGATGAAACCGAGGCCAAGAGAGGGAGAACGACGCTTGCTTTCAAGCTCTTTGCTGGCAGAGCCAGAAATCTCTTCCGGGAATATCTTGGAGTGACTCAATGCCTTTTACTTTCAATGCAAGTAATGCAAACGCCCCACCGCCAGCATGGAAACGCTCTGAGCTCACTCAGGGCTGCAGACATTCTCCAGCACCTGAAGCACCGGCAGAGGTGGACACACAGCTCCTGATCTGCAGCCTCCCTCCTCCACGCCGCAGGCACATCTGATTATTTCTCCCCACCAATACCTGCAGCAGACACCCACGAATGCCACGCAGCAGCGACAACCCCTGGAAAATAGTTCACTTCTTTTGCAAGAGATATGCACACCTGTAGCTTTGCTCTCTAAACTGCACTCGCTCCAGAGGCAAAGTTGAGCATCCTCACCCAGGCTACGTGCATTTCAGCCGTGCTCCCCGCCTGGCCCCCTCCCATCCCTCCATGCAGGTGGGCAAGAAAGAGTTAAGGCTGCAGCTGCCAGCCCTCGGTGCGGAGTTATGCTCAAACTGTTCCCACTGCCGCATGAAGTCAGCTGTCATTAGGGAACAAAGGCGCCCCGAGCAGCTCGAGTTGTGTCACACTCGGGAGGCGCAGAGACTGCTCCCTGATTAGGATTTCTAAATCAGTCCCATCGAGGCCCGGAGAATAAAGGCACAGAACAATGAGTGGGGCACATTCACACAAGCGGCAGCCCCCTCCATCCCCCCGCCCTCCCCATCCCCTCGCACGCTTCTGCTCCCGCCCGGACCCCGCAGCACTTCACCCCCTGCCCTGCTGGGACTGCAACCTCCCCGCTCCTCATGCAGTGGGAACAACGCCTGCTAATCCCCATCTCTGCCCACCCTCAGCTTTGGGAGCCTTTAGGTCCTTGTGGTTGAGCATCACCTTGCTGGGAACTTGCTGTCCCTGGAGCAATAGGGCAGCCCCAGTTGGAAGGGACCCATAAGGATCACTGAGACCAACTCCTGGAGTCACCAACCTTGTGGAGCCCAATGCAGCAGGCTGGCAGGAGGCAGCCCTAGGGAGTACACTGGCATAGCCCTATCCTGTCAACAGAGGAGCCGGTCCAGCTGGTGGCCAAAGCTGGTGCCATCCCCATCAGCCTCCTCTTGGCTACTGACCATGGTAGTGGTGGCCACCAGAACAACTCCTCCAAGCCTTGGTGCCACCACCTGAGGAACACTCAGTCACATCGTGTCCCAGTACTCACCAATGACCAACCAGCAGGCTGGCAGCTGCACACTGATTATTTTTCCTTCCAAAATAAGATATTTTCTCAACTACACTGCAACAAGACCCAACTACATGCAAGGACTTGTCACTGCATCCTGCCCTAGCCTGTTGCACTGCTGTCCCTTCATTATGGAGTGACACCGCCAGAGATCCCCCACACATTGATCCAGAGCATCACCCACACCCTCACCCCACAGAGGTTTTCCTTTCCCACTAACCAATCCTTTGTGCACACAGAGACCAGCTGGAGACTGCAGACCCTATTGCTAAACTCATGGCACCCAGGACAGGCTTCCTATACAAGCACAGCAGTTCTCATGCTGCGGGCGGGCGGGAGGTGTTGGCTTGGCTGGAGGGGTCTGTAAAAGTTTCCTCGGAAAAAGCAGGAATGTCAGCACAAAATGACGCAGCACCACTGAAAAAACCTGAAGGAAAACCAAGACAGTTGAGGATTTGGGACATTAAATACACAGAGGCAAGAATTAAATGGTAGCAAATGCTATTCTTGGCTCCAACTCTGACTTTGCTCATGACGTTGGCTTTGTCAATTTGGAGTGATCTGCCTCAATCCTTCCCACGTAGAAAGAGGAGGTGACCCTACGAGGGTCAGTTCCCACCAGCCTGTTAAAAACCTTTAACATCAAGGGTCCCATAAGCAGCGACAACCACAATGGAAGCATCCTCTCCAGCAGGTCCAGAGCCACAAGGAGAAGAGCACCCAGAGGTCTGCACTTGGCGATGTTTGGGGCCAGGTGGGTGGGAAGGAAGCCAAACCCAAACCCTATGCCTACCCAGAGGCTGTATCACCAACCCAGACCCAAACCAACCTCCATGAGCCCACAGCCCTCCCCCTTTGGGAGCTTCCAGCACACCGAGCCAAAGAGATGGCTTCTTTTATCCTCTCCTTTGGGTCTGGCGAAACTCAAGGCAATGGGACAAGAGGAGATGGGAAAAGAGTCAGGAATGTACTTTATTCCCTGCCCTGAAGCTGGATCTTCAAAACCACGAAGAAAAGCCCCCAGGCAGCGGGAAGCCGGTGGCCAGCAGGTGCAATGAATAAATATCCCTGCAGAAATCAATATGGACAGAGGGGGCAGGGAAGGAATATAGATATCGAGCATCCAACCCCCCGCCTCCTGCCCCGCACTACACACACGCAGACACACACACACACACTAATCCGGTGGATTTGGCCGTCATATGACATGCCCAGTCAGTCCGAGGGAGGGGATTTAAGGCACGCCTCTCCTTTCACGCCAGGAAAGGATTTTCATCTCTCGAGAGCACAATGAGGGGGGAAGGAAGAAAAAAAAAAAATAGGAAAAAAAAAAAAGCCAATCAAGCAGGGATCAGCTGTGGGCTGGGCTGCTGCAGGTCTGCCTGTCCCAGAGGGGGGTGCGGGGAGACATATTGGGCCGTGTGGGAAACCCACAGGCTCAGCTTCTCACACATTGTTCTCCCCGGCTCCCCCCACCCCCAGCCAAAGCCGTTAATGCCACAAAAGATACTTTGCCCATTGTGCCGCGGACAGCTGAGAGGATAGAGTTAGCCTTACACAGCTTTCCTGCCTCCCTCTCCCGCTGGAGAGGGGAAGAGGGGACAGAGCAATCAAAATGGAGAGTTTGATGCTCACCATACAAAAGAATTAAATCCACTTAGGCTCCTTTCTCGCTAATCTAGGACTGTGGGGGGTTAAACATGGTTACATTTTCATTAGGTACTAATAGCAAAAGGGCAGCTAATGGTAGCACAGACCATTGCATTGTCATGCAGATGGCTCCCAAAAGGGCTACCCAGCATCGCCCACCGGCCGCAGCACGAAGGCATGCTCGGAGTGGGAAATTGTGTCACTCGGCATTGTTGGGGGCTGAATTCCATCAATGGGAAAGTCATGTTTCCTCGGCGGAAAGGAAACAAGTTAAAGGGCTCAGGGAGAGGAGGAGGAGGAGGAGGTGGGGGGAGCGGCGGCGTGCCCAGCTCTGCACCTGGTCCGTAGGGACCCCTGTGCGGCACGATGCGATGGCACGAAACAGTGACCGCCCCTGGGGATGGGCTGCCGGGGTTTGGCCGTGTCTGGGCACAGCGAGCTGATGGCCATTAGGTGTTAGCTCTGAAATAACAACTCTTGCTGTCCAGGCATGGAAGGATGCTCCAGCCCCTTGCATTTCATTCCAGGGCTGCGGTGAACACCACCACCCATCAGCTGTATGGTCATGTGAATTTGGTCTTTTTGGTCCCATTGCCCTTACATTTTTTTGCTCTATATCTTCTTCAACACGTCATCTCTCTTCATTTCAGCCCCACAGGTGCTTTCTCTACTCTGCTTTTACTGAGCTGTAAACTGGAGATTCAATATGGACCCAGGATGAGGGAGCATCCTGGGGGTACCATTCACTGCTTGCATCGCCTGGGTGACCACACAGCTGCTCAGTCTGCCTGGGATCAACGCTGAGAGGGCAGCTCACTCCTTTCATCCTCTCCTGAGCCATCCCTAGCAGCTTTCTTAGCAGGTATAGATGCTTTCTCCCTCATCTCCTCAGGGATAGCAGCTCCAAATGGGTCCCAGACTACTTAGGACTGCACTTCTCGCAAACAGAGGAGGAAAACCACTCCTCTGGGTGCCTCCATTAAACGCCCACACTGAGAGGCACTGGGACCCATATAGCCCATGTATAGAATTCCAACTTAGTGCTCACTAACATCTTACCACCAGAAAATATCTGCCTGGGGTATATTTTATAGGGTGAGAGCACTCCAGGATTTTTTCAGGGCCTTAGAAGAGAGCCCCACAGCCCATACAAGTCAGTGAAGCTACGTCCTTTCCCCCAAACCAACTGGCACGAAGGTAAAATCCATCACTTGGGAACACACAGCAGCTGCAGCAAAAGCCAAGTTAAACAAGAACAAGGTCAGCGTGGAGATGGTGCAGCCAATAACTGTAAAGAGGAGGAAATTGGTAATACAGTTGAGAGCACAGCCACCTCCAGCACAAGCGCCCAGCAGACGGCCCCAAATCCCAGGGAGCTCATCACCACGAGCCCCTGACATCTCATCCCTGGGATGGGCACCAGGACTACAAGCACATCCCTTTGCCTCTTCTCTCAGCTTGCAAACTGCACTGAAGTGAAGGGGCTGGGTGGACCCTGAGCCTCTCAGCCTGCAGTTCCACTCAGGGAAACAACTGGAAAAGGGCACATTTCAGCTGAGAAGGGTTGGCTTCACCTGCCCTGCAAGGCACTCTCAGAAGCCACTTGCCTGATGCGACTCCCTTTGCCCAGTGCCTGTACTGTCAAAGGCTCACGTAGACCAAGGACAGACACAATATCCATCCACATAACACTCAAGTGCAAATTTCCTAACAAACTCTGACACCATGTCTATCTCGCCTGACTGCCAAAGACCAAATTTGAGCCAAATTTCCTGCAAGCATTGCTGAGTTTTGCAAGCTTCAAGTCCTCGGAGAGTCACATTTTCATGCTTCTCTCCGTAACGTTGTCAGAGCTTGAGTTTTTATGAAAGCTAAGATTCTCCAAGTTCTGGAGCCAAAGCTTTCAGAGAGCAAGCAGACAGTGGGAACAGGGCAGCTCACTGGCTCTCTGCAGTATGGCGCATCACACTTAGATTCTCTGATGTCCAGTAGGACTGTGAGCTGAAACAAGGCTCCCACCTTCCCTACAGCACGAGGTCAGATTTGCCCTTCTCTTTACCACTGCTCACAGAACTTGCTGGAATTGGATGTACTGGATACCTCTGACATACTGGTAAGTTTTGCTGATGCTGTTCTAAAAGATAAAGTTCTCTCAATGGGGAGACATAGGGATGGACAACACGTCTCAAAAGCTATTTCCCCAGGAAAGCCCTCTATGGAATAGTGCATTGTGCAACAACCACGATAACATCTTGACAGCTTACACCAGTATTTTTCTTCTGGTGTTTTGGAGAGCTGTGGTGTTGCAATCCAGGCTCAGGGTTAAAAGCTGGAGTTCTGGAAAGCTCATCTCTAGGAGAAGCATGATGGAGAGGCAGCATGTCCAGTGGGCACCCAGGGCCGGAGGGACCTGCTCCAGCAGCTTACTCAGTCAATGAGCTGTGCTGGCCCAAAATGTTCCTTGTTTCCCAGCAAAGTAATGCTAGAAGCACAACAGCAAACTAAAATACAACAACATTCAAAGGTTAACAAGTGTTATTTTTCACTATTGCGCCTCAGGACTTTCCTGCATTAATGTTAGTGACTATTATGCTTCATTCGACCTGATAGACCGAGCAAAGGGAGGGGGCAGGAATCAAATCTCATCAGTAATGGGAACCACTTCCAAGGGGAAGCTGCTTTCAGAAACCTGGCCACGTCCAAAAATTACAACCGGTCTCGGCAATTACAAGAAGTAAAACATTAAAAAGCATGAGACAAAGTGCATTTGCATGCTAAAAGCTCCCATCAGCGGTGCTGAGAGGCTGTGTCCAACAACAAAGCAGAACGCTTCTCCCTCCAAAAAAATATATTAACCCTGGTGTCACATCCCTCCGCCCTGCTTGCACCCCGAGGACTGCAGGATGCAACCGCAGCCCCCCTGCACCGAACGTCTGGGACGTGGCCCTGGGACAGGCACCCAGGGCTCACTGCTGAGTAGAGCTGCAAGGGTTAAGGCGTGCTCAGCCATCCCCATCGCAGCACAGCCTGTGGGGTTTTGTCAGGAAGTTTCTCTGAATGGGGCGGATTTGCTGGAAAGTGGTGTTCCAGCAAACGTGTTCCAGTTCTGCAATTGGTGTCGCAGTAACAGGTTTGGGTTTGATTCAGAGGTTGCAGGTGGGCAAGTTACCTGAAGGCCATGAGGAGGAAACTCCTACATCCGTTCTGAAAGTGCATACAGAGCCTTTGGTTGGGAGGGAGGAAGCATGAGAAGCAGCACGCTGTTGCTGGGGTAGGATTTCAGCCGAAAACACAGCTTTGTGCTCCAAACATGAACTGATGGGAGGGTCTGAGCAAAAGCCTCAAGCAGAGAAGCAAATTGCAAGCCCTGGTTAGAGGTTTGCAACCCCCTGACCAGGGTTCTTCTAGAGGATTATCCACAGAAACTCAGAGTGCATCCCAGAGTCGTTGGGATCTGGGAATACCAACCCTTGCATGAACACAGGACATACTGTGCACTCCAGAGCTGGTTTGGTCCCTTCCCCCAGTTCCAGCTGGACTTCCCCCTAATCTTTGCCTACATTCTCACGCGCCTCCCCTTCTGGCTCTGGTGTCCACTATTATCTCAGGAGGCATTTTTGCCACATCATCAAAGCTTTCCCTCCCCACTGCCAGGTCCAGATCGACTCACATCCCCACCACCATTTCCCCATTACAATCTCATTAGCTGTCTTTATCCAGCAGCACCACAGCCCTTCGATGCTCTAATCCTGCTCACAGCAGCTGTGCTGGTGAGTCTCCTCTTCCTGCCATAAGATCAGGTAACTCCCTGACTTGAGCTCTGTGTCATTTCCAGCGCATGCACAGGGCTCATGTCCACGCCTAGCATATAAAACAACCCTCCAGAGGCCTCTCAAAGCACTCTGTGCTCTGAGAGCTCACAGAGCAGTAACCTACCTGGAGGCATTCTGAGAGCAAAGAAGGGATGCAGAAATAGAATTCTACCCAAGTTCTGCTTGAATGAATGGAGACAACACGTAAATGACGGGAGGCTGCATGAGGAGCGGAGCTCTTTGCACTTGAAGGCAGCTGTGCAAAGTAGCCACCCTGGACATCCAACCAACTCATTTTCAGAGGCACAGTCAAGAAAGGCATGAAATCACCAGACAGCCCATTTCAAAAAGGTGTCAGAGCTGAGGTCTCCCAGCAGAAGTTTGTGTCTAGCTGAAAGCGCAGGGTGATGTTCCTCCACTCCATGGAACCCAGCACGCAGTCACGCCTATTACACAGGGGATGATATTTTTGTCTGAGCCACCACGAGGGAGAAGATGACAGACTTGAGACGTTTGTGTCAGCACAACTGATGGCGGGACAATGGGCTGCTTGAGCCAATGGTTTGTCAGGTAATTTAGCGTAACGATGCAGTAAGTCACTCTCCAAGTGCTGAGGGATTCGCTGTTGAGTTAAGTCAATAGTCACGCTACCAGTCTTCACCCCAGGACACCACAGTGGTGAGGAGATGCCTCCTTACTCGTTCCTCTCCCTCCCAGGGCACAGTCACAGCAGAAAACACACAGCAATGCTCTCCAAAACAGGTAACTGCTGAAAATGACGCACGCAAAGAGCTCTTAGTGCAGGGATTCCTTCCTACTCCCACATCTAGAACCTCAGCTTCAGCTGCTACATTTTGCAATAGAGATGCAATGAGAAGGGGCAGGCTGGGAGCAAAGTGGGGACGCAATGGCCAGAGACCAAAATGGAGGGCCGAAAACGTGCCCACAAGCTGCAGTGAGCATGAATGGCAAAGAAGCAGCAGCAATATGTAGCAACACACACATGCACACAAACAGATCCCTCTTGCTCGCTGAACTCGATGTAAAAGACAGGCTTTCCCAGAGGAAGGCTCATTAGAAATCCTCACCACTCCAGTACCTTTCCTCTCAGTTAAAAAAAAAAAAAAAAAAAAAAAAAAGCAGGGCATGTTCTTTTGAAGGTTGTTTTCTTTCATCCCTTCTCCACCCCCTGTCGATCTCCTCTTCAGCATTTGTGGCCAGCCTGTTACCTCCGGCTGAGAGAGCAGGCTGTGAGCCAGGGCCTCACCACAGCCTCCATCCCTCTGCGCCGCCCCAGCACTGCACAGTTGTTGGTACCCTATTGCACCCCATCACAAGCTAAACTCTCTCTGACCCTCAAGGACGAGTGAGGCTGGATGCTTAACACAGTTGCTGAAATCTCTGTCAACACTGAGGTACAGAGAGTCTTTGCTTGCTTGTAGGGTTGAACCTTTGCCCAGCCAGGCTTAGCTGACAACAGATAATACAGCACGCAGGCACATCCTGGAGCTGGGCACCAGCAGGAAGGGCTGGAGGTGGATTTCCCAGCCAAGAGACATGTTCCATAAAGCCTCTTCCATTCCACCACTGCTACAAGCTGACCCTGGCACAGTTGGCTCCCACCACCAGCATCCCTCTGCTCTGGGTAACCACATCCAGCTCTGCCCCAGAGACCATAGGGGCCAATAGTGAAATAACTCCTTGTCCTCACAAGGGCTCACCACGTAAAGTCCCAGCACCAGCCCAGAGAGGGCATCCTTCATTTGCATCACAGCAACACTCAGCCAGGCTGGGGATCTTGACGGAGGCTTTATAAAAATGCACAGGAATTAATTCAGCCCTGCACGAGAGCAGCAGGCAAAGCTCCTGCTCCAACGTTATCGTGCCCTCCATGGGTTTTCCTGTTGTGAGTGATGGAGTGAGGCGAGGAGCAGCCAGAAGCCCAGACAAGAGAAAACGGCAATGCCTGCCCCCGGAGCGCCTATAAACCACCAAGACAAGATGTAACACGAGGAGGAAGCAGGCTGGAGGCAGGAGGGGATACCATAAAAATAGGGTGGTTTAGAGAGTCTTTGCTGTGGGCATAAATCACTGCTGATCTCCCCACAGATCTCAGCAGCACAGAGCAAGTCCTCTCGCAGCACAGTCGAACCAAACCCACCTCCCCAGTACCAGCACAGCCTCCGACCAGCAAAACTGGTGTAAAGGAGAGGAAAAAGGGCATCCAACCCCTGGGTGATGAATGGATGGGGGTGGAAGCAAAGGGACTTGGCCATCCCTGCCCAGCTCCCAAAGCTGTCATCCGAACAGCCTTCCCCTCCTACAAGGAGAGATCTGGGATCTGCCATCAACAGCACGGGGAGCTCAGCACCCACTGAGCAGGGCAAAGTGTTCTGCACACCCAGTGAGGCTTAAATAAACCCCACTGCTCCCCACAAAAATGAATCCTCCCCACCCCCACATTCTCACATCTTCCCACTTCACTCTCGAATCTGCAATGGCAAAGGCAGGATTTTTTTTTTTTCTCCAAAAAGGAAAGAGAGAAAGGGTTGGGTGAAGGGGCACCTTGTTTCAAATAAACAAACAAAATTTACTGCCGGACACATCTCCAAACCCTCAGCCCAGGCCAGCAGAACGCAGCTGCAATGTAATAAGCACATAAATAAAGTTTACAGCTAAACTGGCCTGACCCAGTATTGCCCCGAGGTGCAGAAGAAGTATCTTGTCATTAGTATGCAGAACACATCGCCTTAATGTCTGCTCATTTGTTCTCAGCCCACTCAGCTCTATAAATCTCCACAAAAGGGCAAGGCAGGGCTGTGGGGGAGAAGAGGGAGTGGGAAGGGACGGGGATGGGAACAGCCTGGGGTCCCACATCCCGGCACGGGGACAATGTGGGCTTCACCTGCATTTATCCTCCCCTTCCTTCCTTCAGCATCAGAGGCTGCCCGAGGAAGAGGAGCAGCATCTGGGAAGCACACCGAAGCAGAGGGGGAATGAAACGCAGCTGGTATTTCTGCAGGAGTTCTACCTGTGGGGCAGGACACCTCGCCAGCTGCATGCGGGGAGCACAGATTGGGTGCATACGAAACACTCCATTACCTGCAGGAGACTGACAAACTTAAAAAATAAATTCCAACTGTATTTTCCTGCCCCTCACCCTTTTTTTCTGTTGCACTGCTTTAAATGACTGCTCACCCTCCCAGCCCTTCCAGATCAGCATCCTCCAAAATCCCGCACAGCACAACGTACCCCTTCATCTCTCCCACTCCCCACGTATCCCAACCTCCCCCCTTGCCATCTCCCCCCTAATATCACTTGCATGTAAGTCTACCATAGAGCTGCCCAAACCTCCAGGCTAGGTAGATTTGTTTTGGCATGGGTGACAAGGAGATGGTTTGAGAACTCCTGCATTTATGGCAGCCTAAGCCATGCACCAGCAGCAACTCCAGCACACAAAGTCTGGTGTGAATTCCCTCCCACCTGCAACCTCAGATTTCCAGGGCAGGCTGTGGTGGGAAGTCCCACACAGCCTTGCTAGGAAATAGCTTCGGTGCTTTGCACAGAACAAAAATATTTTGTGTGCAAGGAAACGTTACTGATCCTCCTCTGTCATCAGTCTTGTTGGGTTCTCCTCCCCGTGTTTGAAGAATGGAGAACATGATTTATTATCTGACCAGGGGGGAAAAAAAAAGGAAACAAAAGAGGAGCAATGCAAAGCAGCCACGCAGCAGATCATCACCTGGAAAGGTGGAGGAGGAGGCACCTCAGATGGAAGTACATTGATCAGAGGAATCTGGTGGCCCAAGAATTGGAATTTAATTGAGTACCATTTACCTGAACTTTGTATCACAAGACACGGTGTTCCCTCTGAAGTCTTTCAGAAAATAAGCAATTCTCTCTTTGTAGCCTACTGCAAAGGCAGCCAAGGACTGCTCGAGAGATGAGAAAGCTCCAGGTTTCCAGTTAGCACAGCTGACCTCTATTCAATACCGAACACCTCAACTGTGGCAGGCACAGAGCAAAAAGCTCTGCAAAAAGCACTGGTTACTGCACCCTGAGAAAACAAGTTACTTCTGATCCAAGCTTTCCATGGAACAGCTCTCTGCGCTCATACAGCAGTGCAGAGGTCACAGCTCTTCAGAGATAGCACAGCATAAACGAGCATCAATGCAATGCAGCACCTGAGAGGTGTTCTCAAGCAGAAAAAAAAATTAAAATGGGTATAACCAAAGTGTCCTTTTACTTTGAGAAATACACCAAATACACCCAGAACGAGCAATTCCTTGCATTCAGTATCTAGGTTGAGTTCCGGGCACCTTGACAGAGGTGTTCTGGAATCCCAAAATAGAAGAACCCACACGGCCTGAGGTCATCAGCCCTCCCTGCTCTGCAGACATCAGGAAACCTCCCCTGGCTGCAGGGATGGTGCTATGAGGGCTCTGTGCAGGAAACAAAGGTCTGGGATCCACCCTCCCCGTGGGAATGATCCACCATAGCACCAACTGAAAAACACTCCCCAGGCTGAAAAGCAGTTATCTGCTTGAAAGCAAAGGAACTGCCCTTCCCAGCCAGCACTTCAGCCTGGGACAGCCAGAGAAGCTGAGCATGATGTTGTGAAATAGAAAAGCAGCTTAAGAGACACAAGAGGAGAGCCGGGCTGGCTCAAGCACTGACCTGTGCCACCCCTGTTGGCACATCTCCTCATCAGCTCAGGGCAAGCAGATTATCCTGCATGCAGGCAGGCTTCCTGGTCAAACAGGTGAGGCTGCAGCAGCCAAAGTGCAGGAAGAAAAAGGGAGGAGGGAGACTCAGGATGTAGACTGATCTACTTTTGGCGTCTTGAAACCCCAGCAATCCTGCCTTCTTCCATTCCCAACTTTATTACAGAGAATACTTGATGTGGGTTTAGCACATCTGGTTGGATTCCCTCTACACCACACGTCCCCCAGTGGCACCTCCTAGCTGACAAAGGATCCAGCTCCCCAAAACAGCCCTCCCATATCATGTCTCTACAGCTCCATGGCTCCCAGGGTCTTCTCCCACGTGGAGGTCTCAGATCATCAGGCTAATGTAGGAGAGGTCACAACTCTGGCTGCTTCTGGGGGGGTTGAGCAAGCAGATTATTTGGAGCAGGTATGGAAAAAGGATAAAACCAAACACATGCTCCCTGGTACTTTTCTGCATGCTGATATCTACCTAAACTTTAGACTTTTCCTAGCATGCACCAAGAAAGCAGTAAGTGTGCTCTTGAAGATTTTAAATTCTTAACTTTTGCTACCAGTGCATGTGTTCAGGAATTCTTTAACCAATTTGGATGTGGTGTTTCAGCACATGCAGGCACCTTAGCTATGGAACAGCCTCCAAAATAAGGAGGAAGAAATACGCAGCTTGGAAAAAGATTTTAAGGGCAGAGACTACAACGAAGAGCAAGATTTGAACTGAAACACAAAGCTGCAGGAGATTTGCAAGCTTAAGCCCAGGTGTTGCAATTGAGTTGCCTGTCTGCCTTGAACACATATGGTGCCTCTACACTTCCTCCGAAAGGAGCTGAATCAGCAAATCCATCAGTTCCCACAGCCTTCCCTGCAGGTCGGTAAGAGGAGCTGGAATTCAGCACAGCGTTTACACGGTGCTGTTTGGGATCAGAGCAGAGAAGTGAAGCCTGTGAACATTTCTGATGTCAGAAGGGATCAGGAGATGCGAGGAGGTTCCACAGGGATAAAATGAGTGAGGAAACCACTGGATGTTTTGCACCTCAACGCACTGGAGGGCTTCACGTTGTAACCTTGCAGTACATCAGTGTTAAACACGTTCTTGTACATGAGAATGAGTAAGATTGTATTTAAACATGGCAAGATCCATTAAATCTGCGCTGGTGGCGAGGAGGTGACCTCCCTTACCTTAGGTGGGAAACCAGCACATCCGGCCTCTGATGCATCCCTCAGATATGCCAACTTGTTAGGTGATAATTGACATGCAATAAATCTGTTTTTTAACTCAGTTAATTACCTGTATTGCGCTCATGAGTAATACGATAGCATTTAAGGTGTGGCAAATTTTCCATTACAGAACCCCGGTTGCAAGAATTCCATGAGAAACGTTTTCTCCTGGATGCAGCTCTGCAGCAGACAGCCCCACTCCAATCTCAGTTTTTCACCCCAAAGCAGCCCTCCAGCCCATCTCATGGCAGAGGACACCCTCTGAGCACCTCATTCTCATTGACCCCAGGCTAATTTCACACCTCTCCCAGCTTTTCCCTTCTCTAACACCGCAGCTCTTGCATCAACAGCGCTGGCAACACGGGATGGATTGAAGGGTATTATGCCTAAAAAAACAAGGAAGGATGTATTGCAACCCAGCCAAAGAGCTAAGAAAAACGAAGTCTGAGGAACCGAGCATTCAGGTTCCCAGCTGGAAACTGTTCTCAAAGCATGGTTCGGTTCAGTGCACCAACAAGCTGGAGGTGGGGAGAGCACAGAGCCCTGAGATGAAGAAAATCTCCAGGAAAGAGGAAAAAAGGGCTTATGAGAGCACCTCTCTGACACAACAGCAAGCTCAAAACACAACATCTGTAATCCAGACCTCACACAGCTCTGTGCTCAGCAGGGCAGAGCTGATTAAAACAAGCTTGTTTCTCATCTGGAAGGGCTGCTTTCCCAAAATACCCCGTTGCAGGCAGGTATTTCAGTGGAGTGCTGCGGCGTTTTGCCCTTTGCTTTTGAACTCTGCACCTCCAGGATAACTCAGTGCAGTTGCTTCCATGCACGGATTTACTCAGGGCAGCCTGAAGCCGTATCCCTGCTTTCCTCTAAAGGGGAACCCACACTGCCACCCATGCACCTCACCTCGAGGCAATCATCCCTTGCCTCCCCTGCTTTCATGCTGACACACTTCTGTCAAGAAAGAGACAGAAGACAGAGGGAAATAAATAAATAAATAAATAAATAAATAAATCCCTGCAGATTCTCATCTTCCTTCCTTCCAAAGCCATTGTTTTGCAGTACAAGTATTTCAGCTCTCACTGTACCAGGGAACAGGATTAGACAGGTCACCGTGGAATCAGATTACAGACTTTTACCTTTTTAACTTTTCTTCTCAGCACGTAGGCTCGAGAACTGACACCCGGCGAGGGAGCAGGCAGGGGACAGGCATGGGTGGAGATGGCCACTGAACGTCAGTGATTCAGAGGGATGTGCCAAGGGACTGGGAGTTCTCACGATTCCGGGACCGAAAATAAAGAATCGGATAGGCTAAAATTAAAGGGTGCAGAAGAGAAGAATTTTACCCAGCCCATTCAGGCAATAGGAGCGAACGTATCAGAGTCCTGCTAGAACTTTGTCCCAAATGGCTTTATTTCCCGTACAATTCCAAACTGCATCTTTGCTCTCAGGAAGGTGGCCCAGGCAGGGCTGGAGACATCAAGAGACAGAAAGGAGCAAGGAGCCCATTCCAAGGAGCCCATTCCAAGGGTCAATCACTCCAGTCAAAGTCCACATCAAACTTACGCCCATCTCTAGCTTGGGCCTATCCAAGCTCATTGCACGCTTTCTGATAGCTCAAGATAGCTTGCATCCACTTTCCCTATTCCAGATGAGAGCGTTGCTGCCTGTCCCCACACCTCCTGTGCAGGCATGTCGTACAAATTAGTTAATAGATGCTTGAAGCTCCTTAAGTATCATTATTCAAAACACCAATTTAACCAGAACCTTGTTACTGTAGTTAGTGCTACTCCTGCTGTACATTCACTGGTAATATGAGCAGTTTTGGCTTTGAGTGTAACTTCCCCCCCCCCCCCAACAGAATGTACAGAAGTTACACACAGGGACCACAGAGAGAGGAAATGACTTGCCCATGTTCCTACAAAGCACCCGTAGCAGTGAACAAACTCATTTTCCCAAATGTACACCAGTTCCCTAACCAGTGAACCACTCTTCTTCCAATAATCCCTCAAATGACATGGAAAAAAAAATATTAATTACAAAATTAATTAGCTTGGTTTTTCCTCTTTGTTCAAATATTTGTTTTTTTTTGTTGTTGTTTTGGTTTTTTTTGCTTTTCTAGCTAATTTTGCTCATTTTCTAGCCAAAATGCAAAATTACCCCACTGCAGGGTGTTACTCACGGCGCTGCCAAGGCAGAGGCTGCAAGGCAAAACAACAGCTTCCCTTCCCATAACACCAACTTCTGATGTCAATTCAGTGTCTAAACCACAGGGGCACAATGCATGATTTTATCTCAGAACTTCTGATGAGGGCTCCAACTTTGGTTTTAAGCTCTGAGTCATCTCCATCGGACAGAGATAATGGAGACAAAGCGGAGCACCACGAAGGAGGGACACCGAGTTCATCCCACTGCTGAGAGAACCACGCACTGAAAAAACACGTTTCTTTAGCAGCATTCTTACAGCACGTACAGCATGCACACACTGAATTTGTGTCAGCCTTAAGTATTCTCACAGCTACACAGCCAGCTCATGCCTCCTGCTTATTTTAAGAGCCCTCTCTTATAGCACAGAGCATCCACAACTCAACCACGTGCCACCTCCTTCCCACCTCTCCAAGAGATGCCCAATGCAGACAACCAAGAGGAAACAGCTCCAACCCCAAGTCCAAGCAGGCAGATTTCTGTTGTCCCAGAACCTCAGGGAGGGAGAGCAGCAGCACCCCAAGGCCTGGACCCATCTCCAGCCATGTGCCACCATGGCAGCCCCACCAGTATCCAAAGCTCTGCGTGGCCCCGGCTGCTTCAGACGTTTTGGCACATCCCAAAATGGCCCAGAACATCTTTGTTAATAAAGCTTCCGAGATAAAGACTAACGCAATCCATTTCACAGGCTTCAGCTGGGTAATTACAAGCCTATCACTTCTGAGTTAATTACACGCAGCTAAAGACATTATTATGTGCAGATGGAAAAAAACATCCTCCTTGAAACAAGTTCCTGCTGCCTTTAGCTGGCTGATAGATAAATAGACCCAGCAAAGAGGAAAGGTGGGAAGCCTCCATTTAAACGGTGAGAGCAACGCTGTGCAACGCTGGAACAGAGAGCTGGGAGTCAGGACTGCTCAGGGGAAAGTAGCCCCTGAGCAGGGGAACCCTGGGGGGCTGCACTCTTTGCAGCTGTGGCTGCAGTGCTGGGAAGCCAAAGGAGATGAGCTAGGAGCTCCCAGAGCATCACATGGAGCAGACAGTGGCAAAAGCTGATTTTTACCCAGTGGTAAAGCAGGATGATAATGTGCACAGGGAGCTATTGAGCAGCAGCAAGCTTTGATCACTTCCAAGCTTAGCTTCCTATTCAGCTGATGCCCAAAGGCAAAAACCACCCTTGGATGGACCCCAGTCCTTGCTTTGCAATGGGGCAAACGCTGCCTGCATCCTTCAGAAACTCACATTTAGGACATGCACCCACAAAAACCTACATAAGGGTGCAAGGAGATAATTCTCCCCCCCCTCCTCCGATTGCTGCTCTATTTTAAGCAGAGAACTTCAGAATAGAAAAGGCAAGGAGAAGAAGGAACTCTGTCAAACTGCTGCAATTAATAAATGCCAAACAGATGCACACCATCCTCTGTGGGATGATGTATGCGGCAGGCCAGGGCAAACCCCAGCAAATGCATTTCCGAGCTCATGGCCCGAGGGCTCCAACAGGTAGCAACAGAGAAGGGGGGAAAAAAAAAAGAAAAAAAAAAAACAGCAATCACAATTATAAAAAGAAACTGTCAGGAAAAAAACACTGAAAACAAGCAGGTGAGAAAAGTGACAGCAGGGTTCACCAATTGAGGGGGTGAAAGGAGGTGGAGATGAACAGATGCTGCCAGCTCTGATCCTTGGAGGGATGGCACTGCATCACGGGGCAGCGATCTTTCAGTGCAAACTTTGCTGGTGGATGTTGCCAGCCCTGGGTCTCTGCTTCCCAGCACTGGGACTGCTCATGTATCAAACACTGCTGTGGGATGGTACATCACCTCACCTCCTGCCACTCACCCCAGCTGGGCACTGCTCCTGTACTGAGTCAATACTTAAAATATTTGCCATCCATGTGTCAGGCATGTAAATTAGCATTTAAGTCTTGATGCTTGTACCCAATTAAAGGCTTCTTAATCTCCAGCTGCTCCAGCACTGCCAAGGTGGAGCGTTCCCAGCCTGCAGTTTACTTCTGGTCTCTGCTATGCCAAAAAAAAAAAAAAATCCACTTTTTTTCAGCATTTCTCCCTGCAAACCAGCACCACTCCCAGCCTGAGCCATTCCAGCAGGTCCAGCAGCACCATGCAGCCGCTCGGGCACATTTTTGCTGCACCCACCCCTCAGCCAGGCTGGAGGAATGCAGCGCAGTCAGTCCTGTTTGCCTGTGAAAACCTCTGCCTTGACTATCAAACAGAACTGAAACCATTTTCGAGCCGCTTGCTGACCCTCCACACCCACTTTGCAGTACGTGAGGCCAGTAATTATTTGCACAGCAAAATATTAAACAAGGAGAGGGGGGGAAAAAAAAAACTTTCAGGCCAAGCAGAGCTACTTATCATTTCCTTCAATCTAGGGTTGGGTTTTTGAGAGTCATTTGCCTGGAGGTGATTGACAGCAGCATTTTATAATGAAATATGGTTTGTGAAAACATCTTGCCTAAAAAGGGTTCCACCAGAGCGAATAAATGCCATCAGCTCATCTGATGTTGCCCCACAAAAGCACTGCTTGTGGATAGAGATGCTCCGTGTGAAGTGTCAGTGGTGGGAGAACTCATTGAAGTCATACCCTGCTAGATCCTTCGGAAGGAGGAAAACCAAATGCGGATTTTATTGCAAGCTGCCCTGTGGGAGGCAGGGATAATGCAATGAGTTACAAGACAAATAAGCATGGATGAGGCCATTTTCTTCCTCCCTCTTTAGCATCTCTGCAGCTCTCCAGGGCTGGAGGCATGCTCTCCTTCATGCAGTGGTTGCACTGAGAAGTGCCATGTGTGAGACAGGATGAGACAGACATGTTTCCTCTTTACAGGGCAACAGGATTCCAATAAGCATTTATTTGGAGAAAGCCTTTATTCAAACTGCCCAAGATAACGAAAACACAAATGGATTTTCTCATTTCTAAAGCACAGAATTAAAATCAAGCATGCTTTGCACCCTGTTCTGGCAGGAGCGAGGCTCTGTCCCTATGCTGAACAAGGGGGAAATGCAGCTACAAAGAGACAAAGCCATCAACCCAACGTTCCCAAAACCACCAGCAGCAAAGTAAGTGCTGGAATGCAGATTCCTAGTTTTATCTCCTGTCAGCACCGCTAAAGTGTAGCACAGCATCATATTTTTTAAGACAGAAGCCTGAGAATGAAACAAAATTTAGATTAGCTTCAGAAAGCAGCACACAAAGATAGCCTTGAAGTGAAGGATCCCATGGCTGTGCTTGGATTCAAGTTTCTTAAGGAGGTTATTTGAGAATTCTCAAATGACAGCAGGTCATTGAAACACCCCCTAGCCTACCTGGAGCACTCCACAAGCTCGATTTTACTACACCCAACGTTTAATACATGTGATGCAGTTGCAGCAGAACCCTACTGCAATTGGTGGTCACCATCCCTGTGCAAAGCCACCACCATCTCCTGCCCCGTCCAAAGGCAGCAGCCTGGAAAATGCTGGCTTGGTAAGTCTTTCTCCCTCCCATTTCAGAATAAAACCAGGATCCTCCAAGATTCAAAACCATCCAGTTTAGGTCAAAGTGATACTTTGGTGAACTTTTCATCGCGCTTTGAGCCTTAGCAGAACTGCTCACGTGCACAGCCCTGAGTTGGCTCATGCACACGGTACTCTGTGTCTATGGAACTTTGGGGCCACAGATCTGCAGCAGGGCTTGGAGCAGATGCAAGTTGAAAAAAATAAAATAAAATAAAAACCCTACACAGGATAGAGATTTCCAAAGCTTGAGGCAGGAAAGCTAATTAAAGCAGCTCAGGTGTTCCCTGCACCTCAGGCTAGCGTCAGGAAAGAACCCACATGCGCACACACACAGGAAGGCAACAGCCCATAATATGCAGTGCTTCGAGAGGCTTTTACCTAAACGTTGCCACAGTGATGTGTACATAACTCTGTCCTTGCTCTGAACCGCAGTCAGCAGCCCAGCACACAGCGGGGGGGGGGGGGAACAGGTGAGTGTCAGAAGAGCAGAACAGGGTCAGCTTGGGGTTTTGTTGGGTTGAAAAGCAGCTTCCCCCAGTATTACACGTACAAACCCTAGCCCAGCCAACAGCCCCTTCCATAAGGAAAGGATGAAGCTGGGGTAACGAGCAAGAGAGCTTCAAGGAGTTCAGGCATGCCTAGGAGATGCTCCAGCCACCAGCATCAAGCAGAGGAGAATCACAGAGCACCCCAAGCTGGAAGGGACCCCTGAGGATCATGGAGTCCAAGCAGAGAACCAGCAGGGCCAGGCTCATAACAGCAGGATTTTCTGAAGCCATTTTGTTGAAACTGGAAATTTAATTAGCAAAAATCCACAGGTATCATTTCAGAAGAAATATTATTTCCAAGTTAATATGAAAAATATTTTAATTGCGGTATTTAACAAGTTATACCTATGCCAAAACGTTCTCCTGGGAAGATCGTGCGTGTTTTCCTTGAATTGCAATTGAGGGAGAGCAAAAGAGGGAAATGGGAAGCACAGGAGTAGAACTGCAGAGGGGCTGACAAGCAGCACTGAAGGCTCTGTGGAACAGCAGCAGCCAGCTTGACTGCCTGGTCAGATGCAGAGGATGCAACACAAAGGTGAGCAGATAACACCACCCAGCAGCTGGCACAACCAAGGGGCAGGATGCTTCCTTCTTTGAAGGCAGCTGCTGGGGGTGGTGTTTGTTTTCTCTACACGGCTCAACAGAAAATGACTTTTCTCATCAATTCCGTAGACAGCACTAAGTAGTGTTTGCTCTCGAGTCGAGTTTCTTCCCTGCTATGGTCTCTCGGAAGCAGCCTGGTCCCTCTCTCTTTTGGGAACACCTCAGGTTTGGTCGATGACCGTGATCCCACTGCCACCAGGCAACACCATAAAAATAGCACTGGTTCTCCCTACGCAGCTCGACATGCAAAGGAGCCATAACCTGCAGATGAATCATTGATCTGCATGATCTAAGGTTCTCAGGTCATTATTATTCCTGAATCACATCTGTTCATAAGTACTTACTATTATTAGTAATTGCAGTGTTCCCAGTCAAAGGAGAACTAGTTTCAGCTGCCTTAGAAAAATACTTCCCCCCCAGAAGGATCCAGTGGCAGCAACTCCCTGACAAACATCTCACTGCATCCACTGGGATTCAAGGTTTTGGTCAATCGAAGTAATTAAAAGGTTAAAAAAATGGAGAAAGGAAAAGAGGACTAAAATAAAACCACAGTCATTGTTTACTTCCCTGTGTTGGTTTTTAGATGCTATCAAGCTCCTAACCAGGAACTCAAACAGCAGGGACTCACTTTGATAAAACATATCCTTCCTCCTCACTGCGGGCATTTGGGTAGGAGCTCCTGGCAGCTCGTGGTCCCCATCCCTCAGCATTCCTCAGAATAGGAAAGAATGGGATTTTTCCAGTCACACAGAGCACCGTTTGGGTCGCACAGCTCCCAGCAGCCCTCCACAGAACCCGGAGAGCTGCTGGCTTCTGTCTGGCTCTGAGCTGGAACAATTCTCTTTGCTCCTCAGGAACCAGACCCCAGCAGGGCTCGAATGCAACACAAGTGGAACGAGGGAGGATGGAAGCAGGAGGGCAGCTGGAGCCATGAGTTTTCAATGCATTTGATCAAAACAGCTTCAGCAAACATGAAAGCAAACTGTTCCACAAGTGGACTGTTCCCTCAGCTCTTACTTAATGGCCAAGATGTAGTAACAGCCTATAAAAAATTCCTAGCTCTGTTTCTTTGTGGGAAGCAGTCAAGTGGTTTCTGCTCAGCATCCACTGTCTGGGGAAATAACAGTGGCAAGGCACACTCAGAGACAGAGCTCTGCAGGTCACAGCCATCCTCTGTGTCCACCCCATCCCTCTGTGGGGCAGCACTCCTGCATCCCAAAACCAGGAGAGCCCCACCTCGAGCCACTCACCCCACCATGACCCATTGAGATGATGGATGTCACCGCAGCACAGGGTTGGTGCTGGTTGCACACTGAGCACCTGTGGCATCTGTCAGTCCTCAAGAAGACACCATTAACCACAGCTTCAAATTTCCTGAAACTGGAGATAATTGTTGGTTTTGGCTGGGCTCTGCAATGTGCCCATTGCACCAGGCTCAAGGGCTCTTTGGAAGTGTGTGATTTAATAGGAGACAAGAAACCCTGACTCCAGCAAAATCCCAGGCTGGAAGGAGGCTTCAATATACTTCAACAAGCAGCATTATTGCTTTTTAATATCCCTTCTGCACCACCTCTGCTTTAAACGCCTGCTCCCATCACACCAAAGCACTGGGTAAGATGCGATAAAAGCAAAGGCATTTCTGCAAAGCCACGCACCTAGCTCTCTGTGCACAGCCCTGCTGGGCTTCCTGCAGCTATCACCCATCAGGGAAGGGTGAGCTTTGCAAACCAGCACACATCTGGGCCAACACAAGCCCTGCAGCTTCACCACCCCTATAAAACTTCCCAGGCAGATGACAGATACTCAAAGAATGAGGACTGGGTGATTGAAGGACGGGACTGTTGGTTTTGTGGGGTTTTTTTTTTTCCTCCAAGTAGACAGAAGAAAGGTTTTCCTTTTTTTTTTTTTTTTTAAATATAACACAACCCAAGGACTCTAACAACCATGCAGCCAGCTCCACCAGGGAGATACCAGGCAGCAAATAAGATGCAAATGCAGGTGATACGCTCAGAGCTGCAATGCAGCACACATCTCAGCTTCCAGGAGCTGGCTTCTGCTTTGAGCAGGGTGGGGAAAAAGCACCACTCAGGACTTTTTTTTTTCTCCATTCCCTATTTCCCAAGCAGCACAGTTCTGGTAGGAGGCTGGGCAGGCTCAACAGAGCCAGATCCCACATCCCACTGTGAGCTCAGGTGAGGTGAGCACAGCATTTTCCAGAGGACGACAGGTCAGCACGACGTTGCAGAGACCCTTTTGGGACTCCCTCTACATCCACCCCTTCTCCAGTTTGCTCTTCAGCAAAGCAGTGACCCAAAGCCTCCCTTCTCTTTGTTGTTGGCCAAGCAGATTAGCCTTGAGATGTTCCTTCTTTCATTGCGTGCCTCATCCAAAGAAAATATTTAGATTGTGCATTGCCTGGGCAGGCTGCGTGTATCCAGCAATGTCTGCCGCAATCTCTGGCAGCAATAGGAGCACGTCTCAAACCCAATGGAGCTGGGGATACCTCGGAGCTGCGTTGGGCAGCCCCAGAGCATGAAGGAGTTAAAGCAACCTCATTGCTGAGGGATTTCTCCGTAATCTGTACACATGTCATGGGGATCAGGGCTGTGGGTGGTAGTGCTAGTCTGTGGCAGTTGTTCAGGCCTATGGCTCAGCACCTGACCCGCTCAGAAAGCCCTCTTATCCTTGTAGTTTTCAAATTTAATTAAGAGGGACCTCTGACGGGCTTAACTCCACTGCTGTGCCAGCCCGAAAGCTCTTTCAAGAGCCTTGCACAAAGGACGGAGGGAGCAGTGTCACCACGCAGGGACACCAAGAGGGGCTTTGGATGGTTTCATCTAAACCACCGAACGGCAAAGAAACAAGGGGGGGGGGGGGAAAGTGAAGGTGATGCAAAGGGTCAGATTCCTTTCTGCAGAGGTAATGTTGGAACCAAGCGGAAATGCAGGTTAATAAAAAATGGGCTCCGCTGGTTAAAGTTTGCTAGCACCAGAGCACTGAGTGCCTACAGCCCCCAGGAGCAAGGGGAAGCTGGTGGGAGCACAGGGGTTGGGCAGGGAGATGGACCTTCAGAGAGGAAATGGCAGCTGTCCCCATTCAGGTACACCACAGTCCTAAAGGATGGAGAAGACTCTGCCATCACAGCCACTGGGACTCTCTGACACCCTGAGGATCCGCAGTGCAGAGCTGTGCCCGGTCCTCAGGCCCTGCTGTGTCCCCAGTTCTGCCACCAAAAGGGACCCTGTGTTCAATGAAAGTCATCCACTGCGGCTGCTGTGCTGGGAAGAGGCAGTCATGGAGCACATCAATGGGCACTCGTTTTATTGGGGTTTTGAGAATGATTTCTGCCACGTGAGCATTAGCACCATTCAGGACACAGACCGCTGATTTGGCAACACAAGGGTGAGCACATCAGGGCAGTGTTTCACATGAAAGACCCCCCTACCTAATGCAAAGAGGCAAACAAGAGACTCCTTACCAAAGAATAAGTCCCAGACCAAGATGAAGACCCAGGAGATAAGGATCTCACAGCTCTGCTGGCCCTGTAACTACCAACTGCTCACAGCCATGTCTCTCCATCCAGCCCTCACATCACTGCCAGCCTCGATCTTACTCTTCAATGAGTTGGGTGGAAGTTATGTCATTAACACCTAATACAATTACCTGGATGGCAGTAGCTCTGTGCCCTGACTTGAAATCTCCAGCTTCAAACCAAGGCTGCGATTGAAGGGTTTGGGTTCCCCCCCCACCCCACCTTCCAGTTTTGGCTACTAGGCAAACGCACTGAGAGCAGGAAATTAGGAATAGAAACAGTCTCAGTGTCAATACTTCACTGAGCCTGTTTACCATAGGCTATTTGCACTAGATAGTCATTCAGAAGTGTCTCACCTCTGCTCTTCAAGAGCCAAATGATGTCATGGAAGTGGCATCCAGAGCAGGAGCCAATATGAGCCAACATAACTTGTGCCCAACAGGAAATAGCTCACAAGCACCAACAACCCCAGCAAATAAAACTTGTTTCTCCCTGCTGCTGCCCATCACCAGCACAGGAGCACAACCACAGGACCACATCCCACTGCCCACCTCACATCCCAGGTGGGATTGTCACATCCTGCCCATCCATAATGGCATTTTCTCTGCAGTATGCAGAACTAGAGAGCATCGTGCTGCAGCTCCTGGGATACCATCACCTTGCTGCACCCCATGAAGGCCACTCAGAGCATCCCTGCATCCTGAGAGACACAGCAGTGAGCGGAGACAAAACATCTCAGACAGCAGCAGCCCAAGCCTGCCCCATGGCCACCCCAAATCACAGCAAATAGCATTTATTCCCATGGGAGGTGGCCACAGAAGCAAGGAACACGAGAGGCCATGGCAAGTCCCACACCCACGCAGGGCACTCATGGTGCTCCTGCATTCCTGCACCCCAGGAGCCGCTCCAGCACTGTGCTCCCAGCTGTGCTATGGGATTTGTGTACTGGAGAGAGACAAGGCGGATCAGGACAGAGCAGAAGTGCCCTGTGCTCACCCACCCGTGAGCATGCACCAACCTCAACAGATCCCTGCAGGATATGTCAGCCTCTCCATCCACCCCAGCCCCATCAAGGCAGGGACCACTCACGCACTCACCTCCATCCAAACATTCCTTATGGGATCTGTGGGGCCAGGGAGCTGCTGCCCTGCTGGGGGGGGGGGATTTAGCTGGTGACAGCTCATGGAATGAGCTCCCTTATCCCATCCCAATATCCCCAGGGTGCATACAGCACTGAGCAGGTGGGGGGGAACCCACACAGGGCAGGGGACCCCCAGGAGCTGAGGACAATTCAGACGCTGGCACTGCTTCCAGCTCACAGTGGCATGCTCCAAAATGCATGCACAGGGACCACAGGGACAGGCTGACATGATCTGCCTTTGGCAGCCCTCAAAAAGAAACATTTGACCATTTCATCTCACTATTTAAAAAAAAAAAAATAAAAGCAAAGCAGGAGGGGGCAAATCACACGATTAAATATCCACAGCAGCTGAGAGAAAGAGGAGGACAGGAACACAGGAACTCAGGAAAAAAAATATCTGCTTTTTATTATTAAACTATTATCTCAAATTTCTAATAAGCAGGTTGAAGTTTAAATTACAAGATCTCTAACAAAGTCAGGATCCAAACAGTTCAGGAGCCCTCCGATAACAATCGCCTTCCCCCGGATCGGTTTCAAGTCATTTCTGTGCACAGACAAAGCTTCCATTCAGAGCAGGGGAGAGGGACCTCAGGGTTTTATTACCCACGTGTTGTGGCCCTGAAGACGCAGCAGCAGGGATGGATGGAAGCAGGTTCTGCTCCCTGCGGGGCACCTGGGGCTACACAGGATGGGATGGGACACAGCAGGTCCAGCCCTGGGAGATGCAACTCAGGTCTCTGCTAAATGCAACCTTGCAGCATCCCCTGGATTTAGGAGGCAGGAGGGAAGCAAGGAGCCCCTTTGCTCACAGCTACAGGGTGCTGCCAGCTCCCAGAGCGAGCTGCAGAAACAAGCTCCAGTCCCCATAGCGTCGGTTGCATTTGGATACCTGGAGATAGTGCTAGAGCCAAGCGATGCGCCGCAGCTTGTTGGAGGCTGGATCCAACCTTGAGGCAGAGCTTTTACTGGTAATCTCATAGAAAGGATATACCTAAACCTCTGATAAATTTAAGCAGAGCTTTTATTTAAAGGTAAGAAACATCTGATACTTGTTTGGGAAGCTGAGACTAGGGTAGGAGCAAACCCTTTGCCAGGTGATAAGCAGAGAGCTGATGGACAAAATAGCAGCGCTGTTTCAAGGGCCACAACTCACTCCTCCCACAAAACGTTGGGTCCAGCATCCTTGATGCCAAATCCAAGAGCATCCTGAAATGGAACAGCCAGTGCTTGCTGAATGCCTTTAGGGCAGGAGTTCCCAGGTGGGTTGGAGAAGCTGCAGATTATTCTGATTTCTTCCATTTCCCATAACTGCCTCCTCTGAGGTCTATGTGCATTGCTTATTCAGAGATAGAGGGCACTTTTCTAAGGTAGATTCCCCCAAGTCTTACTTTCAGATGTGGGTGGGAAGATGTCAGAGTCATTTTCTTATTACACACTCGCCAGCACAGGAATCTCTGCTGCCTGATGCCAGAGGGTGATGGGATGCAAGAAACCAAGCAAGGTGATGCTGAAACACAGCAACCTGAGGCACAGCTCCCCACGCTATGTCTTCCTCCCCTATCTCATAGGGTAACAAAGCTGTTGGAGAGCACAGTAGCACTGATCAGTCCCCCACATTGGGCAAAAAAAATCAGCATCAGTGCCCATCCCAAGGAGAAAAACCCATCCAGAGATGATGCCCACAGGAGCTCCCAGCACTGCAGCTGACAGCTCTGCCCCACACAGCCAGACTGCTTCATCCCTGCCCTGCCAGCAACCCATATATCACTCTGAAAAACTTCCCCCATGTTTTGCCAGCCCAGATTCCTCTAATGAATTCAGGAGAAAATTAATTACAGCAGGATTTTCAGAAGCACGGCATCTAATGATCGACTCTCTCTGCTCTAAACCAGATAATCTCAGCCTCCTATTTGTGCTGCCAAGCTTCGCTCCCTCTGCCTCCCCCTTCCCACCCCAACACAATGCCACCATCTAAATTAGGCAGGGAAAGAGTCGCTTGGCAAAAGCGAATTGGAGCACTAAGGTCAGGCCCTGAAAAACAACAAAACTGCCTAAAGAAACCCCAGCACTAATCCCATCATGCTTCCGCCAAAGATTCCCCTTTTCAAGTGTTTTCTTCCTGGTAAACAAAGTTCTCTCCATTGGGCTGTGAATTTCAGGACACGGTTGCTTAGTAATAGCAGGCTGGAAACCAGGAGCTTCACACTCCTCCATCGCCTTCCCCAGCCCTCAGAGGACAGCACTGAGTTTATTAGAAAAAAATTAAATGACTATTGAAAGCCAAAGGCAGGGCAGAGCTGATTTACATCATAGCAACTCCTGCTCTAAGCAGGAGTTCAGATGCACGTGCAGCTCTGTGTGCTTTCAGCCCTGACACCAAGCTCTCATTTCACCACACATCCTCCCTTCCATGCCAAACCCTCAGCAATGCCCCCCAAAGTTCCTAATTCTGAGGACCACAACAGAAGCCCCACACTCCCAGGACCCCTCCTCTGAGAGCAGTGACATCTATATGCTGCCTCTATTTCCACGACTTTTGGTTTCCCTGAGCACACTTGTGCCATTGCAGTAGCCACACTGGCTCCCAACAGTGATGCTTCCCCTGAAAGCTGCATGCTTTGAACCAATGCAGCTCTACCCCTTTCCATGGAGCAGTTCTTCCCAGCACCTCCCACCACCCCCACAGTGCAGTGGGGAGGATGGAAGTGCACACTACAGAAGTGCTCAGTCATCTCCCTACACCCCTCAGCCCCTCTGTACTCCTTGCAGTGGAAAGAGGCTCACCAAGGGCACTACATCATGGTGCACAACCACTGGGGAGAGAGTAGGCTTGCACAAGCCTTGCTTTCCCAGTGGCATAAACAGGGAGCAAAAGAAGTCTTTCTGTATGCCCTACTTGAATGCCAGGGAGCTCATAGCCCAGGAGGACACAGCCAAGAGGTCCTTGTGTGCCATGGGCTCCCAGCAGCACCCGCAGGGAGAGCACCAGTGCCGCATCCCAAAGAGCTGCTGGCAGCCTGCTCCTAGGCAAACAATCCTCCTCAGCTCAGCCTTAAAGGGGTCAGGAGCCTTTCAGTGCATGGTCTGGCACAGCCTCAGCTCCCCAAGTCCAGATCCCACTGGCTTGAATAGGAGCAAGGCGCCTAAGTCCATCTGGCCCTGACTTCACAGCATCACCCGAGACGCACAGTCTGGGCAGTGCTGGTGCTGCCTGCAGCCCTCCTGGAGAACACACAGCTGCTTCCACCCATCCCCAAGCCCTGCACAGGGGCTGTGACCATGCCAGCACTGCAAGCACTGTGTCCCTGAGCCATGGCAGGCACCAGCCTGTGGCTGGCAGAGGGACCGAGGGCTGTTTAGGGTATCTCCCTCCTCCCAGGATACTGCTGGGAGCTCGCTCCAGCTCCTCACTAATTATGCCAGTCTCACTCAGCTGTTATATAATAGGTGAAAAATGCATTTCCCTGGGTGTCAGAAGAAGGGACTGCCAGGAGCCAGGGCTCAGAACAAGCAAAGCTGTGCCCTCCAACTTCCTGCAAAGGGTCAGACCCAACAGCAGCAAAGGTGCACATTCCTCCATCTGTTGGAGAACAGGTGCTGCCTCAGTGCAGACAAGGTTCTAGAAGATCAAAACAATCTTTCACTTATTTCAGCCTCTCAATACTCTATTTAACATTTGACCACGTGTTACTTTGCCCAGGGTTAGGAAACATCTTTCTATCCAGAACAAAGCAGTGCTCAGCTGCTTTGCAAAGGTGTCAGAAGCATCCTGTCAGAAGTGCTGACCACCACAGCAGCACAACAGGCAACTGGGGCAGGACTGCTGCAACACAGACAAGCAGCCTGAACTGAGCAGGGCTTTAGCATTGCTTTTTATGGTGAAGAAATAAGGCTGGATAGGATAAAGGATAAATATCTCAGATTACATTAGGGAAAAACATTGCTCCCTTGGTTAAGAGGTCAGTGCCAGGGATGTCCCACAGGATCACAGCCCTGCCTGGCACAGCTGGGCACATTCTATCTCTGCACCTACACACTGGGCTCCCTAAAACCAACTTCCTGAGGGATGCTCCGAAATCAAGTAGTAAACAGGGACTGCAGAGCCTGGAGACACAGCACAGCAGGGAGGAGATAAAGCCCTAATTGCACATCCCTCCCATGGCCAAAGCTGCGCTGGGTCACCTGCGTCATCCTCCAGCCAGCACCCACAAGGCCAGGATCTATTTTGTTTGTTTTCCCAATTTCTCAGCAGCAAACCAGGCCAGTTGGAAAGAAAAGAGGCAAAAAAACAGAGGGGAGGAGAAAGGGGGCGGGGTGGGAATTAACTCTTTGCAGTCAGACTGTCCATCTTCATGAGATGCTAATCCTGCCAAGGAAAGGGCAAAGTTGAACTTGGGGGCAAAGGGCTTTGCTCTGCCCTTCGAAAGAGTTTGCAGTGTGGCTGTTGTTGGGTGAATGCAGGATGTGCCCCCTGGATGCTGCTTCAGAGCGATTGAGTGCTTTATCTCACTTCACAAAGTGCACATTTCCAACCACTGTGCCCCTGAAACCTGTACTCCATCTTCAACTTTCTCCAGCTCCTCAGTATGCGTTATTTTCAGGGCTGGTGAAAGATTTTCAAGCCTTCAGGCAGGCAATAAGCTGCACTCGGCTTGTTTAGCAAAAGATAACAGCTTCCTAAAGGCAGCAATCTGACCCAAAGCATCAGATCTGAGTTTCAGCATCCAGGCAAGCATCCCATCCCGCACCGAGCATCCGCACGCAAGGTTTTGTTTTATCTGAAAAAGCAAACTTGTTTCCAAGTGTTCCCATTCCAGCACACTCATCACCCTAAGCTGTACGAGCACAGTGCGGGTGGGTCACATCTCCATGGCAACACCACATCCCAGCAAGGAAGAAAAAAAATCAAGGGATGGGCAGTGAAGGCGGCTGTGACATCACCATTGGGCAGCCAATGGACAGCAGTGGAGGTGATGTCATGGCCTCACCCCCAGCCCCACAGCAGGGACCGCAGGGTGACCCTGCAGCCTGAGCACCCCCACAGGAGAGGTGCATTGTACCAAACTCATTTGTGGACTCAGTAAAGTGGAGAAACAACCATGAGTGAGGCATTCACCTGCTGCAAGGGCCAGCAGCACAGGGCAGCTCCCCAGAAACTTGGCCATCGAGTCTCCAAAACTCTGCAACCACATCCCATCAGCGGAGGTCCGCTGCACATTTGCTTCACGTGAGCATCATCGGGTTGAAGTTTGCTGATCCACATCCCTAGAATCTGGGATTTTTATCCCAAGTCTGGAGCATTTCTGGTCAGGTCAGCAGATGAGAACTCCCAAGTAGGCGGACAGTATCACACACTGCACTGAGACCAGCACTTTGTGACAGCATCAGCATGGAAAGTCTCAGTGACACGGCGAGAACAGCCACCGTGCAGGCAGGGCTGTGCCACAGTGCCAGGTTATGATTTATTGCTCATGAAATCATCGCCAAGAAAACAGCCACAGGGGAAAGAAGGGGGACAGGGATTGCACTGCCAGACAGCACAGGTGGCAGCACCAGGAGCGCACAGGTTTCACACAAGAGAAGCACGAAGGTCTGGACTGAGCAGCTCGGACACATCTGAGTGCAGGCAGTGTCCCCTGTCTGGTCCCCCGCCTGGCATGGGAACCGCGTGACTCAACGGGTGACTCACCCCTCTCACCCTGCGCCAGGGATGAGGCACTGTGTGCACTCCAGATTAACCCAAGCTCCCCAGAAGCAGACTGTGTGTGTGTGTGCATGCAGCGTCCCCTACACTGAGCTCAGGACCCCGCTGCAGCCCCCAGCCCAGGAGCAGCCCCCCCTCCCAGCAACCCCGGTGGCCCTGGCACAGTGCATGTGGCAGCTGGGTACACTGAGTCACAGCTCACCTGCTCAAACACCCAGGCACGTCACTCCCCAGAGGCACTGTTGCCAAAACGGAGGCTTGGCCTCTCCCAAGAGATGGGAGGAAAACTTGGCTGGGGACAGAGGACAGGGCACGAGGAATTTGCTGCTGCCACCAGCCCCGGGGACAGAGTGATGGAATCTGCAGCAGCCCACATCCTGGTGGTGAGGAGTGAGCACCAGATGGATGGAAGGAAAAGTTCTTCATTTTCCTTACTGCATTTTTCTGAGGTCTACAACTTCCAGGCTAGCAGCTACAGTGGATCAGGAAGCACCAGGTTCCTAACACTAAACCCAAATGTTGAATACATTGCTGGCAGCAACCAGGATTGAAGCCTGGGAATCCAAAGCAATATCCCAGGTTTTGTTCAATGCATCTCACCTGCTGCTCATTCACATGTAGTCCTGCCATAATTGTTCATTTAGCAGGAGGAAGACTGATCTCATTAACGAGCTAGATTACCAAGATCCCGATGATACTGATACTTTGGCTGCTCAGCAGCCCTATACCATAAGGATACCCACAAAACACAGAGTATCCCTGCCGACTTCAGGATAATCCAATAGAACCTGGTTCAGTGCCAAGAACAGATTTGAACATCTCAATGGCAAAGACCAGAGAGCTCCTCCAGTCTTCTCATCTGCTAGACAAGGTTTGCCAAGAGCAGCCAATGGATGCACCGTTTGCAAGAAGAAAGCTCTGCAAGCCACTGCATTTGCACAGAAAACCTGCACTGCTGCAGAGCACACTGACAGCAAACCCAGGTACCGCCTGGCAGTGCAACCCCACTGTTTGCTGTCCACACAGCAGCTGACAGCTACAACAACCACGCACCCACTGTGCACCACACCAGGTGCCAGCACCTCCCCAGGCTCTCCTTCCACTGCCATTCAGAAAAGCAGGGGAGGAAGAGGAGCTGTCAGCCATCCTCGGGCTTTTCCTGCCCAACAGGTTTTCTCTCCTGTCTCACGTTGTTACTGTTCCCATGCAACCCCCCTGTAGGCATACTGGGGCACGTCCGGAAACGATTACAATCAGCTACAATAACGCTGGAGCAGCCCCAGAGCTCAGCCAATGCCGAAAAACACTCTGTTCCTTCGTTTATGAATGAGTAAACCCTTATGCTTTCTATAAACGTCAGGATAAATTACCTGTGGGCATTCCCCTCTTAGCAAACAGCCACTCCAGCCCTGCAGCTTTTTTAATGGAGACATCACCCAAAATTGCTTTTTCCTGCACAGGTGGGGGGGGGATAACAAAGGAGGGGGCAATGATTGCACCCAGAGCTCTGGAGCTTTAACTTTCCCAATGCCACCTGCCAGGCAAGAAGCCTTCAGAGGATTTTTCCAAGTTTAGAAGCAAAAGGCAGGCTCTCCATCTTCTTGGGGGGGAGGGGGAAGGGGGTGAGAAAAGCAAATGTTGGGCGCTTCAGGGGGAGCACAGCACATTGCTTGCTAACTGCAAGAGCAGGAAGACTTCTCTCACAAAGAACACTCTTTGGGTAGAAACCCAAAAGCACTGCAAAGGGGCTCAGCAGCCCCAGATCAGCCCTCAGCCCATCCCCACTGGGACAGCAGCCAAGGGAATGCCTCATCCTATGCTGTCATTCCCTGCTCTGCCATCGTTCTCCCCCCCCCTTTGTTTTCCAAAACACACCTGGAAAAGAAGCAGCTCCCTTCAATACATATGATTCACCTTCTTCCAGCATTGATAAGGGAGGTCTAAAAATATATGGGGAGATAGCGATCTCTGAGACGCAGTTGTTGGCCTTTCTGGCATAGCAAACCATGGCCCAAAGAGCACGAAAACAATCAAACGTGCATTCAATAACACACATTATTTGTGTGCCTACATTTTTTATTTAGGACCAGGGTATGGAAACAAAGGTGGATGCCACAGCGCTCTCACACTGGGCTCTGCCAGCAGCAGGCTGCTCACACTCAACAGCACCAACACAACTCAAGGCCACACACTCTTGGCTGAGGGGGTGAGAAAGAGCTCAGAAGCATTTCTAGGGCTCAAAGATCCCTTAGGCCTCATGGCACGGTCACCGCCACAGCAATACCTCCATGGGAGCAGCACAATTACAGTGACATCAGTTTTGCAGCAGTGACAGTGAGCACCACTTGCACTGCGGTCCCAGGGCCTGCAAGCTGCCATGCAGCTGAGGAGCTCACTGCTGTGTGCAAGTGCAGCATGACACCTGCATAGCACCATGCACAGCACCATGCACAGCACCATGCACAGCACCATCCCCACCAAGAGCTGGGGGAAGGGACCTGGGAAAAACACCACCAAACCCTCCACTGGCTTCCTTCAGGCCCTGACTTGTCAGACAGGCTTGCTGTGGTGCTGCTGCTTATCCAAACATCTTCATCTCTTTCATAAATTCAATCCCTCCTTATCAGCCATCAGGAGGAAATGCAGGAGCTTTAGCAACTGAAGTGCAGGGAAGAGTGCAGCTTTGATTAACCCACTTACTCCCCAGAGGTCACTGGCAGTTCAATCACTGTGGATTCACATGTTCTCAATCACGTACTGGGAAATTGGGCTGGAGTTGAAAGTTTTCTTTGCATTCAGGAGAAAGCAGGAGCAGGGAGGGGGGGGTTCTGCAAATATTAATTTCAGTTCTCCACTGCCAGTTCCCATGACTAATACAGGACTGTCAAAAACTAGCAGCTCTGCTTAAAGCTTCAGCCTCCAGAGCCATGGCAGTAAACAAGCTCAGCTTCATGGTTTGTGTTTTGAAAATGACAGTTCTGTTGCAACAGGCTGCCAGGAAGATTTGTTTCTGGGTGACCAGAGTGCACCCCCAAAGGCGAATGCTTCAACACCAATTGAAAAGTCCAAGAGATGTCCTTGAAAAGGAATTGCACTGCTTTTATATGCCCATTGCTTGTGTATGAAAGCACAGGGAGCTGGAATGCTCTGGGAGCTGTTTGCTCCTGCAGCTGAGCAAGCACCCAACGCTGCAGTGGTGTTTGCAAAGGGTGCGTTTCAGTGGGGAGCTGCACCTCCTGTGACACAGCCAGCACCCACTGCCTGCTCACAGCAGCCACGTGCTACGTACCAGCTGAGGATCTCCCAGTTCCATTTGCAACACAGCAATGATTGGCGTGTTGGTTGTTCGCCTAAATTAATGGAGCGCTTCTCTCTTTACCCCAGCCCAGCTGCAGAGCAGGTGGATTCCACATCCCTCCCATGCTCAGCACTCAGATACCCGCTTTTCATAGAATCATAGAATGGTTTGGGCTTGCAGAAGCTGTAGGTTCTCTCTGGCAGAAAAGGGGAAGGCTCTTCAAGGATTTCCTCCTGCTTTCCAGATGCTCCACCACAACAACGCTGAGCCCAGAGGTTCTGTTCTGCTCCAGAACAACTGGACTCAAGTAGGCAAAAAAAAAACCCAAACCAACAGCCTAAAAGCTGCCACAAAATACAAATTCTCTGTGCCCAGCAGGAAGCCCAACATCCTGCATGCACAGGAAGAGCTGCTCAGCCAGCACTCCCCACTTCAACCCAAACTCTTGCCAGCACAGAGCTTTGAGAAGAGCAGCTGGGGAGGGAAGGGATCCCACTCCCAGGTTGCCCAAGGGCACCAACACTGGGAGGAGCTGAGCCCTCTGCCAGGCTGGCCAGGCTTGTGAGTAAACTGCTTCTGAGTGGAAACACAGCTGGGAGGTGAATGGGAAACCTGACTGCTCACTTCTACAAAGGGCTCTAATAGGCCATGGAAAGCTTTCCATGGGGAACAGGGAACAAACATCACCTGAGGCAGCTCAAACTGCACAAAAGAAGGATACCTCAGAACAGCAGAATTGGGCTGGATTAGATGGCCAGATAAGTTTTCTCCTAGATTTAATCTTTTTAATTCATTGTCATTCTCATAACAACACTCTGTGCTTTTAATTAAGTAAACCACAATAACATTTCAAGGAGACAGCCAAACAAAGGGCTGGCTCACTCTCAGCAGTGCTGACATGTGGCATCCACCTCCCCGCCAGGTGGTGATGCTGGAGAAATCTCTCTGCAGACCTGGCAGGGGACTCCTCCAAGAGGCTTCTCCTCACTGCCCACATCCCCCAGCCTGCTCTGAATCACCCTTTGGAAGCCTCAGTGTGACCAAAGAGGGTTGTCAGCATCACTTGGCATTACTGAGCTGAGCTCTGAGACACACTGCCACATGTCCACTGCAAAAGGACCCTGGAAATCTAACAGACAACTGGGACTCAACCATGGGATTCAGCAGCATCTATTATTCAGCCTAGCAAATCCAATGCACACCATGTAACATCCATACCCCAACCCATCACACTCCTGCTACTGCTTCCCCAAAAAGCCAGCCTGCCCTCGCACTCTCATCCCAAAGCTCTACATCAGAAGGGCATCGGGTTTCCAAAATCCCTATTTGTCTTTAAAAAAGGAGGCTAGGGGGACATCCAGAAGCATTTCTTCATTCCTCAGGAATGATTAATTATCTGCCTTGGCGGAGTGTAAAATATCTCACTAGCGCTGTAGGCTGGGCTGAGTTATTGAGTGAGAGTGCTCTGAAAGCTCCCCCTACCCCAGCACTGCCCAGCAAGGGCTGTGAGCTGAAATTCAACTGCATGCTGCCAACAGGTAAAAGGCACAGCATGCTGCTATAGGAAAAGGGCTGGGGACTCGCGCTGTAGCAAGGGGCCAGGTTCTTGAAATGAAAGCAGTTCTTGATAGTCCGCAACTGAAGCAGACAGTGGTTGTATCAGCAGGAAAAGAAAACTCGCTTGAAGCTGCATTGGTCCCAGCCAAAGAGCAGAGGACATTTCCCAGCCTGCAGCACTCTGCAGGAGGTGATGGGTAAGGCTGGTGCCCCTCAGGAGGGCATATTGTGAAAGGCTGTTTTGAAGCAGAAACGTTAAACTTCAACCTGAGAAAACCTCACTTTGGGTCACTGTGTTTCCTCCATCGCTTTGCAAATGAGATGCATCTCAACTGATGAAAAGATCAAAAATACCATTTCCTTCCTTGAAATCATGCCCACAGACCCTGGAAGTGCTGCCCACCCCCGTGCCCCAGCATTTCTCCAAATACTGCTGCAGAATTCGCACAAATAGGCAGTTATTTTCTTTTCCCTTCAGCAGAAAGGCTCCAGACCTCCTGACGGCACAGAAAAGAAAGCATCTCCACTTTAAGCTCAAAACCCAGAAGTTAAACAAAAAGAACCTCAAACTATATTATTGGGTTATACGGGTTTTTTCCTTCAAACCACATGGTTTGGAGTGCTCAGTTTGTGATTTCCATGTCCTTGCACCTGGCAGCACTCCCACAGCTGCTCCAATAGAGACCTCAAGAGCTGCTCAGAAAGCCCCTCTCCATCACATGTCCCCAGGCTGTCCCCACACAGTGACAGTCCAGCTTTGGAAGTCACAGGCAGCACATGGCAGGCTCACAGAGAAGCACATGCAGAGGAGCCAGAGTGAAAGCAGTGGAAATTACACAGCAGTAAAGGAGAACATGGGCTTTCCCAGCAGGTATAAGAAACTTCTGAGGTACATCACAGAAAGAATCCAATGCACCTGCAGGGCACTTGCAGCTTTCATGTGCAATTTGCTGTTTCCTCCCAAATGCATCCTGGCCAGCAAACAGGACAGCAGCACAGTGCATCCTGCAGGGATGCTCCTGCAGTGCTCAGCTCTCAGCAGGCTCTGCTGTGCCGTCCCTGCAGACCCCATCTTCGCAGTCCCATCCCTGGAAGTGCACAATAGCAGGTTAACACCAGGAAGCTCTCACTCCTTGAAAGATGAGCTCAGAAAGGAGGGATTCAGGGCATTTCTTTCCCTACACAACTCACTGCAGCCAGCTGCTTTTCCAGTCATTACATAAAGCAGCTGTTCTAGTCTTGAGGAAAAGCCTTTAAGGACCAAAGCATGCACTGGAAGCAAAGCACTCTGGTGCTCAAGCAAACCACAGCCCTGGAAGAAGGCTCTGCCCTGCCAGCACCATATGGGCCAAGCGGATTCAGGGCTCCAGAGCTGTCAAACCATCACCTTTCACCAGATCCTTCTGCAGGATTTATAGTCCCCTCCCACGCACTCCTGCCCTTATCCAAAAGCCTTTTGCCAGCCTCTTACTTTTTGCAGGATCTGGCCCTGGCCTCTTCACCGCCTCCAACCGGGTGTGTCCTTCCCCATCCTCTGTGCCAAAGCCTCAGACATGGTGGGAGGTGACATTTCCGCCTTGCTCCCAGCCCCAGGAGGCTCAGATGGGTGGGAATTTGGTGGGAGAGCATCACAGACAGAGGCCCGTTAACTCCTGACATCCTGAGAGACACTGATGGCACTGAGGACACCCCTGTGCACCAGCAGTGCCACCACACAACACATCCTGATGGCCCATGCAGAAGGGGAAGCTCAGAACTTCCCACACTGAATAGGGAGAGGGTGGAGTTCATCAGCCAGGTACCCGGCAAGTCACCACGTGGTGCTGAGATGAGACATCTCTTATTCTCTCCACCAGCCCAGAACATCCTATGTTACATGGAGAGCCGGGACCACGCACTGTGCATCACCATAGACCACACCAGGTGAACTGCATTCCAGCCACACAAGGCTCTTTACCTCATCCCAACTTCATCCCAACTCTGTCCCTTTTTGTCACTGATTCCACTGAACCCCATCCCTTTTTGTCCCCTTTAAACAACCCTAAGGCAGCTACACAGAGAAGGACAGGAGATCTGCAGCCACATTTGCTGTTGGCTCTTCACATCCCTGTAGGTGCCTTGACTTCTTATGATGCCTCTCAAAGTTCCTCCTACATCCTATGGATCCTGATGGAAAACCTCTCCTTCATGCTGAAGAATCTCCACCTCTTTCACCCTGGTTCTTCTGCTGTATGTGATTTTCCATGTGTTTTCCCTGCTTGGGGACTTGATGATCCCCAGAGGTCTCCTCCAATCCCTATGATACTGTGATCCAAGAGGTGACAGAGGTGGCAGATGCCAGAGCCCAAGGTACTTCTCCCAGGAAGCAGTGACTTTCCTCCATGCTGAGGACACAGCAAAGTGGATTACAGCATCTGCACTGAGAGCCCAAGGCAGTCCGCTGAGCTTCAGGACCAAGAACCCCAAAGGACATGCTTATGCAGAGCAGCTCCATAACTGGAGGAACACCAGAGCACACATTCAAACCAGAAAACCTGCAATGAAACCCCTCTTCGCCAGGACCCTGCTGCCTCCAGAGCATCAAGAAATGGTAGCAGAGCCCTCCATCCCCATCCCAGCCCTGAGGCAGTCCACACCTGGCTCTGCCCTAAGCCCATCACGTGCAGCAGATGCTCATGCCAGCAGCAGCCACTGCACCACCTCCCTGCTCCAAATCAGATTAAACCCACCAAGCTGCCAGGGCCATGCAGGTTGCAGTGTTAATTAAATCAGATTTACTCCCCTCACCGCTTTCTCCCCCTTCCCAGAAGGAATTCTAATGACTGCAGAAAGCCAGGCAGGGGGAAGGGTTACAAGCATCACACGGGACTGCTGACAGGAGGGAAATCAGGAAATGCAATGCTTAATTCTCTATTTCTGGTAATCCTCCACAGGAGCTCCAAACACCCAGCTGGGTGCAGGGCTCATGGCACTGCTCACCCAGCATGGCAGGCAGCAGCCAAGCTGGGGAATCACATTGAGTTTGTTGCCAGCACTGGAGGCTTCACTTTGGGATAACACTACTGAAGGAGGCTGCTAAGCAAAAGCAGGGTGCCCATCTGCATACTCCATCCTCTTACTCCTGCCACTCTGCTGGCAGAATCCCCATCCCCGCATAGCTCTGCAACCCAGCAGCACATTGCACTTCTCAAGCCTCCGTGGCCAATTCACACCCAGCTCAAATTGCTCAAGACCAAAGGCAATTACAGGTTTGGTTCTGTTGTTTTCTGATGGCGGGTGAGATGGCTCACGTTCCAGAAACCACCAGCGCTGCTTTTCCAAAGCAAATGTTGGTACTGGGCAGGAGAGCTGGAGCAGCAGACCCAGCTCATGAGGACACACGCACTGCTGGCAGAGCACAGCACAGCTCCAGGCTGCACCCTGAGACCTCACTCCGCTGCTTTGCAGGAGCAGAAGCCCCAAAGCAAGCTTTCTAATGGCACTGCCACACAGCCATAAAAGATGGGCTTCTTTTCCTTCGCTGAGCTAAGACAAACTCCTCCAGGATCTCAGCAATCCATGGCCCGGCTGCCTAATCTACCTCCAGCAGAACCCTGTTGCTACAACTGCTTGGACACAGATGAGTTGAGTCAACATCTGCAAGTGAGAGACAACACAATGCCCTGACCCATCACCCAACCTCACAGATGGATCAGAAAACACCAGCCCTGCTGAGAACGAAGAGCCAGATCTCCTCCTTCCCTCTGCTTCTTACCAGTACAGCCACCCTAGCAAAGCCCAAGAACCTTGAAGGATGTCTGGATCACGCATCTCCAGGTCCTTTGGTGCTGATGGCACAGTAACTTCACTGCCAACCTGCAGGTTGTGATCTCTCCCCAGCTCCAACTCAAGCTCCTCCAGGTGGGCAAAGCTATCATCGGAGACTGGAGTGCAGAAGGAAGTCAGAAGGAAGGAAGCACACTCAGAATCAGGGCTCACCTGCAGAGGTGGCAGCAGGAATTACGCTATCAACTTTTAAACATCCATTTGGCTGTATTTTTAGCCTGCAGTAGTGATGTAGCAAAGATGGGGAGATATGGTTGGTTTTCCCACTGTTCTGTGAGCACATGAACCCAAACACAACACAAACCAGTCATCACCACCACAACCACAGCAGCAATTCCCCCCTCACATTCCTCTGCACATTTCCACACCGCAGCACACACCCACATCCCCAGGAGAGGGAAGCCAGCCTCCCAATTACAGTAATTAACATGATGTATATTAATAAATGAGTCTGGTTTTCCCAACAGAGTAACCTGCAGGGGCTTGTTGGGAGGCTTGGTCCATTTTCAGACTGCCAACATTTGGGGGATGAGGCCACAGGGACTCCAAGAGGACCCCAACACACCTCCTGTCCCAGCGCAGCCCAGTGGGATAGGGCCAGTGTCCTCACTGCCCCCGAGCATCATCTCCTGCAAAGCCTTGCATGAGCAAGCTGGAGAGCTGGAAGCTTGCTTGGCCACAGGCAGATGCTCTCAGGAATCCTGCCTACATCTTGTCCCCATGTTCTTCCTCATTCACTGACTATCAGGCTGCACACACCTCCGTTTCTGCCTCCTCCTTGGATCACTGACCCACTCCAGCTGCTTCTGCCTCTTCCCACAGTCCAAGGAGTTCAATATGACTTGTTTGTTGGTGGTGTTTTTAAGGCACAGGGTGAAGGTTTATAAACAATCTGCCCACTCCAAGCCCTGTCCTTCCCAATTCTTCAGCTTGTTTTTCTTGTCCAGTCAAGAAAACACACGAGGAGCAAGACTGTGTATAAGAGGACATAATTTACCCCAGCATCCAAGGCAAGCTATGCCACATATCACACAAGCCACCTCCTCCCACTGCTGCCTGCACAGGGATGGGGCGACTTCACCTTCCCTTGAGCACAAACATGCAGTCATACAACAACCCCAGGGGCAACCACTTTGCCCATCACTGATCTTGCAAGCCTCCACCCTACCATGGGGCACGAGTTTTTAAGAGTATCTGGAACTCATCCCAAAGGAATTTTGTTGCTGACAGCATCCCTGTGGCTGGGACTGCCCCATCTGATCCCCACAGATCACCTTGCCCCATCCCCTCTCCAGCTCAGCTGGCTTTCCATCTCCTAGTGCTCCCTACAGCACAGACAATAATATTGCTTTTTATATGGAAAACAGTAAAATGAAATCACATCTTAAAAAAAAGTATTTCCACCTCACTGCCTACAGCCAGGCTGTGCCTTTCCCTTCCCCTCCCCACCAGACCCTGCTATCAGGCCTCTAAAGCCTGTTTAATTGAAAAAATGTGATTTAGGCTAATTGACAGCAGATGAGTTACACTGCTAAAGAGCAAAGGAGCATTTGATCAATTTGATTTATGGCAGCAGAGAACCAGCCTTCCCAGGTCTTTGCATCCCACTTCCAGCCCTGCTGCCAAAGCAGTTCAGCTGGCAAAAAAAAGTAATTAGTGTTTAATTTCTTAACAATTTTTTTTTTACCTTCCTTTTAATTGCTCTACATAAAACTGTCCTAGAATTTTACTGCCTCCCAAGCTACGTCCTGGTCCAGCTCTCTTTGCTGGTTTTAATTAGGGTGAGAGACGGCTGGCACATTAATTTAAAAGAGGAGGGGGAGGACACCAGACCACGCTTCAGGAAGGTTGGGCCATTACAATACCCAGCTGGTATCCACCAGCACTGCACAGGGAGCAGGGCCCCCCAGGAGCAGCCTGCATGACCTGAAGGCCACCATGCCCTGTCTATGACAGGAAGGTTTGACTTCTGTTCACCAGAAGCAGAGGGAGGTATTTCCTGCAAGAGAATTTCCTCTCCTTGAAGGCAACTGAAACATGAAGGCTTAGAGGAGAAAACTAGCTTAGCTCTGAGCATTTGCTCCCAAGCAGCTTTGGAGCTAATCAGCATTCCTACAGGATTGGGGTTGGCAGCACCCTGATGTTGCTGCTCCTCCCATGGATTTACCAGGATGCAATGCATGCACTGAGTCCCTACATGAGCCACGCAGAACGCACTCCCAAAGCATCCCCCAAAGCTGAGGAGGTGAATAGGAACAGAGCATCCCTCCCTTTCTCAGCCCTTTGGGGTGGGCTCCAACCTGGGCAGGGAGCTTTTAGCAGCCCATTTCTACTTTCTGATTTCATAAAGCTGTGATTAGGGGTTTGAGAAAAGTCACAAGGAAGCTAGAGGACACAGCTAAGGGGCAGCTGAAACATGAGCCTGGCCCTGGCAGGACAGCATCACCATTGCTCTCAATGAAGGCTTCCCCTAGCAAGTTTCTGTGCAGAAGGTAGGAAAGAGGCAGGAAGCTTATGAGGATAAGCAAGAAGGGGAAGAGTTGAAGAGACAGCTGAGAAATACCTGATGCAATGGGAAAGATATATTTGCCTCTGTTTTCCCCATATTGGCCCTTCTTAAAGAAAAAAAAGTCTCAGGATGCCTGGAAAGGATTTTTCCAGGGGAAAGCAAAGGATTAGACCCTTAACGAACAGTCAGCAAGCTTGGATTTGCTCAGCTGTGTCGTCTGAAGAACAAAAAACAATAATCAACTATTTCTTTCCTGGGTTCAGCCCTCTCCACACACTAAATCTCTTGGCAGCATCACACCAACACAATAGCTGAGGCATGCAACACCAGCCCTGCTTATCTGCATGGACATCGGTCAGGTCCAGGAGCCCAGAGCACCATGCAACAGGCAGGAGAGCTCCAACACCACGTACCTTCCCTCCATGCTTTCTAGGACAAAGGTGAGCTCAGCTCCTGCAAAGGCCCAGCACAGCTTCTGCAAGGAGCAAATCAGTGATTGAAGGAAAGGAACACCTGCAAAGGGGTTCTGAAAACATACAGGACAGCTGGGAAGTCATTAAGAGGATAAAATCACCCCCAGGTGCTCAACCTTGCTACCATAAGAATCAAACCAATAAAGCTCTACACAATAATAGAAAAAAATGCATCTTGCAGAGACCAAAGGTGCTCTTCCACAGAAAGCCCTTGTAAGTACAGCTTGTTTCAGGCTGATTTGGTAATCAGAAGTAATACTCATTAATCACAACCACTTCCACAACATGACCACAGGGAGCTCTGTAAGCACCAGGTCTATCCAGAGCAGTCTGTCCCCAGGTACTCTTGAAAGGAAAAAGAGCTTTAAAACACAAAACAAGCAAGCAAGGACCCTTCTTTTACCCTTCTCACAGATGATGAAATACCATACACTACTGTTATTTTCACTTTGGTAAAGATAAAACCTACTTCTTTAAGCTCTTACATAGCAGCAGCCAGAGCATACAAGCCCACGCACCAGGTGTCCAGACACAACAGTTTCCCCTCTAAAGAGATAAAGAGAAAAACCCAGCATGGAGATACCAATGTTCACATGCTCACCTACAAATCTCACCTTCTAGGTGGCTCCAGACCAAGCCTGAGCCCAGCCTACATCCCATAGTGGAGCTCACCATCGCTCTTTCTTTCAGCTGCAGCAAGAAACCGAAGCTAACCACACCCCCCTCCCACTTAAAGAAGAGAAAACAGCAAAGTTTGGTATTTTAGAAGAACAAAATAGATCAACCAACTCACCAGGCAGCAGAACACAGCTAACAGCTTCTTCTCTCCAGCAAACCCCCCAAGAAACTGAACCACCTCCTCCCTGCCCTATTTAAAGAACAACCCCCACCTGCTCCAGGCACCAACGAGATGCACCTGAGCAGGGCAAGAGGTCCAAAGAGAGAAGTGCCCCAGTCCTCCCCCCAGCTGTGCAGGCTGATGAAGAGCACCTCTGCCTCTTTGAAGAGGTGAGCTGTGCTGTCCTGATATCTTGCCCAAACAATCTCAAAAGGGTTTTCATTGTGCCTGTTTTGCTCTTGTCTACTCTAAATCAGACAAACAGCAGTGTGAGAGAGATGGTGAAGAGCACAGAGGGTAAAGGTCCCAAGTAATGGATTGAGGAAAGAGGGGAGAAATTTTGCCCTAACACCAAATGAGTTGATGGAATGATTCTCCTTTCATAGGCTTTGGATCTGCCTATCGAAGCCTTGTTTTCTGATAGGGATGTAACATTCATGCCCCCTTCAGCAAATAAAACAAACCAGTTTTGTAGATGGTGACTGATGGGAAATGTATCTCCAGCACTGCTGCCCTGCCAGGAGCAATGCAGCACTCAGCACAACCCGATGCATCCTGCATGTAGTTGCAGCCCATTCCCCACCTGCCCACTTCCAGTACTGGGACTAGAGAGGTCCTGGACATCCCCAGCTCCAGCAGAAGGGATTCATGAGGCCCAGAGGGAAAATCACAGTTATAGGAGCATTTTGAGCTGCCTGTAAACATGCACCAGATGCTGCAGGGATGGATGAATTGGGGCAGAGGTACAGTGATGAGAAGGAAAACCTGTGAATGGATGGATGGATGGTTGGTTGGGGTGAAGGAAAGCCTTTCCTCCTCCCCCTGCAATGGCTTCTAAAGTGGTTTTGTTCAAACTGAAGCAAACAGAATTAAGCTCACACCATGTCTGAGCCTTTTGCATCCCGGCTGTGCTCTGCTTCCCCCTTTTCCAAGCAGGATAGAAAACTTCCCAGCCCCTAAGTCTTCTTCAAAAGGGGATCCCACATTAGAAAAGCAAATCCATTTCCCCTTGTCCATCGTTCATGTCTATGTGTCCTGAGCAGCACTGCACACACCAAGCCCTGGGGTGAACAAGGAGTGCTAAGAAGGGGATAGATAGAATCATAGAATCATTAGGGTTGGAAAAGGCCATTAAGTTCATTAAGTCCAACCACCAACCCACTACCACCATGCTGACTAACCAATGTCCTGCAGCTCCTGGGGAAGGAAGCAGTAATTTGGCACCAGGGTGGCTCCAAAGTCCAGGCAGGGCTATGCAAGTGCCTATTTCCATGCAGGACCCAAGCCAAATGGAGACAGAAACACTGCAGAAGAAATGCCTTGAGCTCAAATGGCTGAGCACAGAGCGCGTCCTTATCGGCACCCATAGGCGCCAGGCTGCAGCACACAAAAGGCCCAAGGCAGCCCTGGGGCTGAGCCAGCTCGTCTTAATGTTTGCCTTTGGTAAAGCAAACTAATAAATCCCCTTGGGTTTATCCATGCTTCCAGTTTGTATTTATTAGCGAGAATGACAGGCAAGTTTTCCTCCCGGTTCCACAGGTAAATAGCAATACGTCTCCCACGCCCTTCCCCTTTTAACGGCCTGGCTTTCTGTTTGCTCACCATCTCTAAACAAGCTGGGATTACACGACTGACCGACACTGAAGGCAAACAGCCTTTGAAGTCAATATTAGTTATGAAGTCGGAAGGGTCCTGGGAGCTGCCATCCATCCCCAGAGCAGGGCGGAAGGAAGGCAGCACCCATTCAGTCTTGGGGGCAGCTTTGGCAGGGAAGAGCAGTGAGAAATGATCCCAAAAGCAGATGTTCTCCAGCAGCAGTGCCAATGGTTTGCATCCTGCTGCAGAGAAACGTGGACATATGTTGGCCACTCCATGGTGCAGATCTCCTTGGCCAAGGAAGAGCGGTGTCTGTCTGTGGTGTGCCAACAGGTTTGGCTTATGGATGGGAATGCTGTGATTTGCCCGAGCACCTGCTCACTGCTCCATGAGGCACGGCTCCACTCCACCAGGAGGAGAAAAGAGCATCAGTCCCACCTCAAACATGAGCAGTGGCAAAGGGCTGGTTGGCTTCTGCCTCCAAGGACACAATCAATGACAATGGATTTGACATCACCATCACCCATCCTCACCAAACCAAACACCAAGCGATGTCCACACATTTCTGGGTTTTGCTGTTCGGCCATAGCTTTCCCAAAGACAAAACATGGTTCTTAAAACACTCAGGTAATATTTTCAAAGGAAAGGGCTGAGGACTCCACGTTCCTGACCAAGCTCCTGCTGTTCCAGTGGAGCACAGCAGTCACACCACCAGCTCAACACCAAGACCACAAGTCACTCCACCACAGCTGAACACCCAACACATTCATACACGTGCCTAAGGCTTTTAGATGCTTTTTAGATGAAAGGACATCCTTTTTTTTTTTTTTTTTTTTTTTTTTTGGGTAATTGAAGACATAACTCTTAAAAAAGAAAAAACTCAAAGGACATTTCCATTACATAAACATCCTTTTTTTTATGTTACATTTCCACACAGCACCTTCCAGTGCTTCGGCTCTACAGGGTGGGAGGGAACACACAGTCCATGGACATGAAACAACACGATTTAAGGGGATTTAATCTGCATCTCAGGCGCTCTTGGAGCTGGAGGCATGCGAGGGGCGGCCGCCTAGTTGGCGGGTGATGGTTAAGGGGTTGCAGAAAGGAAAGAGGGAAAGGATAGGGAAGAATTTTTCTGCAAAGCAAAGGCATTAAGCTCTTGGCCTGGCTTTACCGGGGCAGAAAAGTTTGCCAAAGCGCCGGTTTCCTGTGCAATCAAACCCGTCCACTCGGCAGCCCTGCGATAGGGCCATGATGTAAGTGTGGCTGAGCCAAGGCAAACGGAAAAGAACAGCGAGCACTCCGAGAGGCAACGGATTTTATTAAGCAGTTTAATTGTTTCTGAGGGTGACATTTTTCCCCTTCTTGACGTCCCCCTCGCTGCGGTTTGGCCTTGTGCCCCCCCAGAATCCCACCTCACCCCTATGGGATGTGTTGGGGAGGATGCAGCCATGCAATGTGAAGGGACACAGCTCCCAGACAGTCTCAGAGCCAAGGCACTGCAGTTTCCAGCTCTTGGTGTGCTGCTCCCATTGTTTCTCCAGAGGCGTTCACCCCTCTGCATGGGGCTGCACCCAGTGCTGGTCCGGGCATCCTCAATAAGAGCCCAAAACCCCCAAAAGATTCAGAAAGAAGAACGGAGGAAGGAAAAAATAGAATAAAATAAAAATCCACAGCTACTTCCTTGGAACTGAGCAAGCCTCTTGGTGCTTCGCAAGGGAAAAAATGGAGCTACTGTTTGACCCAAGAGCACGCAGCCATCCAGCCCCAAAGATCCTGAGGCCACCCAGCCAGGAGGAGGATGTGCAGAGCACAGCAGGGAGCAGTAATTCAGCCATCCCTGCCCTGCGTGGGTGCAGGAGAGAGAGGTCAGCTCAGGACCCTGGATCACAGTGAGTGGTGGTGGGCGGCTGCACTGGGGCCGTTCCCACGTCAGTGCTGGGGGAAGGAGCAAGGCACGACCCAGGGTGCATCTCAATTCCTGAGGGTGCCAGGCACTGTGCTGCCTCTGTCCTTCCTCCCTCCCATCCACGGTGAGGTCCTGGTGGCTGCTCCTGCTGCAGTGCATCGGCTCTCCTCTCAGGTGCACCTTGAGCCTCCACTGCTGGCCCTGCAAAGGAAAAATCCAGCGTTAGTGGGTTGCGATGGAGGAAATTGTCATTCCTCTTTGTTACCCTTTCGGGTGATAGATGAGAGAGGCACACCATCAGCTCTCAGTGTCATCTCCAAGCCTTCACACCAAGGCCAGTGGGGTCCCACCGCAGCCCAACACCCACACCCAGCATAAGGGTAAGCAGGAGACATGGCTGGGGGCTGGCAAAAGGAAATCAAATGGCTGTTTCCATAGAAAAGACAAAACCACTATACATGAGAGTGCACAGGAAGGGGAACCAGCTCATTTTGCTTGTATTCATGCAAGGGACGCATGTTGCAGCCCTGTGCAGAGCAGGATGCAGGGCAGCCACAAGGCTGGCACTGGCTGGAAACATCACCCAACCCCATATAGCTGCTCTGCAGGCTGACAACTTTCCCAGCCATTTTTTACTTTTATTTTTTAACTACTTCTTGCAGCCACTTGGATGGAGATGGGGAGAGGAAAACAGTCTGACAGCAGATGCTGTCACCAGCATGGCAGTGCATCATCCATTTGGCTTTGCTGCCCATGGTCTTCCCCCATAGGTTCCTCAGCCCAGCAGCCCCATAGGGAGGATCCAAACCCATTGCTATGTGGAACACCACCAGCTCCCATGTGGCTCAGCCCCCCTGCTCCATGAAGCAGGTTTTCCATCCAGCAAATCCTGCTCAAGTCCCCATCCTGCTCTAACATGAGCCAGGAGCACGCAAAAAGACGGGAATAGGTTTATGCTCGCTTATCACACCACACTTATCATCTGTTTGCTTTGGACTTCGCAAGGAATATGCCAGCCAGATTGGCACCTCCCAGCCAAGCACTGAGCCCCCAGAAACACTGCACAGAGATGGGGAACGGCCCCACACCCACTGACAGTCAACTTCAGGGGGAAAGGAGCAGTGCAGCATCTCCAAGTTTGCAAAGAGTCCCTGGCTCTTGTAAATGTGTTAAAAAATAAAACCCTTTAAGAGCTTCCAGATGTTCTGTTTATGTTGTGGTGTTACCCTGCTTGACTCTCGGGAGGCCAATACACAGCCTCAATGAAATCACAGCAGCCGGGGGGGGGGGGCAGCGGGGGAGAGGTCCGAGCCCTTCTCCTCCTCTTTGCCCCCATTGCAATGTTAACTCCCACGCTGCTGGCAAACACATGGCTAGTGGCTGCAAATCCCTTCCCTGCACCTCCGGGAGCTCTCACATCCATGCACCCCAATGCATGCCCAAAGATCCAACCTCAGTGTATGCATCCAGCTCTGTAAGCCCCGGAGGTTTCTCAAACCCACCCTGCTGCCATAGCAAAGATGTGACGGGGCAAAAAGATTTGGGCGTAGACACACACGCACACACATCGATGTTGTGTGAGCACAGCCCGGCGCTGCACTCTTTGCACAGGGCGTTGCAGGGATGGAGCGCTGCTTTTGAAGTTCCCGCGAGCGAGCGGCGTAGTTGGCAGCAATCAAAGCACCATAAAACAGCGCTATCGCAGCTGTGTGCGCACGCTCTGATGTGTTATCAGCCTGGCCCCGGCCAGGACAGGGGAGGAGGGCACTTGTTTGTGCGGCTCATTTGAAAAGGTGTTAGCACCCGAGATCAAAGGCGCTTCCTGATGCGCTCCACTTCCCTGCAAGGGCACCGGTCAGCACTGCTGGGGACGCTGCAGGGTGGAGACATCGCAGGATGAGGACGTGGGATGGGGACACTGCAGGATGGAGACACTGCAGATCACATTTTCTGCCCTGGTTGCTGCTGTAGGATGTCCTCCTATCCTGTTCTCTGGCCCACTGGAATTTCAGCTTGTCCTCCCCACACAGACTGCTGGCACCCTTGGCAATGCAGCCCAGCTGCCACCCCACAGGTGACCTCATTTCACTATGCACAGCAGGACAGTTCTTCACTTTGTCCCAGCGACGCCCTCTGCTGAAAGTCCATCCATCCTCCCCATACCTTGGGGATACGACCAAACCCACCCACAACTCACCTCCCTCTGTCCCCACCATCTGCACATCCTCCAGCCATGAACCCCACAGAGGACCACATTCCAGGTGCAGTTTCCCTTACCCCAAACTGCTGCCTCCCACAGCCCCCACGCTCCCCAACCCAGCAGCATCTGCTTCCCCAGCCCGCGCTGTTCCAGCCACAGGAGGACACACAGCAGCACACATTGGCCACCCACCGCGAGCCCTGTGCTCCTCCAGCCCCCGCCTTGTTTTTCTCCTCTCTGTGAGCCCACTAAAACCCCAGAGAGCAGAGATGTCCGGCACTGAGCAAGGGCACGGGGCTGCCTCCGCACTCAGCAGCCACCCGGGGAAGGCAGCGCATCCATCCAGAGCAAACAGGAGACACTGAGAGTGCAGTTTGATGACAATCAGATGCGCATTTCTGCATGGGGAGCTGCCTCCTGCCCTGTACCCCCTGCCACGGGCTTGCAAGGAGCCGAGCAAAGCGTAGGAACAAAAACGAGGCTTTTGGCTACGGAGGATGAGAGCATCGTGTCTACAGACATCTTGAGCACAAACTGTGTAGGCAGCGAAGCCAAACAGGAAAGGAAACCAACAGACAGGGAAACGATTCTGGCAGCGCTCGCGTTATGGCTCACTCGGCTCTCATCAGCTGGAAATACCTCCGTGCTGCTCCCTCCGCCTGTCCCTCCTGCAGACCCCTTGCCCTGCTCAGACATGCCCCAGTTCTGCTTTTATTACTGAAACGCTTCCCATCCTATGGGTTGGACTTAGAAAAATGCAGCTGGAGAGCTAGATCCTGTTTGCAGCAACTGGTCCCAGCACACCCAGCACCTCCTCGCACTGGGTCCTACATGCACGCCCAGGCAGAGCTGAGCCTGAACCCAAACCTCTGCAAAGAGAAAGGAAAGATCAACAGTTTGTGGATCTGCAGAGGGGAACAGAGCTTTGGCATGGGAAAGGAGCTGCAATGAGCTGGGGTTGTTGCCAATCAGACCTGCAGACTTGCACACACAGCTGGCCTTCAAAGCACGGAGGTGGTGGACATGGAGCAGTGCAGGGAGCTTGTGTGTAACTCCCGCAGCCCAGCGGAAGGCGATTTGATACCAGCCTGAAAGCAATCCGCAGTTGAGAGATGCAGATTTATTCACATGCCCCAACGTGCTTAATGACCAAAGTGCTCTTCGGTGAACCCAGCAATGGATTGTAAAATAAAGTCGTTGCGGCAAGTGGATTAAAGGGAAAAAAAGCAAAAGATCTGAGAGATGAAACAGAGCCGGTGAGTCACGGCTCTGCCAGCACATGGTGCCCTCCCAGGCTCTGCCAGCAGTGGTGACAGCACAGCCTGCCACCCCGTGTCCCCAACACCAGCTGCCCCACAGAATATCGTAGAAGGATGAAACCCCATCACTCCCTGGAGTTGCCAAGGAACCCATCCTGTGTTCTCTGCTCGTTTGCATGTGTTCCACCTGGAGATGAGATAACCGCAGCTCTGCCTGGCCACGTGCTTCTCCTGCTGGAACATCCATCCACCTCCCATCCCACCTCCTCAGACATCTCTTTGGAGCATCTTTCATTTCCCTGTGGCTTTGCTGTCGACTCCATTGGAGCAGCTTTTTGACAACGCTGCAAAGCAAATGCGTCCTCTTGTTAAGCACCAGACTCCATTGTAAGAGCCAATCTCAATCTCAGTTTCTGTCCAGAGAGATTACCTTCATTTACTGGCCTAAGCATCAGACAGCAAAACACTGCCAAAATCCCAGACAGCCTCGGATGCCATTAAAACTCCTTCAGCTAAAGGAAGTGAAGCCATTCTGTTCCCATGCCACCCTTTCTGGTAACGTGTTAATAAATAACAGCATCCCAGACAGGTGCTGTCAGCCTTGCCACAGAGCTGCTGCTGGGCTGGCACTGAGTCACTGACCTGACACAGCGCAGATAGCCGTGAATCACAGGCAGACAGTGCCTGGAACCAAACATATGCTCACATAAGCTCATGGCTGCAAGGTGCTCCTCCCTAACCCGGGGCTGAACAGAGCAGGATGCTCAGCACTGCACTGCAGGGGTCAGGATGCACGAGAGCCCCTTGCTCCAGGTCTGGGCACCCCATAAAGAGCAAAGGGTGTTCACTGTTTACATCAAGAGCTTGGTGTAAGATTCAACACGTCCAAAATACAGCATTCAGATGCAGCAGCCACAAGCTGCAGAAAGCACCTGCATCCATTTCCAGCATGGCAGCAACCTTCTGGTCTCAAATCCGAGGAATGAAAGGGAATGGCTGTGGCTGCAGTGTGTCCCACAGATTACAGCTCCTCAAGGGGGGATGCTCTCAGTGCCACTGGGAGCACCACAGCCCAAACATCACCACAGCCATAGGCACTCACCCCTAAAACAAGTGAGACTGGAAACATCCTTTCGACCATCCCCAATAGAAATTCCTTCAGCGCACCCACCTCCACCTGCTGTGTGTGTGGGATGAGGGGGCCTCCAGCTCTGGCTGTCCCTGGTAATTCTTTCAAGCAATGACACCCTTTAAAGTGTCACGTTAAGACTGACAGGCAGATGAAAGAATGAAGAAAGTCCTATCCTCCTTCATTTTTGGTGGTAGGCAAAATTGAGGCTTGGAAAACACGCTCCCAGGAGGGGCTGGAGGTTTCCTGCAGGTTCTGGCACCCGATGACAGCTCTGACTCTTTTATTAAAAGCATCCCCAAAGTGATAACCCTCTGACAGACAGACTGACAGCAGCAGCACGGTGTTACCGGGGCATGAACTTTGTTTGCCTCCCTGCATTTTTGCTTCTGCTGCTGGGACTCCGGCATTCCCCCACCGCAGGCAGGAACCAAGCAGCTGCCTTTGCTTTCTGCCTTTCCCTGATGATCCCACCCAACTCCTGGGTTCTACCCAATGAGCTGGAGGCTCAGAAACACAGGAAGATCCAGAGGGGCTGCTGGCCAGGCCAGCTCAGACAGGACAGCACGGCAAAACCAGCCCAGGTGCATTAATGCCATTCCCAAAGTAGACTGGGGTTTATCAGGGTTACTGGGTCTGCATGAAGGAGAGTGGAGAGCTGAGCTCTCCATACCTGCAAACATCCTCCAGTTCTGCAGCACCTCCTGCCTGCAAGCAAAGGCGAGCAGGGATGCGTTCCCAGGATAAAAGGATTAAAGGAACATCCATTCTTATCCTCACACCCTCAGCCTCTTCCTCACCCTGTGACTGGAGCACACGGATAAGAAAGGTGCAGCAAATCCTACTTGCTTGGGCTCAGCCAGGGCAGTCCCAGTCCTCACACCGGGGTCAGGCTGCTTTCTGCAAAGCTTTGCACCAGGGGGTGTCCCCAGACACAGGTGGCAAAGTCCACACTGAGCCCAGCCTGTGCCAGAGACAGGATCTGTCCCACCAGCCCTGTTTCCCTAACAGTGTGACCAGGCTGCACATTCGTTTTGCAACCTTGAGCTGATCCCTATCCCCAGGGATTATCAACATAAGCAGCGTTTTTTCCTGTGCTGACTCAAAGCTGATTAGTTTTCTGTGTTCCCCTTCTTTCTGCAAGAAAATACAAGGATATTGGGCACCGACAAAGTGTGACAGGGTGGGCACAGCGGGACCACAGCCCAGAACAGAGCCTCATCCAAGAGCCCCAGCACAACACAGCCCCTCTCCCAGGCACCACCAGTCACAGCAGCAAGCAGTATGCTGAGCATCAGGGCTGTGCTTTGAGGGAGAAACTGGGCAGGCTGCAAAAGTGAGGCTCTTGGGGACCCCCCAAGGCTCCTGCAGGGCAACAGGGAAACCCACCACGCACGCATCCCTATAAACTGGTAATTATACAACTTGCTGCAGTAAATCAGCATGGCAGAACACGGCGTAATTCACACAGTGGACTTCAACTCTGGATCGAGGGGTAAAATTACCTCTGAGCTGCAGTGAGATGGTATCCCAGGTCAGGATTAGGGTTGCTGCTGACACAGGGTGGGATGCTGCAGAGCTGCCCTCAGTCCTGTGTTGGCCTTTGGAGAACATTTTTTTTTTTTTAATTAATTAATTAATTAATTTAAATAAAACTTCCCTGTAAGAGGAATAAAAAATGGCCATAAAACAATGGAGCCCCGCAGTTCTCAGCTGAGAATCCCCACTGGGAGCAATGGCCACCTCTGCTGCCACCAAACCGCTGCAGCATCACACCCACAATGCTACAGAGTGCAGGGATCAACCCAGGCAGCAGCCAGCAAAAGGCATCACGCAATCCATTGCACATCTTATCTTTGTTGCATTCATACCAGGTCAACTTCTGGCATTTCTCAGATCCCTTTTGCTCTCTGCATCTTGCTTTTAACCCAGCTATCCGGGTTTGGCACAGCCCTGACACACAGCATCACATCTCTTCAAGGCAGTGCAAGGTGGTGATGGCCACAGCCAGCCCTGCACTGGCCCTGCACTGGCTGTGGCCTTCTTTCTTTTAGTGCTCCAAAACTCAGCCTCAGGACTGGGAACGCTTATAGGACTGGGAATGATTACAGCACGTTTGATGACCCCGAGGACTTTGCATGGCCCCACAGAGCATTCCCAGCAGAAGGCAAAGCACAGGAATGGGGCTGCACTGGTGACCTCGCAGCAGAGCCATTCCTACAGCCAGGAATATTATTTTATTTTATTTAAACTGTTTCTCGCTTGGAAAACACCAATTGGTTGAAACTTCAACTTTACACAGGATTATAGAAACGTAGGTCAGGAAGAAATTGCCCAAGTGAAAAGCTCCTGGTAACTCACTCTCCCCAGCACACTGGCTTGCTGTTGGACACAGGGCTTTGTACCATTTCTATGTATGTCCCAGTGATTCCAGGTTATTTCCATACAAGTATGGCTGGGTACCAATGGAGCCTAAGCATCAACATCTTCCTTTCATTGCTGCTCAACACCACAGATGCACGAAGGTGGATTTCTAGAGAAAATCCACCTTCCAGAATGGATGATTTACCCATGAGAGGAGCTCGGGCTGCCCCCAACTCTCTCCCTGCTGTTTCCCACCAGAGCCAAGGAACCACTGATCCCTTTTCAACACCTCCCAGCACTGCAGCAGTAATTTATAGGGCTCATTTCAGCGCTGTGCTCAGCGCCCACCACGCAGGCACCCGCACCAGGCACTGAGCTCACCGCAGCGCAACACGGCCACGCTCTGCAGCTTTATGTTTGTTTGCTTTAATTGAGAAAGGACCGAGGGAAAAGAAAAAAAAAATAGTCCAAAAAAAGAGAAAAAAAAAAAAAAAAAAAAAAAAAAAAAACCTCTTTCAACCCCCTGGTTTCATTTTTCAGGTGTCTTGATTTATTAATCGGCCCGTTCCTATTTAATAGGCTCTCCTTGCCAGAGCACCAACACAACCCCAGTCCTGCAGCTGCCAACCCATCCCCAGCCCTGCACATCCCTGCCTGGCAGGCAGCTCCCAGCTCTCTTCTCCAGTTCTCAGCAAGCTCACAGTGCGGGCAGATGTCAAGTTTCCAAGAAAGATATTTTCATGTAATACTGGGAGGATCACAGGCACTAAACATGATTTCATTTTTAAAGCCACGCTCACTTTGGTGTTGTTTTAAAACCCATCCCTCTTTGCTCAGAGAGGAAATAGCACCAATGCTCCAAGAAACCCAAACAGGCGATCTTCACCCATAACGCTCCAAGGAACCCAAGGGGTTGATCTTCACCTTACGTTCACAAGCATCACAACAAACCCCACTGAATGTGCCACAACGTCGCACTCACTTTCTCCTATGCGCAGCCACATGGAGCTGAGTTTGATGTTATGCTTCAAGGCATGAGACCATCACACGCAATCATCCCCCAACAACCAACTACAGCTCTTGGGTACCCACATCTGCCCAGTCTTCCTCCCTCCTCTTTCCCACCTCCCATGCCCTGGCCATCATCCAGGGCACGGTGCCCATGGGGAGAACTCCCAGCGGATGAGATCAACATCTCATTTAATTAAATTTTGCTTTCTAGATCAAGTAAAGAGCACTCAGCCCAGCCCCAGCACACTGGGTTTGGACTCCCAGGGAGGACACAGATGCTGGAGGTTGACCCGATTTCCAGGAGGGCTCTTGGACGAGACTGAGAACTTTGGGTCCGCTTGCTTTACTGGTGCTGATCCACAGCCCAGTAACCCATCCCATGGGGAAGGACTTAATGAAACAAGTCACACGTGAGACAGACCTCATAGTCCCAAGCCTAGATCTGCACCAGGCAGTCAGTTTGTCACACTGCTACACCCCACACGTGCTCCCCTTGCCCACTGGCACAACTACACCAGCTCAGATAGGGCAGAGCTGCTTGCAGCCACATTTTTCATCAGCACAGCGAGCAGGCTTGGCTTCTCAACAACTAGGGCTCTTTAAAATATATATATATATATATATATATATATATATATACATATATATCAGTCTAGCTATGCTGCTGGCTTGGCCCCAGATGACTGCGACCAGGGCCAATCCCCAGGATAAACACAGCCTACCTGGGTTTATAAGTGCCAGAAGCATGTAGGCACCATGCGTGATCTCTTATACAAACAGCACTGCAAAAACAGCCCTGAGCACTGTAGGAACACTTGTAGTACGCACTGTACACGAGATGAAGTGTTTGGGAACATTACTGCAACGTATCCCAGAGGTAGATGCTTCCCCCCTCTCCTGCCCCATGCACCAGCTCTAAAGGCTTGGAGCAGAGTCTCCCTGCTGGCCACAGGAGTGATGCTCAGTGCCCAGAGGATGATGCTACACTGCAGCTCAGGATCACATTTACCAGGGCAGAGGTGCACGGTACAAATCATGCTGGGGAGGCATGGAGCTGGGATGCAGTGGAACAGACTCAGAACTCTGAGGAGGGGAAGAGATGCGGAAAAAGCTCTGATATGGCCCAGAGCTATGGAGATGCTGGCCATGCACAAGGAGCAGATGCTCTGCATCCTTACTTGTGGGACAGACATTTCCAGCTTTAGCATCACTGAGCTTTGTGTTTTCTTCCCCAAGAGAAAACACAAAACCCACACACAGGTGGAACAATTCAGGCTGCACTCATCTTTTTGCCTCCCGTTGCTGCACCTCTTCACCCTTTCTCCTTCTAATCCCTCCTTATAAAACAGGGTTAACCCCTCATTTATAAGGCAGAGTTAAAGAGGTGCATGCACTGCGGGGCTCAGCCCCCCTCCCCACTCCTCCCCAGCATGGATTTGGAGACCATGGGCTCTTCAGATTTAATCTCCAAGACAAACATTGTGGGGCTAGAGCTTGCTCTATTTGCACTTTGACCACAGATAGGAAGCAGCAGCAGGCAGACTCACACCTGTGCCCACCCCATCCTGCACCAGCGTTACGACCCCTCATCCTTCCATGCACAAAGTGCCAGCTTTGCAATGGATCTGTAACGGATGGCTTGGGGTGAACTGAGAGCACAGAAATTATACCATCACTGAGGTTGGAGAAGATCACTAAGATCCCCAAGATCCAACCCCAACCCATCCCCACCATACCCATAACCATGTGCCACATCTTCATGGATGGAACACCTCTGGGGATGGTGACATCTGACCAGAGCCTGTGGTTTGTGTGCTGTTCAAAGGCTCCGAATCATTCTGACAAACACAAAAATCTCCTTTCAGATCAGGATGTGCTAAGAAACATATCTCAGAGAGGCAGTTAACACCTGGACTCTTGTTCAGAGAGGAGGAAGGAAAGGGTCTCCAGGCTATTTGGCAGCAGGAGCCTTCCAGTAAACACTTATCTCACATCTTACATTTCAGTCGGAAGTCAAAAGATTTGGTTCATTTTCCACCGGGAATGGGAGAGCTGAGCTGCCAGGGGGAGGAGCAGCCAGCCCCATCCCAGGGCTCTGCCTGACGTCAGCCTGATTCAGCCCTCCGCACACCGACTTTTGGGGATGTTTGACTCATTTCACTGCTGGGAAATGTATTTTCACACAACACAGTAGGCATGAAGCAACTGTGCTCCATAGTAACTCAACCAGGAGAGCTCCCAACCTCAGGAACAGGAGGTCAGATTGGCCCCAAATGGGCTGAAAACCTCAAGATCAGCCCTATGGCAGCCAGGAACCCGCAGCCCCCACCCTACGCCCAGCTATAAAATTGCCTTCTGAAGATGATGCATGGATTAATTGCACTACATACCAACGCTTTCATGAAGAAAGTTATTATCTAAAAACGGTGGGAGCAATAAAAATATAAATAGGCCTAGAGGCACCGCAAAACGATGCCATTTTGAGTGCATTTATTTTTTCCTTTCGATCTGCGGGGTGGTATTTAAAGATGAAGGGAGGAGAAGGAATACACGCTGCTCTGTCCCAACCCCACAAAGCTCTGGTGGTCTCCCAAAGGCAGCCGGGGGCTCTGGGTCCCCGCTTTAACAACCTCTGTGCACCTTTCATGTGCCACCCCACTGCCATCCATCACACATTCCATCCCAGCTGCAGCCTGCAGGCGGTGCCCACCAGTCCCCTCCCTGTGCAGAAGGGTTTCTCAATATTTGCCTTTGCCATATCAAAAGGTGTCCGCAGCCCAATTCCTGCGGTACGCGGCAGCTCGCTGGTGGTCCCTAAATAAGCCTCCAGATGAGCTCACACCAAACATCCTCAGGTCCTCGCAGGCAGCCTCCGTGCTGACCACAGCGACCTTCAAACAAGCCCTGGGAACAGGAGAGGCACAGTTCCCTCCACCACCATCCTCCTCCCGCAGGGTCCACCCAGGGGAACGTTCCTCAAAGTAAATTCAGTGTTCTTGGGGTTGGCCCAAAATCCCAGCCAGCCAGGACAGACAGACGCTGGGAAGGCAACCAGGAGGGAGAGGAAGAAAACCCACAAGCCCCTCTGCACCATCCAAGTCACGAGCCGTGGCTCCGTGATGGGAAAGAGGATTTTTCCTGGATTATGTGACTCTGTTCACATCTTCAGAGATGCGTGAGGTGGACAAAGGTGACTGTGTCCCTCATTCCCCCTTTCTCTCCTCTCCAAGAAAGGCTAAAGAGAGAAACATGGACAAACCCTGGCACATGCTCCTATGAGATATTCCAAACCCTGCCCAGCAAATGCTCCCAATGCCCCAGCGCAGTGTGAGGCCAGCGAGGTGCCTCCTGAGGACACGTGGCTTCATGGACCAAGCAGCTCTAATGTGTTTTCTTCTCTCTGGGAGAGTCATCCACACCCCCAGGCTCTGGGATGGATGGATTGGGAAGGTGACAGCAGCTATGTGCCCTGCAGCCACAATGTCACTGCACTGTGATACATCAGGTCGGTGAGCAGGGCAACAGCCATATGGTCCAGAAACCCTCAGACTTTTATTGCAGCCCAGTTAATTACTGCTGGAAAAGCCAACGGCAGAGCCTGCAAAGCCATTCGTTTATCCTGGCACGGGAGAAAGTGGCTGGGGCCACCATGCAGCCTGCCATGGGCAGAACATGGGGGCACGGGGACCCTGCAACAGTGCACAGCACAGCCCACCTGTGCCATAGGGACAGCTGTGTCCCCTCACACCAATGCTCCTGTCACCGAATTCCCCACGTCTTCACTGGAGCAAGGGATAAATCTCCAGCTCTTCTCCCTGCTGTATGAAGCAGCAGTGTTACTCAGATGGGGAAACCGAGGCAGGCACAGAGAGGGGCTGAGCACTGCCATGGATGTGGGACGCAGTGGCAGCTCGGCAGCCCTGCATGCTGTGGCTGCGTTGTCCCCAAGGAATGGATTTACCTGAGCCCAACTGCAAGCAGTCAGACAGCTCTGCTCACCAGAGCACACAGCCCAATCCCTCACATGAGAGCAACAATAACGGCTCATTAATTAAATGCTACAACTTGCCTGAGAGCTGCAGCAGCCCCATGCACAGCCGTGTGCCCTTGGCCACGCTCCTGCCCCCCAGCGCAGCTGCACTCTCTGTCCAACCCTCCACTTTCTGTCCAACAGGTTCTCCTCCATATTTTTGTTTCTGGGAGGATTATCACTACGGTGATTTCCAGGTGACAGAGTGGCAGAAATCCCACCTGCCTCCCTCCACGCTGCCCCTCTGCAAGGGAACCACGCAGCTGCCCCAGTCCCATGCAGGACCGATGAGGAATAAAGCAAACCTCTTGCCTATAGAGGGCATTCACCCGCTTGCTGAAGTCAGAGGCTTTTCTAAAGGCAAGAGAGCAGCAGAACGAGCTGCTTGTTGCATTTGAAGTCTCTGGAACCGATGAGCCGGGAAACAAAAGTTGCTGCACCAGACAGAGGGGACAGCTCTACAGTCTGCAAACATCTGCTTTGCAACACCCGGGAGCCCAGTTTGGCTGCCAACTTCAAGCTGGGAGCACAGGGGTTCTTAAAGGCACTGCATCCTCTATAGAGAGCACCACTCAAAGCAGACCCACGGTTCCCAGCACCACTGCAGTGTCAACACTGTCCCACGTGTCCCCAGAGCCCTCTCCATCCCTGCAGAAGCATAGCAAGCACCCTGAGCTGGTGATGTGCAGTGAGATCCGCTGCCCTTCAGACACAAGCATCTGCCCAACTAGCTGTCATCACTCTGAACTCAGAGGAAACTCCAGCCTGGGAGGCAGAAGGACCCACGAGAGGCTCCCCAGCTCCCTGCACACGCAGTATAGGGCACTGGGGACCCAGAATATCCCGCTGCCCTCAGGGGTCTGGATTTTGGTCCTGCTCCTTCCTGGCTTGAAGACAGTGCAGAGATGGAGCTGCAGATCCAGGCACTTTCCCTCCTCACCTCAGGGAACACGCATGGATTTTAAAGCTTCCTGCCAAGTATCAATTGTGCAGATGTTGAGTTCTTGGCAGGGACCACGCGTGTGCTCCCTGAGGTCATAAGGAAATCTCTCCAGAGCACAGGCTCTGGCTGAACACGTTTCTGAAGCCCTGTAACCACACAATGGGCTTCCAACACAGTCCTGTAAGCGAAGCCATGCATAGGAGCAACCCCCTGGACAAAGCAGGCTCTCTTCCATTTGTGGGATTTCCATCTTGGTTTTCCAAAAAACAAGATTTCCACACTTGGTTTTCCAAAGGTGAACACCTCCTGATGGCCTTGGTGCTGGCCCCACACAAGCAGGGATGACGCTGAGCCACAGCATCACCTCCGGGATCCAGCAACTGCACTGAGCCACGCTCAGCAGCACAGAACCTCCCAGGCAACAACCCCCAGGAGCACAGCCACTGCATCACTGCCACCAGCATCTGTCAGAGCCACCCCACAGAGAGCCCCAGCGCCATCAGAAGGGCAGAACCCTCAGCTCTCATCCTCTCAGCCCCTTGGCAAGCTCCTCCTGATGCATCCTGTTCCCTGCTTGGCTTGGGAATTCCAGGAACATCTGCACGTGCCTCTCGCCCAGCCCCACAGCTGCATGTCCGTACCTGTGGTGTGGGATGCACTCCTCACCTGGCTCAGGCAGCAAACCCTCCCATACACCACACACTGCCCACCTGGCTGCTGCAGCATCCTGTTCCCAACCAACCCCCTTTGGCAACTAAATCAGTTGGCTAAGTCCTAGCCACTGTGCCCCCTAAAACAGAGAGCAAACATCTGGAGCAGCAGGAGGGAGCACACATATGCTTTTTCTTGCCATCACCTAAACGGATCTTGTTCTTTCCAAGTCCATAATTAGTGAAAATACGAGCATCACCCCCTGATCGCTACTGAGGAATGCAAGCATTGCAGATGCACAGCAGATGGATGCCACCTCAACAAACATCCCACGAGTCACCCTGGTGGGATGCATGGGTTGCTCACAGTTCCTGCTCCAGCCAGATCATGGATTTTCCCAAGCAAATCTGAAAAATGCCACAAACCCCATCCTGAGCACTTCATAGTGTGATGGATAAGGGCTCTCCATGTCACCTGCTGACACACCTGGGAAATGCTCTGCCCTCCGTTCCGCTCCTCCTCCCCCATCTCCAAGAGCTTCAGCAGCTTTCCAGGTGAGAAAAAGCTCCCTGCAGAGGTGCTGATGGGAAAGGGGCCTGGATGGGGTGAAGGAGGAGAAACAGCTGCCGTCGCCCATGGCAAGCAGACCTGGCAGCACTGTGTTTTCCCAGCGCCTGCTGGAGTTTTATGGCAGGGCCAAGCTTACCTGGCATCTGCAGGAGGAATAATAAACCCCTGTTAGTGGTGTGCTGGGTGTGTGGGATGGCGGGGAAGGCAGATCCCAAACCCACACATCCAATGATCTGTGCACAGCCCTGCAAGCACCACTGGGACTGCACAGCAACACCACGCAGGGGCTCAGTGGCCCATTCCGGACCCATATGGAGTTCAGTTCTCCTACTCTTCCCTGCACCACAGCCCCATCTGACCCCTGAATCTCCCTGCAGAGCCCAGCAGGGAGCAGGGGAAGGCAGGACTTCACAACTGCGAGCTGCACTCCTTCATCTAATCCATGCACATCCCAACACCATTCCTCTCTGTGGAGGCTTTCCAACCTTCGTATCCTTCAAGAAAAGTTTACAACAAATGCCCTACACCACTTTGCCACCCCCGTTCCCTAAATCATGGCCCAAGAACTGCATTAAAGCTTCCCAGCCCTTCTGTCCTTCCCACCCACCTCCTGCTCCATCATGCACACGCATCACTTCACCTTCAGCTTGGTATTAGGTTGGGCACTGGCACAGCTGCCCAAGGAGTGGGGGAGTCCCTGTTCCTGGAGGTGCTCCAGAACTGCAGAGATGTGACACTGAGGGATGTGGCTATGGGCACGGTGGGATGGGTTGGAGACCTTAGAGGTCTTTTCCAACCTCAATGACACTATGATCTCTGCTCTGGGGCACGAAAAAGCTGAATTGCAGAGGTCCCCTCTCCCCTCGTGCACACCCCAAGCCCACATCCAGTGTGCTGACATCAAACAGATCACCTGCTGTCCCCCCCCAGAATCTGAGAAGCCACAGGGAATTTGGAGTCCCTTGGGGATTGCATTAGGGAGGAAAATGCTTATGTGAGATAATGCATGCTACAAGTACAGCCCCATCCCTTCAGAAGGGCCCAGAGTGGATTTGCTGCCCCCCCCCCCACACTGCAAAGCAGCCCTATAACCTCCCTCTGCCCCACTGCTCTCCACTGGCAGCAGCTCAGTGCAGTGTTTTGGCACCAAGACCCCCACCCTGGAGACAGCATGACTGGAGCTAAAAACTGCTGGTGTGAAAAAACATATTTAAAAAACCCATAAAAATGTGGTACCAACGCAAAAGCTTCAAGGCAGAACACGGATGGGCTGCGAGCGACTGCTACAAAGCAAACACCTGCGGGTGATGGGAGACCTGCCATCCGTGTGCTTGGACAGATGCCCCTTCCAGTCATCCTGTTGCACCCCCAGGCACCCAAAGACCTGACACCACGTTTTCTATACGCTTTACACGGCTGTTGAGAGTGGTTTCATGCGAGCAGCAGTTCCCCCGTGTTTATTTTAGCACTGTAGCAAAGCTGAGTTTTAAAAGGACTGACTATTCTTGGTGGCTCCAACTTGAAATTCTGTTTAGCAGTAAAGAAGGGGAAAAATAAAATGAGGGAAGAAGGGGAAGAAGAAGTTTGGGGTGAAATTCAAGAAGTCCCATAAACTTTGCTGAGTCCCATAGAACATCCCCTCCAGCAGAGCTGCCAAGGGAACGAACAGACCCCGTTATTATTAAGCACAATCAGGCCCTGCAGAAATCTCCTATCCAAACTGCAAGGGCTCAACCAGGTGTAATGCTACCCAAAGCACAGCAGCAGCACAGGCTGCCAGGACAGCACCTATGTTCCCCTTGGGAGGAGAGGTTGGGTGAAGCCAATGGGACTGAGATGAACTCAGCAGCCAGGACACAGCATGCACTGAGCACCTTCCCAGTGCTGAAAGGAACCCTGGGGCAAGCAGCACACATCAGTGGCTCTGAAACCACCCCTGTCCCCACTGTGTCCCCATTGTGTCCATACCACGTCCCACTGCTGAGCAGGATGCAGAGCCTCCAGTTGGGATGCCAGGAGAGAGGGGATGAAAGGCAAGAGAAACTCTGATTAATTGAAAAACCACAGCCAGGCCATGTTTGCCTAAGATTATCCAGAGGAATGCAAGTCTCCTTCACAGCGCGTTCGTTTGCTCAAAACAAAGGTGAATAGAGTGAACTTTGGGTGGGAGAGGAAAGGGAAAATAAAAGATTCATAGGACCTGGGTTTGGGGATGGGACAAAATCTGCCTGAGGACTGGAGTGGCTGCAGACTCTCAGCCCATCTCCACAGCTCAGCCAAAAGCCCTGAACCCACCACATCTCTCTGTTGGGTCAGCAGCTCTGTGTATCAGCACAGCACTGGGTGGGAGGGTAGCACCACAGCCACACTGCTCCCGGGTGCCCATGCTGGGAGCACAGTGTGTGGGGACACCAATCTGCAACCCCTTCCTTGTATTTCAGACCCACCTTTTTCCTCTGGGGAAAAAACACAGCCTTCAAAGAGCGAGGACAAACCTGCACCAGGGAGGGAAGCACACGAGACAGCAGCACCAAAATCCCCCACATCTGCAATGCGAAGCCACGCATTGCAAACACGCTGTAGGGCTGGAAACGCAGCACGCAGCCATCACACAGCACAGAAGAGCTCCAGAGCATTTGGAACTTTCAGAGCCAGGCTGCCCTGTGGTGAATACAGCCTTTGGGGTTGGGTTTATTTGGTTGTTTGGGGGTTTTTGCAAGCCTTATCCTCCTCAGAGGGAGGAAGAAAGGGACGTACTGGCATCTCTGCCCTGACCCTGCTCACCCATCTCAGCGATGCTGACAGCAGTGGAGGTGAACCCAGTGCAGAACGCTCTCCCTACCCTCAGCCACACCGCAGCACACCTCCTGTAAGTGCCATCTGCACCAGGATAAAGGAGCTTTGTGTAACTCCGATCTCTCAGCACGTTCCCATATGGGATTTGATCACCTCGGACTTATCGGAGCGGAGCTTTGAAATCCTCCACCCCTCTGACCACGGATGTCAGCTGTGACGTGAAGGGTGGATGGGCTGAGCAATGCCCTTCTGTCATATCCAGCCTGATCTCAGCCGGAGGGTCAGGGCAGTGCTGCACAGAGCCTGGGTTTGGGGCTGCACATCACAGAGAAGCTGCTCCTGCTCACACTCAGCCCCACTCCCCACCTCCACGCTCACACTGAGCAGCGCCGCACGGATTCACGAGGACCCGACTGAGAGAAACTGAAGGTTAAATGAGAAGAGGGAAAGCAGTGGAGAGCCGGTCCAAGAGCAACATCATCTGGCAGCTTTGTTTGGAAAAATTAATAGTTCTGCAACATTTTAAGAGAATGGAAGTGGATGGAGAGGGGAAGAGGGAGAGAAAAGGCAGCGTGGAAATCCAGGAACTCCCTTCAACTTTCTATCCACAATCAAAAGCGAGGCTGGGAAATAAAGAGAAACACAACATGTTGTTGATGACTTTTCCATTAAATGCGAACATTTAAACCCCCTCTTTGTATTCCAGCCTTTGCTCGCAGCCTCAGCAGGCCCCACTTCTTTTTCCCTCCCCTCCCTCCTTTTTAATAATAATAATAAAAAAAAAAAAGTTATATGACTTTAATTAAATGCACTTATTAAAAGGGTGAAATATTTGGAGAGGCTGTTTTTACGCTGGAGGCACATTTTCCAGCATGCTGCAGAGTGTCTGCATCCGCCCGCCCCAGGCAATTTTTAATGCACAAATAAATCCCCACCTGAAGTGCTGACAGGTTATTACGCAGTGTGGCAGCCAACTAAAGTAAACACAGGGGCAGAGTTTTAACCTCTTGCTGTCGCAGAGCCTCTCCCCACCGAGGCGGGCTCAGGAGTAAATGACCAGCAGCAAAGCAACCCCTCTTCTTGCAGCTCCTCTGCTCCATCCCGCTCTGCAGCCAGCAGCAGGGATGGGGCAGTGCTGGAGCATCACCTCAGCAATGCTCAGCCAATGCACCAAGCCAGCACGCAGTGCAATGGGAAACTGCATGAGAAATGGGCAGTCATGGCCAGCCATGCTGCAAAGCAGTGGGTCCAACTTTCAGGACAAGCCCTGGAGGCGACGCGTTCCCATCAGCTGCATCCCATTTGCATTACTGGTGTTCCCAAAGCTAAGCCTGGGGTTTGCATGTGTTCTTATCAGCGCCGAAGCTGAGATCCAGCAGATAATCAACAAACTGCAAACAAATCACCCTGAGAACAGGAAGGGGACGGACACAAAGACCAAGGGAAGGAAGGTGCCAGACCTAAGGCCGAGAGCTGCTTTTTAGAAAGGAGGCATTAGCAGTCACCCAGCGGCTCTCACGCCCCACCAGGCTCTCACACCAGGGCTCCCACATTTGGAAACTCCAAGCATCCACATCCAGGCATCCAAGCGTGCTCAGCTCCCAAACCTTCCACCACAATTCACAGTAGCTAATAACTGTGCCCTCAGGCTAAAGACAAACCATACGAGTGTCTTCAAAGCTGCCTCCCCCCAAAAAAAAAGAGAAAAGAAAAAAGCAGCTCCCAAAACCAGTGGTCACTTCTTTAAAGTTTGGAGCTGATGCACGAAGCTTCTCTTTCCTGAGGATGACACAGTGCTGCACCCATCCCCTCCTAAAGGTCACAGGGGCAGTGCACACAGCAGCATCCAACGTCCACAGGAGGGACCCCTGTGGACCCCAGCAGCGACTCCTCTTCCTCAGCCACAGTTCCTGCACAGGTCACTTGGGCAGCACACGATGCAGACAGGCTCCAACAGCAACGTCGCCCTTGTCTTAAGAAATTAAGGCTTCAGCTCTACTTCCACATCTGACAAGACGCCGCATGCTTTGCTAATCCTCGGAGGAGATTAACTTTTTATTTAGAATTCTTTCCTCTAAATGTGGCAATTATGAAGGGTGGTTTTTTTTCTGTTTTTTTTTTTTTTTTTTTTTTTTCCCCCTTTAAGCTCTTGGCAAGAAAAACATTTTCTCCAGGTTGGCTCAAACAGTTCAGTTAAACGAGGATCCCAGCCTTATTTTCCCCTTCTGAGCACATCCCCAGCAGCAATTTGCACAAAGAATGGGAACATCCACCTGCAAACGCAGAGCCAGTGGTGGTGATGGAGGAGAGCAGCTGTCAGTGCTGAATACAGCATCCCAGCGCGGTGCTGCTCACATAACCCCACGGTGGCTCAGCGCACAACGGAGCCCCAGCACCGATACCCAGGAGAGCTGTGGGCACAGGGAGGGGTTTAAACGCATCTGACTGGGACCCCACCAGCAATTGGTTCCCAAAGCAAAAATTCAAGCCAACCTTAGGTCATATATCCACCCATATGCATATAAACCCAACAAATACGACGACAGCATGCACGTAAGTCTAACAAACGGGTTCTGCATGCACACACTGAGCCCACTCCCATGCAGACACCGCATACCTGTGGCCGTGCAGCTCCAGCAACAGTAGAGCAGCTCACACAAAATTCATTGAAGAGTGCCCCAAACGGAGCAACGGCAGCCCTGGCTGCATACAAGGGGGGGGGGGGAAGAAGAAAAAAAAGAAGTGTATCGAGCGTCTGCAGCTGTCAGAAAGCATTTCTCCAGCTTTGGGCGAGACAGACACAACCAATTTAGCGCGGCCTCGCTGAGGTGTATTAAGCTGTCAGTTGGGATGATATGAATTTAATCACTCGGAGCAGATCAAAGCTCTGCAGTGCTGTCGGTGGTGCGCCGGACGCGCGGGGGTGACGCAGAGGATGAATGCATACGGGAGCCTAGGGAGCAGGAAAAGCCTCAGGGTGCCCCTGGGACATCCACTGCCCCTGTGTGGGATGCAGCTCCAGCAGTACCACCTCCTGCTCCATCGTCCCCAGCTTCATGCTAGAGATCCCTCCAAGATAGAGAGTCAGCTTTCCCACCGCTGTGATACACGTGGTGTCCCTTCCTGCCACCATCCGCCTGTAGAGGATAGGGGGAAAAAGCCACAGAACCAAAGGGAAAATACACAGCTCAGCCACAGCTGGAAGGAAAGCCTCCCATTGCTGCAGGGATTTAGTCTGCCATTTCCCTGGGACGGATTAGCCTTTGACTACTCCATTAATTTTTACTGAGGCTCACTGGGCAGTTTTTACTGGGGTTTGTTCAGCAGGAGGGAGCGGGCTGGCTGCGCCATCCAGATGCTGCACGCTACCAATCCAGCCAGGAAATTGTAACCAAACAAAGCATCTCCTGCAGAAAACTGCCCACAGCTGGGGTCAGGCAGAGCTCACGGGAGCTCACCCAGTCCAAAGGCTGAACAAATGAAGGGGGTCCCACCGTGCCCAGCCGCTGCTCATGGGCACCTTGTGCACACTGCCAGGGATGCTCATATTAACCCCTATGAGAGGAGGAGATGCCGATGGGATGCCAACCTCCCTGCCCACCTGCAGAAGGACAGGGGCTGCTCAGTGGCACTGAGCAGGGAACACACAGCCAGCAGCAGCTTCAGCAGCAGCTCTCCCCAAGGCCAAGCATCAGTGCCACGAGGCAAGGAGTTGGAACACCTCCAGTCGCGCCCAGAAGCGGAGAACAGCATGATTTGATAGCACAGCACACATTTCTTGGTACGCTTTACGATGTTACCAAGTTCTCACGCACAGAAGCTCAGCTCTCCCCAGACCACAGCACACCTCCTGAGCAGGACAGCGCAGGACGCCATGTGAATCACTTACATAAACCTAATTAGCAGGGCTCCGCTTTCAGCGCAGCAAATGGCTCCTCTAATCCTGGATTTGTTCTCCTAGAAACTAATTTAATCTTACAGTGCCAGCCAGGCTGCTCACGTGGTCGAGGGCAAGAGCAGCCCCACAGCTCTCTGTCCCCAGTCATGAGCTGCTATAGGGCAGGCAGCCTGGCGTGCAGCCTTCCCATACCCCATACTGCTCCAGAGCAGCATGTACTCAGGGACCTTAATCCCCTAAACCAGCCCCAGACAGAACTTGCTGCTTAAAAAAAGTAAATCTTCAGAGATTTGGGGAGGGAGGGCAGGAGCACGGTACATCAGAGCAGCCCTGCAGCCTGCTCCAGCACTGACCAGACTGACAGCTGCTGCTCAGGGTGGCTAAGAGGTTCCGGACACCTCCAATGGCCAAATGTCACCTATGATGGGATGTCACCTTCCTCCAGGACAGGCAGCACCTCTGCTCTTCGCATTCCCAGCAGCCAGGTGCTAAACACCAAGTAGCAGAAATTGGCATCACTCTGGCTTGGAGAGACGCAGAGTACCGTGACCATCACACAGCAGTGACATCATCCTATGGGCGCAGGACCTGGGAAGACTTGGGCACCAAGATCCCAGCCAAAGCAAAGCTTTCCCCAGCCACATCCACGCTGGGATACACCAGGATGCTGCATGCCAAACGGTGCCTCAGTGCCATCACTGCCTCTCACCGAGCTCAGCCCCAGCACCGCACTCACGCCTACGTGATGGGTTTTGCAGGGCAGTCCTCCTTCACTTCTTTACATGCTTTTCTCCAGCCAAGTGTGAACGCTTTCCTCTCTTTTCTGCAGAAAGGTGAAGCAAGGACATCTGCAGCCAAGCGTCATCCAGACTTGGAGAGCTCTGGCAGCAGCACTCCGTTCTGCAGCAATTTTAATTTATAACCGTGCTCACGGTAACCTTGGAGAAATGCAGGAATTGGACTCCAAAGCTCTAAAATTAAAGAGTATCCAGAAATCACAGTTTGGGAGTTTTCTTCCTTCTGAGCTTTTCCACTAGAAAACTTTGTTTCTGGCTTAAGAAGGTTGGCTTCCACAGACAGCTTTAAATATGTATTAAATACATACATGGCTTGTCGTGCCAGCAGGATCCCAAACCCTCTGCAAGGGAAACCCCACCTCCTGAGCAGGCTGAGCCTGGGCCTCCAGGACTTCAGACTCCCTTTCCTTTAGCTCAGAGCAGCAGCTCTGCAGCCCTCCCCGTGCTGCCCCCCAAGCACACAGAGCACTTTAAACAGACCCAGGAGCACAGCAGCTCCCCAACAGCCTCATGCTTCAACCAAACAATACAGCTTAGAATCATAGGAGCAATAAGGTTGAAAAAGACCTCTAAGATCCCCAAGCCCAACCTCAACCCATGCCCATAACCACATCCCTCAGTGCCACATCCCGTTGGTTCTGGAGCACCTCCAGGGATGGCGACCCCACCATTCCCTGGGCAGCTGTGCCAGTGCCCCACAGTAACAGAGCCCCATCTGACAGGACAGGCTGCTACAGGCACATTCCCTTCCCAACACCAGCAGCAGGTGCTGGCTGGAACCCGTGGGAAGAGCTCTGCCATCCATCCCCAGGGACCACCCTGCTGTGGTGTCACCCCAAGGCTCGGTCACATGCCCTGTCTGGGCACGAGCTGCCCACGTCCTTGGTCTGCAGAGAGCAAACATCAGGTTATCTCCCGTTAGCAAACAAGTGGGCCATTAAGCGACAGGACTCAGACAATATTTAATTGCCCCAATCGTGGGAAGGGGCAGCAGGGAGGAGGCAGAAACTGCAGGGGAAATTCCACCAGCAAAGATTAAACGGAGCTGCAAACCAGAGCTGACAGGTTAACAGACAGGTAATATCCCAGCAGTGTTTGCTCAGCCAGGCAGGACAGGCAATGCCACATCCCAAACAGCAGCAGGGCAGAGCACAGCAGCCAACCTCTCAACTACTTCATGGACCTCCAGCACTGCGTCCTCATAACTCAGTGGGGCCAACACAGAAGGCTTCCTCCACACCTGCCCAGAAACCTCTTCCAGCAGCTCCTGCATCCCCAGTAGGCTCCATCCATCCATCCGTGACGCAGCATTGAGTGTGAGC
>JAPSGF010000021.1:4150607-4186933 GCA_035772895.1 Perdix hodgsoniae | reverse complement strand
CTTCCCTTCCCTTCCCTTCCCTTCCCTTCCCTTCCCTTCCCTTCCCGTGTGTGCTATTTGAAGTTTCAAGGATGAAATGTAGAGAAAACCCTTGACATGCTCTTCTCAACCCCATAGGTCTTTCATTGGCTATACTGTCTGGCCAGCAAAGGTCTCCATGTGGCTTGGCAGCCATCATACTGCCCATCCATCTGTCTGGCCAGGTTGCCATATTGCAGAGGCTGTTCCTGGTTCTATGGGCTGAACTGAACATGGGATGCTCTGTGCCCAGTGAACATCTGTGCAGGGAGGTGGGATGTAGGGACCATGTTGACCCCTGTACCCTCTAGGAGTGAGGGGTTGGCTCTGTTTGTGTTGTGTACCCCATTCTGCAGGGGTGTGCCCAGGAATGTGCAACCAAGGGCATCCCTGGAGAGATTCCCACTTTGCTATGGGTGTCCAAAGTGGCATGGGGATAAAGTGCCCCCTAAATGTACTTACATTTTGGAAGGAACTCATAATCTACTGGTTATTATTGTAAGCTGTTACCCCAGTTTCAAGCCATGGTCTGGAGATCCCCATTCCCAGACTGACTGATGTCCGCGATGACAGAATTTCTGCTGTTGAGCAAATTGACTTCCCATGAGATTGCAGCCTCATACATAAATATAAAACTGACACATTTCTACTCAGCTGAAAATAAAATAGCTCCAGCTCCAGTTTGCACGAGATAACGTTTCCAGCAGATAAGGCAGCAGCTGGAGCACAAGTTGTGGTGCAGCTCCCATTTTTCCCACAGATCCCCAATGTTTGCTGGCCAGACTGTGCAACATCAGCTTTTGATTAGCACCAGTAGGCATCAGGGCTTGTTTGTGCTCTGCTTCACCTCACCCCACACCTGCTCCTCCTGTATGAGCTGAGGCACAGTGGGATGCAAGCAGGGCTGACAGGGTGCCTCGTGCCTGCAGGGTCTGGGCTGTATTTGGAAGCTGATCTCAGGGCTCTGGAGCCCTAGAGCCCTTAGCACATGCAGCAGAAATGAATGCATTTTGATCCAGAGATCCTGACCTCAGACCTTATAAATAACCCAACCAGGGCCATACAGAGTGCCTAAAAGAACTTGGCTCCTCTGCCCCCAGAGAACTCCTCTCCTCTCCTCTCCTCTCCTCTCCTCTCCTCTCCTCTCCTCTCCTCTCCTCTCCTCTCCCATGGCCAGAGCTCCTTGCTGATCTTACCAGTGTGCTCCTGTGTCATCTTATCCCACCCCATCCCATCCCGTCTTATCCTACTCCATCCCATTCCATCCCATCTAATTCCACCCCATCTCATCTCACTCCACCCCACCCCACCCCCGCCCATATCCTCCCATCCCACTGCCACAGCTCTGCTCTCTGTAGTGATATGAGCAGAGTAGGAATGCACTCTGGACTGGACACACCAAGATGAGATCCCTGGGTCTTTGCACACTTGTACGTATAATGGAGGATGTTCCCAGGTGAGGGCTACTCTAACCAGAACGTGGGTGGGAGAGCCTGGGGCGAAGCAAGAGGAACCTGATTAGGAGGGAGCCACTCCGGAGGGATGGAGCCAGCAGGTCTCCAGCTCAGCACTAACATGCTGTGGGAGGAATTCACCTTTTGTCCTCTTGGTTGTACAGGTGGAGGTGTTGCAAGGCCCTGCATCCTGGGGTGCTGCCAGCAGACACCCACCCCATGGGGCTGCACCCATCCCAGCAGGATGCTCCTCATACCTCCAGCTGGGCTGGCCCCCCTGAGAGCATGCAGTGCCTTGCTAATGAGGAACCCGTGGAGGATGCTTTGGTGCATGGCTTGTCCCCAGGTCATGGGGCAGAGGTGAAGCCCTGGCAGATGCCCCAGGATGTAGGGTTTGGGGCCAAAGCCACTCATTGCCAGCTGGAAGATGGGCAGACGCCCCATCCCAAAGGAGTAGTGGACCTAAACCAAAGTGTGTAGGAGGTCAAACAAAGGGGTATGTTGACTTTTCCTGATCCTAAACTCTCTGACTAGGAAAAACACTCCACCTCCAGGAGCTCATGGGCTAAATCTCCACTGTCATTCATGTCTGCTCTGCACTCACCAGTGCACCAGGCTTTGCAGAATACTTTAAGGTCCCTTCTAGCCTAAACCATTCTACGATTGTATGAAAACAGAACAGCTATTTCCCCCAAAGGTTTGTTACTTGGATGTAGAGGGGACCCCAGGAATGTGGGGCTGCACAAATCTGCTGCAGGCAATCATACACCAATGCCATCACAGATCCTTTGGGGTGCACGCAGGGCTGCAAACCTGGCCTTGAAAACAGAGCTCATCTTTTATTGATTTCTGTATGACTTTTCTCACCACAGATACATCTCACTACCATTTGGGTTTAATTATTCTGGTTTTGACAACGTGAGCAATTTCTAAATACTTCCTCCCCCAAATCACACAGGAAAGGATGTTTCTGTCAACTTGCTGTTAATCATGTTTTCTGAGGAGGTGAGCTAAATTGGAAAAAATTCTGGATTTTTTAACATAGAAATTAAAAAAATAAATAGAAACAACCCCAAACGACTGTTATTTCCTTGCAATAAAACATATAATTCAGAAAAAGAACTTGAGCAAGGGAGAAATGCCTTGGGAATATTTGTAAAATCTCTTATCAAGAGGCTGAAGATATGAAGCTGTCCTGCTGCCCCTTTGCCTGCCTGTTTTCTGTCCTATCAGCTGGAATATCCTGACCACTTCCTACTGGTTTTAACAGAGACATTAAAATATCAAAAATGTTTCATTCTTGCAAGAAAGCCTGGGAAAGGAGAGAGCCCCACACTTCAGCTGCCACCAGGAGAAAACCTGGCAGCCATGAAGCTAGGAAGGAGGACGGGGCTCTGAGCAGTGATGGAGCTGTGGGTGCCCCTGCTCAGTGCATGGAACGGGACCAGGTGGCCTTTAGGGGTCCCTTCCAACTCCAACCATTCTATGAAGCCCTGGAGATCTGTGGGACTGCGAGGGTTGTGGTGGTCCATGTGGGGATGGGACATGGGGTCTCGGGATGTGCTCAGTGGATCTGAACAAACAGTGCCAATCTTGGAAGGATCTGCCCTTGTTCAGAGCACTCTGTTGCAAAGCACATGCATACTTAGACAGAATGTGGGGTGCATTGCAACATCCTCTGCATTTGGAGCGAGTCCTGGATGCTGTCTGATGACACTGTCCAAGAAATGAGAAAGCTTTTGCAAACCCAGCGCCTTGGATCTTGGCTTGCTAAACCTCGGGTTGCTGCACGGATTTGTTTCCTGCAGCACTGCTGAATCACAGCAAAACCCCACAACATCCCAGCATGGCTCTTCTCACCTCTCTGATACTTCTGCCACCACCGTTTGCCACTGCAGCAGATGCCAAGGCTCAGTTATACCCAGCTTTGCCCCACGCTGCTTTTGATGCCACTGCTTCTAGGTTTATTAAGTGACAGCCTGCTGGCTTTAGAAAGGAGCTCCCCCCAGAACTTGGTCCTTTTGCCCATGGGCTGCTGTCTGCTTCTTATGCAGTGATCTCCGTAGTGTAAAGCCTTCTGTAGCCAAACTCACACACATCCCCTCTGTTTCTGCAGTCCTGGTAGGCAGAGAAATCTGCTGTATGGCTTTGGGGTGGGTTCCAGCTCCTTTTGTATCCACTGTCCTAAGTGCAAGCACTGAGCATACGCTTCAATGCACTGAGCAGGAAAAAGAAAATACTGGTGTTCTTCCAGCGGTCAGTGAGTAAATATTTATCTGCTGTGAATTTTTGGTACAGAAGGTATTTTAAGGAGTTAGAACTTCTGAAACAGAATTAGGAGGCTTAGTGCTAAATGGAGGGCAGGCACTGGGTGAGGTTACACTTAAAAGAGATTCATATCAGATTTATTAGGATTTGTTCACCACATTCAAAGGAATCCCTGGAGATTGTTTCATTCTCACAGCTGTATCTGAAAAAGTGCCGTTCTGCTCTGTCCTTCCCCAGCGTCTGTCTTTCCCATTCTCCCACAAAGCACCAACATGCCAGCAACGCCCTCATCTCACTGCTTGGGGCTGGAAAGTTGTGTGCAGTGCTGAGATGCGGGAATTCCTGGTGGGGAGGCAGGGGGGGCTGCCAGTTCCTATCAGCCACCCATCAGCAGGACATGTGCAGCTGATGCTGATTTCCTCCAGGACCGCTGTGCATCAACCTGGGTGAAGCAGCTCATTAAAAGCAGCTAATTGCTGCAGTCAGTTGTGACATGAATTTTTCAAGGTTAATTTAGCAGCGTCACAAATCCTCCATTTGTGTCCAAAGGCGGTGAATTGAACACTCCAGGCAACCACTCCTCTGCTGCATCTCCCCCAGGCTGTGGGTGCATCTGGAGCATCCTCGGGGAGCACTGAGAGGGATCTGCCGTGGAGAAACCCATCCCAGAGGATGCCAGGTGGTGGTACCAAAGCACTGTGCTTCATGTGTGCAGTGGCTTTGCTTTGTCCCCTCTGGAAAATGATTTCTGAGAGCCCAAGCGTCAAACCCTGGTGCTGAGTGTTGGGGCACTGGGGGCACCCTGAGCCCCAGCATTGCCAGACCTGAGCCACGACCAAGGAGGAGGTGTGCAGTGCTGGAGGGGAGCTCGTGCTGGGGCTCATCACACCTGAGCAAGGGCTGCCAGCACCCACCGCAGGCAGGGAAGGGAAACGGGTTGTTTAATGAACGGATCCTGTGTTTATGGAGAACCCGCCAGCCATGACAATCCAGATGTTTCCTGTCTCTCCACATCTGCAAACAGCCATTTGCTGGTTAAAAGTGGTTCCCAGCACGAAGCTGTGCATCTGGGCTTCAGTTCTGCAGCCCGAGGCAGTGGCGGACCTCCAGCATGTGGGACGTGTGTGGGTCTTCGTGGGCCCAGCCCTGCGGGGTTGGTGTCCATTTGCATCCAGTTCCAGGGGGCAAAACTGAGCCCAGTGCTGAGATGGGGCTGTGCAGGATGTGCTGCTCTGCAGGGAGGCAGGGAGAGCCCAGGTGGGAGCAGAACAGGAGGATGCAGGTCTGCTCACTGCCCACCCCTATTGAGTCTCTGATTTTTCCTTCCTGCTGGACCCCTGGAGCCTGGTGTTGATGTCTCTTTTGGTGCAGAACTGGTTAGGTTGCAGACAGCAGCAAGGTTTGGCTCCTCTGCTGTCTGAGGACAACCTGCAGGCACAGCTGGGTGATAACTTATTTTCTTTGAGCAAGCCTGGCTGCAGCAGACACCAGAGGACTGTACAGGCACAAAGCAACGCTATTAGGAAACTGAGGACAGGCCTGACATCCCAGAGACTGTGCTGAATGGAGCTTCTGGGAGGTGCTCCTTTTCTCTGGGATGAGTCACACGAACAGATTCAACTGGTTCTCCAGTCTCAGGACAAGAACAATGACCTTCTCTCTTGCTGCTCTCCAGTCTTCCTCAGTGACATGCATGGAGCCTTGTGGGGACCACAGGAGTGCCGGGCATAGGGATGGGACCATGGCACAGACCACTCAGAATCCATCTCCTCTGAGGAAGGGAAGTTTGCTTTTAAACAGTGCGATATCACCAGTTTCCTCCAAGGGGAAACATTTGAAAAGTCTTGAAGCAAAAATATCCTATTTTCATCCCAGTTTGCAATGCCAAATGAGCAGGACTCCAAGTGGAGTGGAAACACTGACTCTGCTCTGCTTTGCTTTGCAGTTTAATAGCAAAAACCCAGAGCTCTCCCTTTGCCTGTTCCTTTCCCATCCTGCCAGCTTTCCAGGAGTCTGAAACAGTTTTGGAGCCTGTGATGGATTTTCCCCTCTCTGCTAAAGGTTCTCACCATCTTCTCCACCCAACTCACCACGTGGGCCCCTCACGTGTCTTCTTCCCAAGACCTCTCATTTTTTTGGGCTGTTGCTACTTGGGCTCTATGCAAATTGCAGAGCTGCAGCAACACAGAGCCCTTTTGGGATGGGATGCAATGACAGGGGATAAGATGGGATGGCATGGGATGGGTTGGGATGGGTTGGGATAGGTGGGAATGAGGGGGGATGGGATGGGTTAGTTAGGAGGGGATAAGCGGGGATGGGATGGGATCAGGTGGGATGGGATGGGATGGAATGGGATGGGAGGGGAGGGGAGAGGAGGGGTTGTGATTGAGTGACACGAGATGTGGTGAGATGGAATGGGATGAGATAGGTTAGGTTGTATTGGGATGTATTGGGATAGGATGGCTATGGTTCCTCTCCCATAATGAAGCTCTGCAGCAGGCAGTGTCTGGGCATGACCTCATGGGGCTGACCTGTGCATTTTCTACAACTCACTGTGCCAGGAGCAAATATTTCCCCTGGTGGCTCATGCACTGCAATGCTGGGGCAAGTTCTGGGTATGGAACCCAGGGAGGATTTCTACCTGAGCTTTTTCATGACGAACTTCCATCCTGCCAGCATGGAAACATGGAGGTAAATTCACTCCCTGCAGACTGAACAAGTGAGTTGGTATCCTCGGAGCAGGAATGCCATCTCACTCTGTGCAGGACTGTTAGTCCCAGCTAACCACCATGGCATGTCCTTGATGGACATGGCAGCCACACTGCTCCATGCCTGGACCCCAGGAGGGTACAGGGATAGGTACTGAAAGCAGGGAAACCCTTCAGCAGTGCCACAGATGTGTTGGGTGTTCAGTGTTTCAAGCCATGGTTGAGCTCAGAGAATCTTGCCCTTCATTCTGTGCTCCAGATCCCAGTTCCCCTCTCTCTGCAGGGCACCTGGGGCCTGGGCAGAGATGCGGGCCCCTCCTGTCCCAGGTGACATCCCCACCATGGGGTCCTTCCCTCTGGGGTGACACTGCTGAATCTAGGACTGCTGTGGGGCTGTGATGGGCACCCAGAGCTGCAAACCCTGATCAGGTGTTCCCTTGCCTTCAGGACTGCACCTTAAGTCACTTCTACCACCCAAGATGTGGGATGGCCTCTATGGTCCCCACCCGTCCCTGCTGTTTGTCTGTCCATCCATCTGTCCTTTTGGCAGGAGGAGGCCATGCTGGACACGGAGGATGCCCCAAATGCCTTAAATCCAAGGGAGGTGAAAAATTTAAGGGGATGAAAGCCAAAACTGGACAATTTAGCCACTGTTGCTGGAGCCTGCTCGGAGCCAGCTCTCCATGCCGGTGGGCACGGATTTGGCTCCCACCTTCATTTCCCTCCTGGGGCCGTGCAAACAAACACGCCACGATGGGTCAGGGCTCTGCCAGTGCACCCCTAACACAAAGAAGGGTCAACTCCAGAGTGAAGGCAAAGTGAGCAGGAAAGGGGGGGGGTCGGGAGGGAGAGACAAAGGCGCGAGCTGAGGTCTGGCAGCAAGAGTGCTGTGCTGGGAAAATCCTCGGATTTATTGCAAGAGGTTTGGCAGCTCGAGACAGGCAGGGGCACAGCCCTGAGCTGCATTTGAGGAAGCGTCCGCACTGTGAGCCCCTTCCCCAGGCACATTTCTGTGGGGTGGCAGTGTGGGGATGAGAGGTGTGGGAACCTCAGGGCTGCTCCGCTCCATCCAGCTGTCCCACAAGGCACCAGCGATGGGCACGAGGTGCCATGCACGTGCCCATGATTGCTCCAGCGTGGATATGGTTGGTAGGGGTTGTGCTGATGGTGTTCCACCCCATGACAGCCAAGGGACATCTGCTGGAAGAAAGTCACCAAAGCGGGGTGCGTCGGCCACATCGTATTCATGGTTGGTGGTATTTATGGATGAGTGCTTTGAAAGATTTTCTTCCTAAACAGAGGCTTCACAGCTCTTTAGGCTTCTGCTCTGAGGGTGACCCAAAGCCAGACAGGGCTGCAGGACACGGGCACAGCTCTCCTCCTGCCTAGGACTCACAGCGACCCTTCTACCAGCTCTGGTCCTCCTGCCAGCCTGGGCCTCTTCCAAAAAAATGAGAGCACTGATTCCTGCTTATAGACACACCCCCACTAAGAAAGATACAATCCTTCTGGCTCCTCATGCTCCTGCTGGCCCTCGAAACAAGCTCCCTGCCCCAGCAGTGATGGCTCCATGGGTGTTTGGGCTCAGCACCTTCTGAAGTGCAGGCAGTGAGTTCTGCGTCCCCATGTGGCCTCCCAACATTGGTGAGAGTTTGCTGAAGGTGTGATCTGAGAAGCACGTGCTCCTGAGTGTGGTGCCTTGGGCAGGAATGGGTTCTGCTCCAGCTGGGGAAGCTGCTGCCCAGTGTGGGGTGCTGCCGGGACCTGCTGGGACCTCACAGCCTGGAGCTCTGGGCTCCAAGCACCTGTCCCTGGAGCAACTTACTGCCCAGTTTGGAGAGATGAGCAGAAGGAACATGGAGCTGCCTGCCCAAGAGAGACCAGTATTTTTCCCCTGCCTCCATCCGTGGGTCACTCCCAGCTCTCACAACAGGCTCAGCACTTTGGAATCAGATTTAAGCCGCAGCCTAGAACACATTACCAAAAAAAGCAAACAGCAAACACATTCTTCTCTTGAATTCCTGGCCCTCTTCTGCCCCTGACCTCCTGGACAGGCCCTGACAACATGGGTTGGAGTGCTTTCCTTCAGCCTCTGTGCTCTCAAAGGTCCCACCCCTGGTGTGTGCACAGCCTCCCAGGGTGGCCAAGGGTTGATCTGCAGCACCAGGCAGGTCTTGCTTCGAACTGTGCTCATCTGCGCTTTGTTCCAAGGCAAGTTCCTTCCTGACCAGCTTTGCAGCTTGCTCTCAGGATTCAGAGCTCTTGGGGGATTGCACAGTAAGTTGCTGAGTCTTGGTGCGCTGCTCCTCAGCTTGAAAACGGTGGTCTCCTAATTGCGTTATATCACCTCTTCTCCTGAGAGCCTTTGCCAAGATCAGACTGTGCTAGGGATAAGTCCTCTATAGCCCCTCCAGCAACCCCATGGACTGAAAGCAAATTCATCTTCCAGACAGCATCAGCCCAGGACTCCACATCTGCCCTGCTGCTGGCAAAAGCTGGAAGGGAAATGCTGGCTGCACTGCTGTGTCTGGCTCCTCCAGAGCTCTGCAGAGCAGGTCAGGCCCCTGCTCTTCCCTTGGCCTCAGCCCATCCCAGAGCGGTGCTGAGGAGCACACAGAGCTCCTCGTGCCTCGTCTTGGCCAGACTTTTATGACTGGCTGGAGACTTGGGCTTGTTCTGAACTCTTCTACCCTGTGCATAGTTTGCATTTCCTTACTGTGAATCAGGATGTGCCGAACTCTGCAGGACAGCTCCTCTTTTCGCTCCCTGAGACTTTTCCAGGCAGCACAGAACCTCCAGTGCTGGTGCCCTTAGTGCTGCCCACAGCGATGGGCTGTGAGGATGTGCCTATGGAAATGGGGTGCTGGGCACGGGCTGGGTACCAGTGTGCTGAGCAGGATGGGTTCTCCCAGCCTTGCCCTTTCTATCAGGCTGAGGATCGGCGCTCAGCACTGGCTGTGTCATCTCTTCTGGCTCCCTAGCATGGGAAATGTTTTGTTTTTGGGAAGGATTTCAAGCTCTCGCACCTCCCAGGCACGTCCATCCCAGCAGAGCACGGCTGAGGAGGGCAGGAGCTGTGGGGAGCCCCTGGCTGGAGGCCTGGCCATGGCTTCCAGCATGGCCCTTGATTTATTTATTGAGTGCAGCAATCTGAAACGTAGAGGCAGCAGCCAGAGAGGGCTCCGCATCCTCACAGCCCTGTGGAACCCCAGCCCTGAAGCTGCTGGAGCTCAGCAGCGGACAAAGCACGGAGCCTGGGGCAGCTGTGCAACATCAGCTCGTGCCCTGGAGCAACGGATGGGGCTACAGACCCGCAACTTGCAGTTTTCCTCTCTGCCCCAGGGACAGGCATCCAGGGACCAGCACTGCTGATGGAAGATTGGGATGCTAACCAATCTTCCACCCCAGGAGCAGGTGGTGTCCTAGGAGCTGCTGGGTGTGTTACAGGCAGTGCAGGGAGGCTGCTGTGCTGCCTCAGGCAAGAAATCCCACCAGGGTTGTGGGTGAACTGTTCCAAGAGGTTCCCATCCCTTCCCAGAGGTGCTCTTCCCACAGATCTCACACTGTGCTCCAGCTCAAGGAGATCCTGCTGGCCACTGTGGCATTTGAGGGCAATCTTTTTGGGAAGGATGGGGTGATAAGAGGAGAAGAAGGGGTGGAGAATTAATCTGCCATTGCAGCGTGTGGAACCAAGATAGAGGATCCTTAAGCCCCAGGGGAGAGAAGGGATGCTGTACCTGGGGAGTACAGCCCAGTTTTAGGGGTTAGTCCCAGTCCCATCATAGCATCCCCCAGCACCCAGGGGCAGCCCAGATCCTTCATTGCCAAAGTTCCTGGGGGGAAAACAGTGAGCTCTTCAGTCTCCTGAAGTGGACTTCAGGAGAAGAGGAGGAGGGGAAGGGAAGGGACCAGAGGGCCAGAGGAGCTGCAGCCCTATGTCACATCTGTGCTCTGCTTTGCACCAGAGATCTTGCCCTCCCTTTGCACTTTGTCCCTGCAGACCAGCACAGCTCTGCCAGTGCTCCCTGCAGCAGGGTGTGTGAGAGATGCTGGGGTTGGGGTGGAGGAGGCAGCCGTGCAGCTGGTCCTCAGTGCCTCTACCCTCCCCTGTCCCTGAGTTTGCCCTCGGCTGCCCACCTCCCTGCTGCTCCAATGCTCTGCTATTTTTCCCAGAGCCTGGGGATGGCATCGCCTCCTCATTTTTCTGGCGCTGTGGTGAGCAGCTGGATGCGCTCAGCTTTCCTGTGTCCTCTGCGCGGCATAGAGCAGGAGGCAGGCTGGATGGATGGGGCTGGTCTGGGCAGAAAACAAAAAGGTGCCACGTTTCAGTCAGAGCACGTCACTCATCATTTTCAGCTTCAAGCAAAGGCTAAGAAAGGAAAAATTTAAAGGGTGAATTTCAGCTGAAATGTGAGGGCAGAAGGGCTGCATGAGCACTCAGAAGAATTGCACATGAGCAGATCTGACCCTGGAGGGATGGCACGAGGGAGTGGGATGGGAGTGGAGGAGCAGAGGCTGCTGCTTGCAGAGGCAGTGCAGGCAGAAGGAAGCACACCTGCAGGGAGGAAGATGAAGTAGAGCTTAAGCTCATTGCTCAGTGGGGAGGAGGAACTACAAGGGGAGGATGCAGGGAATACAGAAGAGTTTGGTGGTTTCCTTTTTTAGCTTTAAGCTTCATAGACATCCAGACGTGACCAGATAGCTAATGAGAGGGGAGGAGAGAAAATAGACCAGAGGAGTAGTGGCTGGGTTAAAGAAGACATAGATGTGTGGGGAGTGTCCATTTTATGAGGTCTGGGGGATGCTTCAGGGGAGAGGACAAGGTGGAGAGCAGCAAACCTGGCCAGAAATAAAGAGAGGGGCTATGAACCCATCATTACAGTGACGTTGGACCAAATCAAGGCAAATTATTAGATGGTTTCTATATGCTAATATGTTCCATTCACACCAGATGAGCTTCATGCCCTCATTTTGCAGGGCTTGTGGCAAGGGAGAAGGGAAGCTGTGATGCTGTGCGTCAGTGTACTGAGCTGCTAGACTTGTCCAAAGTGCTTAAGGGGATCCGAACATCAGCCCTGCTTGGGCAGATCTCCATGCTGGAGGCATCAGCATGGCCACCAATACGTGAGCTAACTCCTGCCCCTCTCCAAGCATTGCCCCAGAGCTGGGCACAAGCTTCCACCCATGCATGTGCTAACAGGCTCCTGAGCTGCTCTGTCCTTCCTGCCATGATGTTTTCCAGGCAGATGGTTCCAGGCCAGGGCTACCCAGCACTTCTGCCAATGTGGGGGTGTGAAGGGCTGGGAATGAGCAGCTGAGGGCGAGGGGCCCTGCTGCATCACGGCCGGATTATAGCAGCTTAACACATCCATCAGAACCCAGCCGGCCTCACTGCAGGGACAGCTCAGGGAGGCTGCTGGGGATCAGCAAAATTGCACAGCCCTGTGGGAAAAGCATGGCCTGCTGGTGGGCACCAAACCCCCAGCATCCCTTTTCCAGAGGGGATTCCAGGCTGCAAGTAGCTCCCACATCACCCCTGCATCCCCTGGGTCTGTGTCTGGCATGCTGGGATGGCGTCAGACCATTGCTCTACAAACAATGGTGAGGCAACACCATTGGAAATGGCTTTGCTGGCTGATCGTGTTGCTTGCTTTGTCAGCATGCAGAAAAATGCAGCACACAAAAATGTGCCCTCCTCAGCAGCTGGGAGCAGCGACGGAGCCTCGTGGCTCACAGAAATACCCTGCCCTGCACATTTGTGTTTAGGTGCTGTGATTCAGCAGCCCTGCATGTCATCCATCCCATCAGCCTCATTGCTCTGAGCATCCCCAGGGGCGTTCACACAGCTCAGGTCTGCTCCTCTGCAGCAGTCATGACCACAGCAGAGATACATGTGTCCTTCCATGGCTGTTCCTGGGCTCCGCTTGCACCGGGATCCTCCTCCTCTGCCCTCTGAGAGGCATTCAGTCTACAGTCCCATCTCTGCCCAGATCTTTTCTGATGAGCTCAGTGACACATAACCTGCTTGCCATCAGATAGACTTTCAATACCAATGGGAAGAAATGCACAGAGCTCTTGGGAAAGGGCTTTGGGCTTCTCTTAGTTACCAGAAAGCTGCAACCTGCCCAAGAAGACCCAGAAGCTCCGACTTGGCAATCACTCTGCTGTGTGCTTCAGCTCCCGTGGAGCTGCGATCAACCTTTGATGGGGAACAAAGGGAAGGAAAGGAAGGAAGGGAAGGAAGGAAAGGAAGACCTTTCCGGCAGCTGTGGTAGAAATGACAGCTTTGTCTGATGCAAGAGCATGGGGAGTTTGTTACCCTTGAAACAACCCGACATGCTGGAAAAATGCTAAATGTGGGAGGAGAACCTTTGGGATCAGGTCAGTGTCAGCGGCCCTTGAGGATCTGTGCAGCCTCTGCTGCAGGCACGTCCAAGCACTGAGTCATGGTTTGCTCCTTGTGACGAGTCATCTTTATTTTTTTGATTCATGGACCTCTTTGTGCACAAAAGAGCGAGCTGTCCTTGCCCGCTATAAAAATGTGCTCAGGAAAACAGGTCTTAGAATGGAAGCCTCCCAGACACCTGTGTTGAACTGGACTGCAATAGGAAAACACATTTGCATTCCCTTTTTACCTTCTTCACCCAAACACCTGGGTTGCTGCTGCTCTTTGGCAGCAAATCCAGGGTCTTTGGCATCTCCAGGTGTCGCTGCCATCTGCAGACACCCTTCTGCTGAACAGCAGGATGGGAAGGAGCAGCAGGGGCAGCAGGCATGGCAGGGTGCGGGGCAGCCCTCTCCAGTGAAGCCTACACACCCAGATGCAATTTCATTCCGGGGCAGTTTTGGCAAGCTGGCTCAATGAGGATAGAGATAACACTGCGAGAGAGAAGCTGGGCAAGTCACTGTAGCCTGATGTGTGCAGAAACCCAACATGGCAGCTCAGTGGTGTGACATGCAGGGAAGCCAAAAGCCCAGACGGACAGAGGTGGAAAAAGCAGGCAGAAACAACAGATAGAAACGCATGGAGAGGTAACAGGGAGAGAGGGAACCGCCTCTCAGCTCTGCCTGCTCCTTGCAGCAGCCCCTGGTACCTCTAGGTCAGGGTGCAGGTAGAGGACTTGGGACAAACCAGTGCGGGGGACCTTAGATGGAGAACTGCCCTGCAGAGTGGAAGAGGCACTGATGGGCATCTCCTATAGCCTCAGCTCCTGGGGTTAATGCAGTGCTGGGCAATGCAGAGCAGGCAGCAGAGGAGCACAGTGTGGAGTGGTGACTTGGGGTCCCCCACCCCCTCCCCCCGTGGATCAGCAGATTCCTCCCACATCTGCTGCATGCACAGGAATGCTTCTTGGAGTTCTGAGGCGACCGTAAGGCAGGATGGGCTGTGCAGCAGCTGCACACTTGTTTCCTAAGTGCTCCCTCTCCTGGGCTGTGGCCACATCATCCCATGGAAAATCCAATTTTTTTAGGCAAATCGGGGGTGCTTCGGGCTGAGCAGCCTACAGAGCAGCACTGGGAGCTCCCCAGGGCTCCAGGCAAACCCAGATCTACAGGGGATTCACCAGCAGTGTTTTATACCTGGTTATTCTGCAGGCCAGAAGGGAAAGGCTGCGTCAGCTTTCCATTCACCTTCAGCTCCAGGGACCTTGGGAGTACAGGGGATTTAAAAGGAAGAAAAGTAGCTTCCTTCAAAGAGTGGAAAGATGGAGGATGAACCCGAGGGACGAACAGAAAAGGTTTCTGCTGGGCTGCTGTGACTCAGATATGGCATTTTCTACATTCTAATAAGAGATGTCAAGTCATAGGTAATTTATTCATGGCAGGCTGATGCAGTTGCTATGGAGAGCATGATAGGAAGAAACTCTTTTAATGCATAGTCTATTGAGGAGGAAAGCATTTGTCAAAGATAAAACCTTGGTGAGAGGATAAAAGTAGCAAACAGTGATTAGGGACATCAAAAAAGAAAAAAAGCCATCTGAGGGCACTTCCAGCACAGCTGTGATAACTTTTCCAGGTTTGGGAGGACCTGCCAGGACAGGGCATGGCATTGGCCATCACAGCTTTTGGACCACAGGCACGGACCAGCATCTTCTGAATGGGATCTGTGTGCTTCCTCTGAAACAACAGTGTGTGGTCAGCAAAAACCCCATGGACTGCCCAGTGGGTGGGTGTTGCAGCCCCAAGGGAGCAATGAAATGCTGTAGAGGCAAAGGTGGAGGGGCAGCCCTGGTGGTAGACGTGCCTTGGGAGTAGAAAGGCAGCTGATGGCACCGCCTGCTCCCCAGAGCCTGACTATCATTCGTATGGCAGTATCGTGTAACGGGGAATTCTCAGTGAGACTGGGAAGCCAGCCAGTGTTTCCCCTTGGAAACGCCTGACTCCAATTATTCATAGTGGTAATGAACTTTAACTGCCTGAACTGCTGATCCCAGCACCCAGCAGCCACCTCAGGCTGCTCTGCTCTCCCCTAAAATGATTACATTCCCCCAGAAGCCCAGCTGGAGTCTGCCTGACCTGCTGGGATGGGAACAGCTCAGTGCTGTCCACAGGGAAGACACCTGTGGCTGATTTTAACCTCCGTAATAAAAGCCAAATGCATCCCTGGCTTTGCCTTGGTCATTTGTTTCTAAATGAAGCATCTCTCACATAACTAATGGTCCCCACCTGCACCATATATCTTCCTGCTGCTTAAAGCAGACAAAGCTGGCAGTCTTTCCCTGGCTTGCTGGTTCATAATGAGCATAGGGTGATGTTTGCCTGAAAGTAATTTCCCTGATACAAGTCAGGGTTGTAACCAAAATGAAGACTTCTCCCTGCAGAGAATCTCACCGCCGGGGCAGGGGCATCTCACGTGCAGTAGCCTGCAGATGGATCTTGCACGTTAGTGCTGAGGAAGGCAGAGGTTGCCCTGGGCAAACATAGAGGGTGAAATGTCTTGTGGAAGGAGCAGACCTGGAGGTCACTGCCATCTGTGAGTGGGGGACCTTTGGGAGCGATGTGTCACCACAAGGCACCATCCCAAGCCCGTAGGGCAGCAGAGCTCTTCTGGCAGCTCAGGGCACTGCAGGGAGCTGGGCACAGCATGGACTGCAGTGGGGACAGGGCCCACATGCGCTCACAAGTCCCTTCCATGAGGATGTGGGGTATCACACTGCTTTGGTCTCCGCATAACTGCCTGAGCGTCTTCTAACTGCCTTGGAACCTGTTCCATGCCAACCAGCTGTTGCCAGCAGCAGCAGGCACAGCCAGGGCATAGAATGCCCGAAGAAAGTAGAAGCAGGAGGCTCCCAGGGCTACTGCCTTTCCTGAGTATTTCTCCTATGCACTGCTGAGCCCGTGGGCTTAAAGGGCAGCTCCTGGGGTGGCAGGGCAGCAGCTGCACCAAGAAGACCTGAACTCTCTGGGCTGTGCAATGGCTGAAGCAATAGCCACTGTGGACAGCGAGGACCTCGCAGACTATTTCAGCATGCAGTACAGGCAGAATCTGCTGCCCTTGCTCAAGTAGGGAGCTCCTCCACTCCCTCCATCCACTTCTGTTTCCTCCACCCCTGCAAACTCCCATCCCTTATCTCCCCCACTCATCTTCTTACCTCCACCACTTCAGCCTCTCCTTGCACCTCCCTTCCCCAGCCCTGCAACCCCTCCTCACTGTCTCCACGGGATCCCCTCTGGAGAGCTTTCCACCCTGGTTCTGAGAGACTCGTGCTGTTGGCCCAGCTCTGAGACAGGTCCTGGGTGGGGTGATGGGCAGAGCCAGCCAGCATCCTGCCAAGGTGCTGAGCCCAGCCAGTCACCACACTGAATGCTTCTGTGGCAGGAAACTCAAACTGACTGAGGAGGACTCTCTGTCTCCATTTATTCGCCTCCAGGAGAAGAAGAAAGAAGCCCAAGAGATGCAGAGGGTTCTGGAGGATAAGGAAGAGGTGAGAAAGGTGGAAGGGCTCTGGGATGGCCCACGGCTTTTTGGAGGGTGGCAGTGAGCATGGACCGCTGAGCCTTGTCCCCTCTGTGCTGCCAGGCCTTCAGGGTGAGGATGGAGGACATCACCTGCAGGTGGAAGGAGCTCCGGGCCAAGGAGGCCGAGCTGAAGGCTGACATGAAGAAATCTGAGAGGACCCTAAAGGTACAGCTGCCCCTCCTCTGTCCATCCGGCACAACGCTGAGATGCATGGCCAACTCCTCCCTTCCCCTAGGAAGGACTGTGGGAACATCTCTCTGCAGGGATCTCTCTTAAGCCCTGAGCTGCCCTCAGGGCTTTGTGCCAGACACAGAAAGTCCTGGGAGGGCCAGTGCAGCACCCAGCTCATCCTGCACCACTGTGACCCCCAAGGGTCCCAGGCAACCCCACTGATTGATAGCAGTAGGTCTGAAAAGCAAAGTGCCATCCTAGGGGCTTGTCTCCAAGTGCAAAGTGTCGGTGCTAATGAGATGGCCCAATTAAGCAGAGAGGAAATGTGTTCCAGGGGAAAGGTAACTTCTTACAGCACTTTTGCATGACACAGTTCCTTCTTCTCTTGCTTTCCTTTCCCTGTGTGCATATACACATGTGTGTCTTGATGGGGAAACACCGACAGGAAAATGATAAGATGCGAATCCAAGCTCTAAAGAAAGCTGGCAAAGAAAGGAAGATGAAGATGCAAAAGGAGAGTGAGCTCCTGAGAGCTAAGAAGGAACTGGAAGCCCTGAAAATTAAGCACCAGAAACTCAGTGACAGAGTGCAGAACTACTCCATCTTTGAAACCTATCTGGAGGATGTGGTGAAGGTCTCACAGGTGAGTATGGGAGGCAGCTCATGGCCTCAGGGAGGGCCTTATGAGCATTAAACCTAGAGAAGATAAGGTACATCCAGGAAAATCATAGCATTTGGTCAGGCCCAGTGGCCTCAGATGAGATGGGAAGAGGTTCCTTATAACCAGGGTGAACCAAGGGATTCAGAGTTAAAGGAAGAGAACCGGAAAAGGAGGGGAAGGCTTGGGAAAACTAAAGGAAAACTATTAAAAGGGGGTAAAGGCACAGGGATGAGTACAATGGGGAACACTTTGAGTCACTGTTTCATATCACATTGATGACGTGGGAGGAGCGAAATGCTGTCTAGAGAAGGGAACCCAGGCTGTATCCTTTCAAGGAAGCCTGGGCATCGTTCCATGCATCGCTCCTTCTCCTGGGATGCCAGCTGGCCCCCTCCCAGGTCCAGGTAGATCAGTGCAGGCAATTGCATTTGTGCTTTGTTTTATCAGAGCACTGCTCCTTTGGAGAAGAGGTGCAATGTCTCACCTTGCTCATGGCAGCTCTTGGAAGAGCCCACTGAGAAGTTACCAGGGATGAGACATTGCTCACAGCCCAGCTTGGCTGGTAGTCTATAAGAGAGGGAAGACCTTCCAGCTGGGACAGGTGCTGCCCCTCATGAACAGTGCAAGATTTACCATTATGATGGGGAGGGGGGGTGGGATTACTGGGATTACTAACCCCACTGTGCTGCAGTTTGCGGAGATCCAGGCAGTCATTTGGCACTACAAGATGTTAGTGAGGATGCGCAAGACCCTGCTGCAAGCAGAACATGGGCTCAGGGAGGCAAAGGAGAAGGCCAAGGAACTCAGCCAGTATGACGAAGATGAGAGCCTGCAGTACAACAGTGACCTGGATCAGCTTGAACTGCGTTCTCACCAGGCTCAAAGGGATGTTCTCACCAGGGTGAGGAAAGATGGGGCAGGCAGGGAAAGATCTCCCAGGCCTGGAATGAGTTGAGTCCCATCAGGCAGAGGTGGGGAGTGGGAGGGTGGCAGCGGGATTCCCAGCTCCCAGGGAGCACAAATGGGGTGAAAGCCATCAGAGCAAGGGCTGCAGGAGCCAGCAGAGAGATGGAGAAGCTCCTGGGGCAAGGAACAACTGTGGTAGTATCTGGATCAGGTTATACTACACTAAGCTGGACCACCTCCAGCAAGCACGTGATCTTCCCAGAAAAACAGTCGACTATGGAAATTAAGGTCTCTGAATCAGGGTCTCCAGTGCTAAGGCAGCATCTTTGCTGGGCCACGTCCTCATGCTGCCTGTCTCCTCTCAGGAGTGTCTCTGGGCTGACATGCAGAAAACAGCTGCCAAGAAAACCCAGGAGCTGGGGATCATCAAGATGGCCATCCTTGGCCTCTTCCAGCATGTGAGCAAGCAGATGAAAAGAAGCCCGAATGTGCCAGTGGATGACAGCTACACACAGCTGAGCGTGGTAGGGCCAAGCCAGACCACCTCTCCCTGCCCAGAAAGAGGAGCAGTAGTGACCCTCAGCTGCCCAAAGGGAGGGGAGAGCCCAGGGAAACCAAGATGCCCAGCAGGTGCCTATGTTTTCAGCTGGGTTCTCTTTTGGACAGAAGACATCAGGAATACCTGGGTGTGGGCCCCTGCTGCAGGGTGACGAGGGGTGGGAGCCTGGCAGGTCAGGGCAGGATGCACAGGTCAACCCATGGCCAAAGTCTGGATTCATTTACCCCTGCCCTGAACTCAGACTTGCCCACTTAAGATCATTCTGGTCTTATCCTCCAGTTTGATCAGTGAAATCTGTCTTCCTAAAGGGCCAATAAGTTCCCCCCTGCCTCTTGCTCCCATCCCTACTGTGAGACACGTTCCCCAGCATTCTGAGCTCTACCGCTTCTCTTCCCTACCCTAGATTCAGCAATTTATCCAAGACCTCATGGACGTCTTAATGGAAGTGAAAAGAAAGGGCATATAGAGCTGTTAGCAAGCAGCGGTGCCTATGGGACTGCGAGGAAGATGCCAACTTGACTTGGTTTGCCAGCAAAGGCCCAGCAGAGGTGGGAAGGGTGAGAAAAGGACAGAGAGCCCCACAGATGTTGTAGACTTTACTGTAGGTTACGTCAGTGAAGTTTCATACTTTCTCACCCTTCCCTCCTGCACTCACACCTTCTCACACTATTAAAAGCAATATGTTTTAAGATGTATCCATTTCTTGGGGGTGGTTGGAACCATTGGAACCTCCATCCCACGGCTTCATCCAAGTGGTGCCTTCTCTGGCAGACGGGATGCTGGTTGCAGAATACAGCATCCCAGGGATTTAGGCTCAGATAGGGGTTCATGTTCACACCTGGACATGCCCCTCAGTTTAAGCTCTGAGGTGTTCAACAGGAACATCACAAAGGAGGGGGGACTGTCCTTCCAGAGAGCTTCAGAGGTTGTCCTCCATCACCACACCCAGTGCATATGGGAACATGGATTTCCCTACGCAGCCACTCACTGTGTACCCAAACCCATCCCTCTGCTGCTGTTAGGAGAAGCGTTGACAGGTGAAGGATGAACCAGCTGAATGAATCGCAGCAATTTGCAGCAAGAAAAAAAGCAACAACAAGCATTTGCTTGTTCGCTGTGAGTCCTAACATGATGAATACAGAACCAGAGGACTACTTTCACTCTGTGGGTTTCAGGTCTCAGCAGCAGAACATCATCCTGTGCAGCATCTCGGTGCGATGCAAACACAGAAGAAAACACAGCAGTGAAAAACACAGTTGAGGAGGCAAGGGCAGTAATTGCTCCTCAGCGACTGTGTGTGGAAGGAGAGCTCATTTCTTTCTGAAACCTTGACATGTCAACGCTGTGTGGGCCAAGACAGGCCCTGTGTTCTTCTGAATAGATCACCAGAGCAGTGGGAGGTGAGTGGCATTCTGCATTCCAATTGGCAAGGAAAAGTATAAGAGCGGCAACTTCATGCAGCCACCGCGTGCCCACACTTCAATGATTTCATTATGTTCCTTCTGTAAAATGGAGATTTGACTGTCAAAGAGGAGCAAGAGTGGGCTGCTCCTCGAGGTCGGTGCCCATGGTATGCCAGCAGGGAGAGGTTCATGGCTGAGGTCCAGTGATGGCCAGGCTATCTGCAGGTCCAAGATCAAGGCAGAAAGTCCAGCTGGCAGGTCAAGATGAGGATCAGTTAGAAGGCCATGCACTGGCTTTCCTACAAGGAAGAGACCAGAACTCCCAGGCTGAGTCTCATGGGTCTCTGCTGGAAACTCCTTGAGCAGCAGCTCTCCATGCCAGTGCAGGATCTGAGAGCCCTTCCTCCATTGCATCTTCCCACCTTGCACTGCTTTGCATCCTGGCCTCTCCCTTGCTCTCCGGGGAGACCGAACAGCAGCAGCAGAAGGGAGAGAGAAAAACAGACGGGAGAGAGCACATCTTGGTGAGGCCCTCCAGGGTACCAGAGCTTGGTAAATGTCTTGTAGAGGCACTGGTGATGATAGAAAAAGCTGCTGGAAAAGTCATCTCATGACTCATCCCAGCAGAGATGAGGTTGTGTGTTTGTGTCCTTGCATCTCCTCTCTGCAGAGATACATCCAAATGGACCAGGAGCATTTATACCCACCTTGAGAGGTGACTCAGCTGTCCTCTCTTCTTCCACCTGTGGCCACCCCCTCACCATCTTCAACATATCTCATCAGTGGCAGCTGCTGGGGGCTGATGGGAATGGGGTGGTTGTGCCCAGGGAAATGGGGGCTGCAGCCCTGAGCCTGCATGGGGTAGTCATGGAAAGACCTTGGAGAGACAGGGTCAGGCTGTCCACTGCCAACAGGCTACTGGAGGGAGAAACCAGCAGCTGTGCATCTCCAGAAGGGAAAAGAGTTATTCCCAGAGCCCTGCCAGATGGCTTTGGCATAAGCAGGGTGGGGGGATGGAGTTGAGCCTAATGCCAACCAGCCTGTAAGGACGGGGGGGTGACGCAGGAGGTGTCCAGGTGGGAAAGTGTGAGAGCAAGGTGTTTCCCTGAGCATCACAATGACTGCAGTGCTGCCTACCGGCCCCATCTGCCTTATTGTGGTGGGTGAAGCAAAAGCAATGTGACTCACACTGCTGTGGGAAATGGAAGCGAAAACTAAAATTACCTGTTCAGATGTCAGGGTTTAAGCTCAGTGATGCTGCATATAACCAACAGTTTGTGTGTGTGTCTGTTAATAGCCTGTCTTTTCCTTGCAGAATTGCAGGGTTTTGGTTTGTTTGCATTGTGGTGTTTGATTTTGAGTGTCAGGGTGTTGGCTTCTTTGTTTTGGTTTGGTTTGGGTTTTTTTTTGTAAGATTTCTTTCTCTTGGCACAGAAATGATTTAAGCATTGGCTAAATCCACAGGCTGTTGATAGAAAATCCCCATCACATTGAAATGTTGTCACTGGTTTAATCTGAACTCTGTTAACATTTCCTCTGGAGCAGCCTGCCATCAGTGCCAAAAGTGTGGGCAGGAGCTGGAAATGCTGGTCCCTGCTGCTCTGACCCCATCACTGATAATGGGATTTCCACTGTCTGAGAGCAGACAGGTGTGCCTGGTACCATTGCACACCCAAGAGATGGGACAGGCTGTGGCACAGAAGGTCACCCTGTGATGCTGTCACCTGGAGACATGCTTCTCTCGGGTGCTCTGTGAGGACCTAGGAGGACAACCCCATGCTAGCACCAACTGCTGTCCTCAGTAGGGACTTCAGAAAACATTGCTGGCTTGTTAACCCCATAATTAGCACTTACCCAGGACTTGGCATGCCAAGCACCATTGGATGCCAGATGGCAGACATGAGAGTCATTAGACCCAAACTAGAGCATTGTTTCTGCATATGTAGTTTCTACTCAAGAGAGAATGTGGGTGCCAGAGCTGCCTGGTCCCCCCTCAGCAGTCACTGGAGTAAAAACACATTGTGTCTGTGAGTGACTGTGAGCTCCTTGGTCCTACACATCTGCACAAAGCCTGTCCTGCCTCTCTGCCCCCAAACTGCCTCTCTCTCCTCCTTGTTATGGCCACCATGAGGTGCCTATGAACCAGAAAGGGAGTCTCCTGCCTTCCCAAAGGCTTTTCAGCCTGATCCAGAAGTGAAATGTTAGGTGATCAGTCAGAAAGAGAAGGGTCAGGCTTCTCAATCCTTTTATCTGTACTCTACAACACCAGGGGATGCTAAATGCCACCTGGCTTTAGGGGACTTGGTTCATGTTCTGCTCCAACCACCCTCCTGGGACACCACCTGACACACCTCTGCAAAGGTCCCAAGCAGGAGAAGACATTTACAAACAAAGCTTCCAACAGACATTTATTAGTTTGGGTTGAAATCAATGCACGTGAAGGAGTGTCGCTCCCGTGTGCTGCACACCTTTGCCATCAGTTCAGTACAGGCCAACTGGGATCATACGGCCGGGACAGCAGCCTTTCTCCATGACCAGCCGTACAAACCCAGCAGAGCAAAGTGAGTCGGGATCCTTCCCACCTCCATCCTGGCCATCCTCCCTGCCCTACAAGCACTGGGTCCTGCAGCCTCATAGGGTGGAAGCAGGGATTAATTTGGGGGTCAAACTGTAAATCAAGAGCTCTTCCTTGCCTCTGGCTCCCTGTCAGCCCAAGCAAGCAATGTGGCTCTGCTATTCCCCTTTCCAAAGAAGGCCTGGGGAAGGCCAGCACAGGGAGGGGGTTTCTGGTTCTTCAGGGGCTGGTCTGTTATCCACAGTCAGTGCCCACATTGCATCATGTGTGTGGCTGCAGAGTGATGAAGCCAAGCCAGCACAGGGCAGGGAACGGAAGAGCAGGGAGTAACAGAAGCCCTATCTGCCCCACCAGCTCCAGGCTGGATGCTATTGAAGATGGTCCGTCTGCTTGAGCAACAGGCACAGCACCTTATTGCAGTGTGGAGGCACCTCGTGCTGCTCCACAGGGCTGGCAGAGCAGAGGGAAGCACTCTGAGACCTACAGTGCTTCCTCCAGGGTTCCACATCCCCAAAGCAAAGGGACACAGGGACCAGCAGGCAGGTACTGTGGGATGCAGGAGGTCACCAACAACAGCACAACACATAAGGAGGCTTCACACTGAGACCTCAGAGGATACCAAAAGCGGGGTCCCACCTGCATTGAGTTTTATCAGGATGAATGTGCCATCAGGTGCAAGGAAGAGACTGATGGTTGTGATCTCACTGACCTGGGCATGCAGGACAGTGACCCAGGCAGGAACACCATCTCAGGACTGCAGCAAACAGCAGCAGCACTGAGCTGAAGGCCTCAGCAGCTTGGCTACAGGGCAACCAGAGCTCTTGGGCAGCCACCAAATACCCCCACATACCACCTAGTGGAGCCATCCCATCTTACAGGACAGGCAGGTTTTGGAGATGTGAGAGCACTTCACATCCTATAAAGAAGAACCCTTGTGCTGTCACGACAGGCATTAGCAGCTCCAGTTGTGCCATCTCAGCATGGGTCAAAATCTTGACACGCTCAGAGGGGACACCAGCATCTGAGGCACCGGGAGACTTCAGGGTGCTGTGATCTTTCACACAGGGATTATGTGCTGGTCATGGTGCCAAGCCTGGAGGCACTGATGGACACCAGAGGTCAGGGCTGAATGCCCTCCTGGCAGTGCAGGTGTCCCTCACCCGCTCTCTCCAACTTTCCCTGCCATGTTTCTCATCTCCTGTTTGGTTTCCATTTCCCATTGCATTTTCCCTTCATCTTCTGTTTTTTTCTCCTTTCTTGTTTTGCTCTGCTTTCCTTTTCCCTTGGAGCTGGAACTGAACAGAGCAGTTCCCTTGGAACAGTGAGGTGAGAAGAGCAGGGATCTGCCTGTAGTTCAACACACTGCATCTGTGCTCAGGTGACAACTTCACAAAAACCAGCCCTTCATTCAGTTGCCTTTAGGGATGGCCCTTCCCTCCCCACAGCCCTACCCAGAGCCATAAAACTGCTGCAAATACAACAAAACCCAGACCAGAGACATTCGCCACAGAGTCCTCTGGAATCAGCCCACAGAGACTCACAAGGTGGTACAAGGCCAAGGATGAGATCTGCAACAGCGACACGTCCAGCGACACTGGATGGTGGATGCTCCCCAGATATTAGCTCCAATGCTTGTTTAGTTGCCCTGCCCAGGTGAAGAATATCTCTGGATATTCTTGTTTGCTGCACACATCTCTTCCAAGCTGAGCTAAGGTGGAATTCAGTGTTTGTTGATGTCATGGAGGTTTGGCCATTGATGTGGCACCAAGGAAACATGCCATCATTCAAGCTTGCACCAGCCTGCATGGAAAGTCTCGTCAGTAGCACTGCTGCAGTGGGAAGTGTGAATAATGACGGGAGGTTGGGACTCTCAGAGGAGAGCAGGTTGTGGACTCTGGCTGGAGACCTGGGCAGGAAAGGAAAGAAATAGGAGACCATGGGTTGCAACCGCGTGATCCCCTTGGTGCTTCCTTCCATGTCCTCAGCCTCCGCCCAGCAATGACCGCCGCTTCCCTTCCATACCCCCTCTCAGGACTCAGTGGGGCTCTGCCACTTTTCTTCAGTGGCCATCCCATAGAGCAGGGCTGCAGCCTGGTGGTCCCTCGCACCCTGCTTCTTTTGTGTGTCCCTCATACAGCGCCAACCAACCCACCCCGCGCTTGGCAGCTTCAGTATCCCCAGGAAGTCCTTGTCACAAAGCCCAGCACACTACCGTGGTCACGTCCCATGCAGAGGAGCTGGCAGCTGGCTACATGATGGAGCAGGTGAAGCCACAGCACTCCTTGAGCAGGGTGAGGCCCGTTTTGGTCATGTACGGTGCGGAGGTTTGCTGCCCCCTGGAAGTCATCTTCTTCTCTCTGACAGGAGCTACAGAAAGTGGCACCGTAAGCTTCGGGTGTGATCTTGGAGACAAGGACATAAGCCCATTGCTTCTTCTGAAAGGTCCTCTCAGCACAGCACTGCTGCCCCAGAGGAAGGCTGGGGGGATGGCATGACTTGTCAGTTTAGTCGGTGCACGATGAAATGGAAGGAGCTGATTAGAAAGGGCCCGATGAAGTACACGAACCACAGAGTGACACCTGCTCATCCCAGGTCTCCTAGGACATGCTGGCTGAGAAATGTATGGAAGCATTGCATCTCTAGTGACTGGTGATGTTTCTAGCACCAGCACCTCCCCACAAAGCTAGTTCTACACAGAGGGATGAAATCTTGGGACCAGACTGCTTAGGGAAGGGAAGAAACTGCCGGGGAGGTTCAGTGCAAGGAATATAACTCACTGACCACCTACTTGCTTTCTGGAGGTAGCTTTTGGAGAGCTTGCTTTGCAGGAATTCTGCCATTTCTTTGTCTTCTTCTCTCTCCCTGCAATAAAGAGATTGTTTAGCACATGGGAAAGGAGCAACGAGGCATCCAGAAACATCTGTCAAAGCGTCATACAGATCTGAGGAAAGCTTGCACTGTCCTCACTGCAAGGAATAAGTTGTTCCCAGCTACCTGAGCCTCTCAAACTCCACGTCGTCCACCAGGAAATCCCGTGTTTCCACCAGCTTGTGGATCTGCTGCACCAGTTCCTCCTCCTTCTGCTTCTCCTCGTTGGACTTCTCAGTCTCTGCAGCACAAGAAGTGTACTTAGCACCTCTGCATCCCTCCCATTTAAAGTTGAGCCAAGCCAAGCTTGCTCTGCTTCTGCTCCACCTGGGAGTGGCTTTGAGAGTGGGGGTAAAAGCCAACCCAAATTAGGCACCTGGATCCAGATACAGGCTGCTAAAAAAGCAAAAATCTCACTTCAACCCACCCAGGTCTGGTGTCATCAAACTCAGATTTTTGAGTTTCGCCCCCGAAGTTTCCATGGGGATGAGCACTGTGAGATGTAACTGTGAGCTTCACAAGGCAGACGGGTCCCTAAGCAAGGTGAGATCCCACCCAGTGAGGCTACCTTGCTTAGAGACCCCTCCTCTGCTTCCCTAAGGGTCTCTACCCTGCGCTGGGCACCTGACCCCCAGGTGCTCAGAAAAGTCAGATTCGGGTGTCATCCTCCTGACAAGATGTGCTGAACCCACGTTTCCCACACCAGCACACCCAGCCGCAGTGTCAGAGTGGTGCTGAGCCCCCACCTGGCTGCTTCTGAGCACCATGGGACCCATCTGTGTCACACGTATAGGAACCTTCAAAGCCCATCTGGTTCTACTCCCCTGCACTGAACAGGGACACCCACAGCTCCATCAGTGCTCAGAGCCCCATCCCCTGACCTCGGGTGTCTGCAGGGATGGGGCACCACCACCTCCTTGTGCAGAGTTAGTGAAGTCCTGGAAAACTCTCACATCACTGCAAACTCATGTTCTATACAAATTGGTATAGAGCAGCAAGCAGAATGCATAAAAATCCTTGGGGATTGGACTAGAGGATCTTCACGGGTTCTCTCTAGCTCAAAGCGCTCTGTGATTCTGTAAGATGATACAGCTAGTGCTGGGGACTGTTAAATATGGACAGCTAGCTTGGGTGGAAATGGTAAATGCCTGTGTAGCACTATTTAATAACAATTTCTGAATTCAGCAGCCAGCTCCAAAATCAATCCAGCTCAGGATGGATCAATCTCCTGTCTTCCTTCAGCTACATAAAAATGCAGCAGAGTTCACAGCATGGAGCCAGCCTGCAGGCAGGGTCTCAGCAGCTCCCTGAGCTGTGTGTATTGATCTGCAGCTTCAAGTCTGCTTTGTATCAATGGGAGGTGCTGCTGCGGGGGTCTGGGTAGAAGGAACTTCTCATAACCTTTGTGTTGTTGGAAAGATCCCCAGAAAATAATTTGCTGTGATATTTCGGTGCAAATAGGGCACTTTGCAGCATCACTCAGATGCCACCAGAAACATCAGGTTGGGCACAAACATACCAGCTACATGGAGTTAGTTAGTGATCTGCACTCCTGGGTTGGAGCACGTCAGAGTTAACATACCCTCCATACAAACATTGCTTTTTCCAAATTGCTGCTATCACAGTCCATCAGGACCACCCCTTTGAACTACTAAAGGCACTTTAAGCTCAAGCTTCTCATTGCTGCCTTCAGCAGCAGCATCTCTGGGAGCATCCCAGTGTGGGAGCTGGCCAAGAGCTTCCTGGGCTTCATGGAGATCTTTCTGCTGAGCGCATGGCAGGGTGCAGCTCTACAGAGCCTTACCAGGAAGGGCTAGGAGCTTTTGAAGCTCCTTTTTCAGCCGGCTGATTTCTTTGCAGAGCTGAATGTCATCCATCCTGCAGAGACACAAATGAAACCACGGTGGTTAAGCGAAGCAGAAATCTCATCACTGCAGTGACAACAACACCTCAGTAAAACCTGGCACGTGCGCCAGGCGATAGCATGGAAATGGGGTGTGGGCTGTTGGCTCACTGAAATCAAGGAACTGCGATCTGTTCTTCACCCTGACAGACTCCATTGGTCCTCCCAAGCCCTACCAAGAACCCAACATGAAGCATGACCTTCCCAAGGCCATCCAAGCCTGCAGTGCAGCAATGCACTGATGCTTTGCAGGCACGTGGCAGAGCATCCAACCTGGCATCACACAGCTGAGATTTCTCACAAGCTCTGCATCTGCGAGCAGTGCAAAAGCCCTAATTCATGCTCCGTGTCTGCAGATAACACACGGTTGGATCCACGGGCTGCTGCCACAGATGTGGCCCTGGTTCCCTGGTGAGGTGTGCATTTCTAAGAGCCCTGTCTGCTTCTCCAGTAATCCTGCAGCCCTTCGCTGAGTCACCCCGTCAGGATGAGTCACACTGGAACTGGGGGCACCAGAAATATTAATTAGAGAGAGGGAAACCAACAGAGCGACAAAGAGGAACCCTGTGAGGTACCGCTGTAGGAGGAGAGCATCCCAGGCGGAGGAAGCCTTCCCTCTTGGCAGAAGTAATGAATTGGCAATAATAAAAGTTGTCGTTTCAATACGATCTGGGAGACAGCAAAGGCAAGCAGCCGGGTCGTTGCTGCTGGAGCTGGGGTTCTCTCTGCCACCTGAGACATCTTGTTGCAGCAGGTTTCATTATCTTCCGAGCATGGACATCTCAGCAACGCTGGAATGTGTTGGTTTGACATTTTCAACAAGAAGAAAACACTGATTGCTATTGACTGACCAGGCGACTCACGTCTCTGTATGGTGGCACTTTGATGGAGGTGTTCATCTCCCTGAGTCCTACAGTCCACCTGACCCTAAATATGACTTTTATTTCCCTCACTGTGTCAAAAGCCCCACTTCAACCCCCAAGCCCTATCCCTTGTAGCCCTGGTGTGCAGAAGGTTCCTGTGTCCCCAGCTCTCAGGGCAGCCCCAGCTCCTCCTGACCACCAAAGCTGATGCTCCCATGGTTCCCTTCACAGGTTGGATGCTCAAGCTCTGACGTGCAGCCCTGCTGTTCCCCAGAACACCCAAGCAATGAATGCTGCAGCTGTACCCACCCCAGGATGTGTTTTCCGTAGGTGATTCCCAAGTGCAAGCCAAGGAAGAAAACAAATAATGAGGTAAGAAGAACCACGAGCTGTGAGTTTTGACAGCACCTGTGAGATTTAGGTGCCAGTTGCCATGGAAAACATTCAAGCATTTCATTTTTTGTGACTCCCAGAAATCCTCTGCAATCCCAACAACAACGCCCCAGCCCCAGGTGCGTGGTGTGCTCTCTCTGTGCCCACCCCAGCACTTCTGGGGTCAGCCCAGGGCAGTGCTGGCAGCCCCATCTCCATAGTTCTGGCTCAGAACCCAGTGCTGAGAGTGCTGTTTATCCCATGTTGCAAATGAGCCTTGCAGCCCCCTTGGCCTTTGCTTTTTATCAGCTCCCTCCCTTTCCGCTAAGCCGGTGTTAGGATTGTGTGCACCAATGGCTCCAAAAGGGCCGTGTAACTTTGTCACATGGGCTTTTCTCTTGTCACCATCCCTCTGCATTACAATAGCTTTATTTCTGCCTCTTTGGCAGGGCCGCATTGATTCTGGTACTCTCTGGATGCAAATCCTCCATGCTGATGCTCCAAAAGGGGAGGAAGGGCTGGGACGCCATAAGTTCTCCTCCAACTCACCCATGATGTGATACAATTCGATGATAAACTTAGGTCCCGTGGCTGCCCATGTCAGGGAGCAGCAGTGAGCCCCCAAACCTTGGGTACTCCAGCCCAAGAGCATCAACCTGCAGAGCAGGCATGGTGCTCAGAGAGGACCACGGGCACATTTTAGCTCAGTGCCCCCCATGTGCCCCCCAGATCCGCACAGGTTGGCTCCCAGCACTCACATGTATCGCAGCTCTGACTCCCTTCTCACCAGGATCTCCCTGATCCTCTCGATTTTGAAGAGCTCCCCTTCGATGTCATCAATAGTGGTGGAGGAGTCAGCCATGGAAATGATCTCATCCTCTGCAAAGGAAGCAGAAGCCCCATCAGCCAGCAGCAGATGTTAAACCGGGTGCTGAGGACAACAGGGCTGTCCTGCAGACACCACACAGCACCACCGGGCTACACATGCAGCTTGAACCTCTTTTCCAGGCTACCCACCGGGTGCTGCAAGAGGAGACAGCCCGACATGGGAAGTCACCACCAGATACAAGGGCACTGAGCTACGGCAGGTGTGTTTTGCCTTTATTTGTGCTCTACACAAAGCTGAGCACCAGAGCAGCTCTGCTCACTCCTGCAGCAGCATCAGAGCCCTTGGCTGAGCAACCTCAGAGACACAAGCCTGTGTCTGCATCCTCCTCCAGGACACGCCAGGGCCAAACCTGGGACCACATAACACAGAACCCCCAAGGAGTCATGGTGAAGGTCCCACTGCAGCTCCCTTTCCATTGCAGGGTGGGTGAATCCCTCCATGGTACCTGGCAGGGCAGTTCACTTTCCTTATCCCCTGGAGTGCTGAGCATCATCTCTGCAACCCACCTGGGAAAATTGAGTCAGGAAAAAGGGATGCCACTTGCTCCAGACCAGAGGCAAAACCATCCCAGCAAACCACAGGAAAAAGAGGCTGCTGTATTTTAGTGGCAAGTTCAGGGATGGGCAGGATGAGAGCCCAGAAGCAGAGCTCTGCTCTCAGCACCAGCTTTGTCTCTGCCAAAGTCTGGTGTCCCGCAGCTCCCAGCCTGCTCTATGGGATGACAGCTGAGGTTCTGTTCCCAGGCCAGCTGTCACCTCCCTGCCAGCCCAGCTCCCAGCATCACATCACCCAGCTTGTTATCTGTGCTGTGCAGCAGTGCGTTCATCACACAGTGGCTAATCCAGCTCTCCTGTGATGTACAGGCAGCACAGGGTGGGGGGTGGGGGGTTCAGCAGCTACAGCAAAGCCAGGCTGTGAGAAACACTAACAATCACATACATCAGGGGAAAACTGAACTTTCTTTGGATCCCCACAAGGCACATCTCTGCTCGGAAAGTTTCTGCAGCCCTGGGATTGGCCCAGTAGGGCAGGGAGGGATTGCTGTGAAGGCACAAGGCAGAACACCCCACACAGTGCTTCTCTACCCATCACATAGAGCTGCTGGAGAAACTGTCCCCATTGAGGCATGTTTCTGAAGCTGCTGGTGGAGAAAGTTGAATAGCAGAAATATACGTAGCTTTGGTTGGGGTGACTGGTTTGGGGAATAGTTTTCCACTCTTTCTGGCTTAGAAACTCATAGGGATTAATTGTAGCACATCTCCGTCTCCTCCAGCCATGCACATACTTTCTACCAACACCTTCATATGGCATCCTTAAACATTCCCCACCCCAAGCTGTTGGGATGCTCTCAGGAGCCCCACCCTGATGGACCACTGGATATGTGAGCTGAGCACAGAGTGGGATGGGATGTGCTGCCTTCTGGTAGTTCTCGTCCCTGCTGCAAACCAGTGCTGGAAACTCTACCCTTAGCCTGCTTTCTACTGGCCTGAATGGGGTTGCTAGGGGACTGGACTGTGGTTGCTATGGGACCAAGGATGCAGTTTCTGCTGGACCGGACTGCTGTTGCTAAGGGACCGGACAATGGTTGCTAGGGGAGAGGGATGCTGAGCTCCCTTGTCCCAAGCATCCACTGCTCAGCCACCCCAGGATGCTCGTGGCCCAGGGGGTTTCATGCACCTGAAAACAAGCAGGTGGCCCTGGGCACATCTCCCTGCAGATGACAGGGACAAGCAGGTAACAACAGGTTGCAGATGGAACAGCCGCCATGTGCTTGTAGGCTCCCTGGGGTTCGGCTGTAGTTCAGCGTGGCTCTAGATCTGTCAGAAAAAGCTGCATTGCTCAGCATCACTTCTGCGACCAGGCTGAAATGACAAGGCTGATTATTCTATAGATTCTCCAGTAAACAAAGAAACGAGCTCACTGCAGCTCTCGTTAGCCAGGAACAAACCCTGGAGCACAGGGGTGGGTCTGGGGGAGGGAGGCTGTCACTGCTGGTCTGGGTGGGTGAGGGAATAGCTCAGAACATCTTTGATCATCGGTGGCAGAAGTACTTGGCTCAGGTCATCAGCCAGCTGCTTCCTGGTGGGTGAGCACAATGGCTTGGAACAGGTATCAGCATCACTCCTTCTCCCTTCTCATCCCAGAACCTCATTAGCAGCAGCCAGCCCACCTGGGAGAGGCAAATCCTCACCTGTGTACCAAAGGGAGGAGGAGGTGGTGCTGGTTGATTTCTACCCACAGTCACTTCCAGCAGCAGAGGCTGCAGGTCAGGAGCGTGCTGTGAACCAAGGGCAGGTGGACATCACACAGCAGAGCCACGGCTGCAAGCCCTGAGCTGGAGGCTCCCATGGGTGATGGGGTGGCACTCCGTGTCCCTAAGGTGAGACTTGTCCTCGGACACACCAGGGAAGGTGTCAACAGAGCTCTAATTAAGGATCTGCTTAAAACAGGAGAAGGGGCAGTTCCAAGAGAGAGCTCCTGCAAAATGAAGCCTGCGGACCTCTGGGGGAGTGCACTTTTCCCACTGATTCCTTAAAATCTGCCCCAAGCTCCTTCTCTCCACACCTTCTGAATTCAATGAGGAATGGAAAAAATCCTCGGGATCATAAATGCCAACCTGCTGCTGTGCTTTTGGGTAAGGGTGAGGCCAGCATCAGCCAATCCTTCATGCTGTATTTGGCACCAAGGTTGCCCAAGGGCTCTGGAAGCGCGGCCAGAGACACCGCAGGGCGTGTGAACACCTGGAGAAAGGGACACACTGCTACACTTCTGCATGAAACACATCCACCAAACCTCATGAGAAACTAGTGAATCTGTGCAAGAGACCAAAAGGCAGGAACCCTTCAGGAAACTGGAACTGGGACCAGAGAAGTCCAGGGATCTGCATTGTTGTTCCCAGACACCTTCTGGACAAGGCTGTGAACAACTCCATCTAGCTATTAGTAGCCTGCTTTCAGCAGGGAGTTGGACTCAAGATCTCCAGAACTCCCTCCTGATCCAAGTTTCTCTGCAAAGACCAACTAAGCTTTGCATGGATCTTCTCTACTGCTGCCTCCTCCAGACAGATGTGGGGTGATATCAAGTTCCTGAAGCCCCACCTACAGGCATGGGCCAAAGCACAGCTCCCCTGTGCAGCCTGGGGTACCCAGGGCTCCATGCATCCACTGCAGGTGTGAAGTGGGAACACTCAGAGCTCAGGAGGGACTAAACCTGGGTGCACTGTACAGCAGGCATCTGGGCAAAGACTTCCCTGGAGGTGGTTTTACCAAAACTGAACACCCAGTTCTAAGTGCCTCCTTACATCTGGGCCCGTGCTTGTGCTGCTGGGTGTCTGTTCAGGGATGCAGGATGACCCACATGTGTGCAGCTCCCATAGATGCACACACCAATGGAACCAGGCACAGGAATCAGCCCCACACTGCCCACAGAGCTCTCCAACAGCCACTACTTCAACCTGGCAAACTGAAGAACAGGAGAAGACTTTGATTTCAGCTTGGGACTGTTCTGATCATCACATACAGCCCAGGGGAAGAGAGTATCGTTAATGAGGAGTATAATAGCTGGAGACTTTCACTCCATATGGCTTTGATGCAAACATTTAGACAGCCAGCAACAAGCCCAGGATGAGTCACAGCAGCAGCCAGTGCAGGGTTGAGTTGCGAGTGATTTCTTTCATGATTAAAAATGGGCAACAGATTGGCAGTGCCCTGGGGAGGGAGGGCAGAGGTCTTCACCTGGGCTCCATCCCAAGAGGCTTTTAATTCAGCTGCAGGTTTTTCTCTGCCAGGGAAAGCAGCGTGAGCAGGGGGCATCCAGCTCATCAAAACCAGCCCTTGATGATTAGTGCATATTTGATAATGAGAGCAATCGCAGCTCGCTGCCCAGCTCTGGGCAGTGTTTGCAGAGGTGATACGGTGCTCACACCCCTGGTGCCTTCAGCACCCTCAGCACACAGCCAGGCACTCCAGACCTGGAGGACAAGGTCAGATCCCTGCAGGCCCCCCACTCAGACACCTGCCATGCAGGGGGAGGATGAGGGGATACAGGCTGCTGTGCTGGAAGACACAAAAGAGGATAAAAACTTCAGGATGCTCCCCACGGAGCCGAGCAGCACCCACACACTCGCATCAAGCGGGATGCTGAAGTTTGCTCTGTGCCTCCCTCCCCTTTTTGCCTTTCTGGCTGCTCGCCGCTGTCCTGCTGCATGCAGAGGTCTGGTGGGGAGCAGAAGGAGACGGGAGCAGAAGGGGACGGGGGAGGTGCCAGACTGATGTCCTGTCAGGAGGTCTCCCCAGGCTGCGATGCTGCCTCCCACCCCTGGGGCTCGGCTGCGGGTGACACCTCGGTCAGACCCCGTTCCCTACAAGAGGATCTGCTCAGAGTGGGGAAAGGCAGCAAAAGGCCGTGCGGGCACCCCAGGCTGCCCATCACAGCCATGCCCACAGCAGGCACGGCAGCACGGTGCCTCCACATCTCTCCGGGCTGCACCAGCCGTGCGGAGGGCTCCATCCCCCCTCCACCACTTCATTTCCCCCAGCCATCCCTCCTCCCGCTCCTCTCCGTCTTTTCTCTTTCCCCCCACCAGCCCTCCCACCCTGCGAGGGGCTCAGCGGCTCCCCCAGCCGCGCTCCCCCAGCTTCCCGCACCTCTCCGAGACGCACCGCGAGGCTCCGCACCCCGACGCAGGGTTGGGGGCTTTGGGGAGGGGGCAACACCGGAGCCACCCGGGGGAAAGTTTGGTGCTCACCTGGCGCCGTGCTGGCGGGCGGCCACCGGGTGGATTCCAGCGAGCCGTACCGGGGGGGGGTCCGGTTCCCCTCCATCCTGCAGTGCGGTGCGGCCGCCTCGCTTCTCCCCCGTCCGCACCGCTCGGAGCGGAGCGGCTCGGGGCTCCCGAGGCTCCCCGCCCCTCCGCCCGGCTCCCCCCGCTCCGCTCCGCTCCCGCCGCGCCCTCTGCCGTTCTCCGCCGCTCCGCTGCCGCTCCCCGCCCTCCGCCCGCACCGCGGCCGCTTTCTCTCTTTCTCTCTCGGGGCGGTTCGGAGCTGGGCTGGCTGTCCTCTGCCTCCGCGTACCCCCAGCCCTGCCACAGCCCCGGCCTCTCCAGTTCCGTGCCACAGACTTGAGCAGCTTCAGCGTGAGCACGGTCCCGTTCAACCCAATTCATCCTTTGTGCGCTCTCAGCAGGGCACGGCTCGCTGCAGATAAATAAACCATGCGACAAAAGCGGGACAAAGAAAAGATGTTTCCCAGTGGGAGTTAGGTGTTGGTGTGGGTCAGAGGTTTGCTGGCAGCACCTCGGGAGCACAGGGGCTGGGCATGGGTCTAAAACCCTGCAGGGTTCTCAGTGATCACAGAATCACGACATCGTCTCAGTTGGAAAAAATCATTGAGTCCAACCATCAGCCTGACCTGCCACGTCCCACCCAAGGCCACATCCATCACTGCCTCCTCTGGAGCACCTCCAGGGATGGGGGCTCCACCGTAGCCCAGGGCGGCCCTGGAGGTGTTCAAGGCCAGGTTGGATGGGGCCCTGGGCAGCCTGGGCTGGTATTAAATGTGGAGGTTGGTGGCCCTGCCTTTGGAGGGGGGGTTGGACATTCATGATGCTTGAGGTGCCTTCCAACCCTGGCCATTCTGTGATCCTGTGAATCATTAAGGTTGGAAAAGACCACTAAGATCGTCTATTCCAACCACCAGCACATAACCACCGTGCTCACTAAGCCATACCCCTATGTGCCACATCTGCCTTTTCCTTGAAAACCTCCTAGGATGGTGATTCCACCACCCCAACGCCTGCTCACCATGGCCACTAGGAATGAGTGCCTGGATCAGCTCTGCTCCGCACCTGACATTCAAAGCACTCCAGAAGTTTGCTTTGCTCTGCCTAAAACCACGGGATCACCCTTAGCAGTGCAGTCACACTCAGAGCTCTGATCCCATTGCACACACTGCTTGCTCTGCTCAGTGCTATCACTGTGTACAAACCTCTCTTGCAGAAGATGCTCTACATCCTCAAGTCCGCTGTAAAGAAGTTTTAATGGATCCACTCAGACACTGGGAAGGTACTGAGAAGCACAGAAAGCACTGAACTGCCTATTCCTTCAGATGGGCATATACATCTGGCCAGAATTACAAGATGGGAGTTATTAAATAATTCCATGAGCTTCTTTTCCTTGGGATTTGTCAAAAATTCCAGCTCACATCTCTCGATCCACTATTAACACAATTCCAGCATGTGATTGTGTTTCCTGGCTCAGAGTTCTTTTTCCCATCAGCACAAGCCTGCTGTTCTCACTGCTATCATCCCCTCTGCAGTCTCAACCTTCCAACCTGATTACAGCTGGAAATGCTTTCAAAGGTCCAAAACCACAGCCCTACTGCCAACAGTGTCCTTCTCTGCTCCGATAAGGTTGGAATGAGATCACTACTTCTGTTGCTTGATTTCTCCAGGCAGGGTTTCTTAATATGAAAGGTGAAACAGAGCTTAATTTTACAGTTAGCTCCTACTCAGCTCTGTGTCTGTGTTCACAGTGTTATGGTGTCAACACATCTGATTTCAAGGGGAAAAAAAATGCCTTTGGCCAGAAAAGTAATTCCTAGCACAGCAAAAGCAGTGGAGAAGTGATGCACAAAGAAATGTGTCTGTGCCCAGAGAAATGTACAACTGAAGTCAGCAGATGGAAAAGGAAGGAAGGAGGGGAGGGAAGGGAAGGGAAGGGAAGGGAAGGGAAGGGAAGGGAAGGGAAG
>JAPSGF010000021.1:4075610-4150597 GCA_035772895.1 Perdix hodgsoniae | reverse complement strand
GGAAGGGAAGGGAAGGGAAGGGAAGGGAAGGGAAGGGAAGGGAAGGGGAGGGCCTGCAATTTTAGCTGTTTCCTTGCAATGTAAGAATGAAAATAAAAGGTGAGATAAAGTATTGGGTTCAATGAGCTGTGTGGATTCCAGTCCAGTTCCATTCGCCATACAATGACATTACATGCAGGGTCTGGGCACTATTTCACTACAAGCAAAGAGACATTCAGCATTTGGTGGTGAATGCTGCCTCATCTGCTGGAACTGATTCAGTGGGAACCACTGAACCATGTCGCAGAGCACAAGTACATCAATCCATGCAAGATCCAAACAGCACCAGCTACAGAGGACATCCTCAGCATCACCAGTTAAATGAACAAGAATTCCCATGGCTCTCACAGGACTGCTGTCATGCACCCCATTAACGAGCAATTAGAGTTCCTGAGGTATGGTAATAAGGCTGGAAGGGATAGATTCTTGACACTAAAACTGTTCTCTACTTGAGTTTGAATTCCAGGGAGAAGGCAACTTCTCAGTACGAAGTTCCAGTTACTGATGGCTTGGGGACAAGCCTATCTATAGTTATTGCAGCAGGCTGTGGCATGGCACGGTGGGTTTGTGCCAGAAAACAGGGAGCTAATTATGCTGAAAGCATCTGACATGCAGATAAACTGTAATCAATACACACAGAGATCATCTGCAATAGCATCACTTTTCCTTGTCTCTCCTATGAGTGCAGGAGGGAGCAGGGTAGGAGATCACCATGGTACTCGTATGCTACATATTAAATATGTATTTAGAGAAATACTCTGGGTTTTGCAGCTGGCTTGTAAAATTTCAGGGCGATGCTAATAAAGTTAATTCTTCTGCAAAGGAATGAGGTCCTCTCGTGTACCTGGTCAAGTGACAACAGCTTCTGATGAGAGCTGAAAGCTTTTCAAAGCAGAGCTAAGTCATTAACACAAGTTCATGAATTGTTTTCCACTTATGGGGCCACAGGTCCTTCTGTTCCCACAATTCATACCCCACTCACACCAGCCACAAGCAAGTAGATTTATAAAAAGATCAATTTCTGCTGCTTTTTTTCCCTCTTTACATATATATATATATATATATATATAGGCATTAAAAGAGTTGCACCTTCTGATATGAATCCTCTATGTAACCTGTACAAATAACTTATAATCCATCTACACCATTTACAGCTGTACAAATTCAGCCCTGGACACCACAGCCCAGGCTCTGATCCATGGTCTCATGGCTTTGTGAGCTGCTGGCTGGTGTGCCAGGGGCCATGTGCCCCCAGCAAAGAGCCCAGTGAGGCAGAGGTGTGCTCAAATTCATCACTTTGAGCCCAGTGTTACCATATGCAGCAGTTCAGAAAGAAAGGATGTTGGGGCAAGCAGGTTGCTTGACTTATTTCTGAGCCTTTCTAACTTCAGCCTCTTCCAAGGCCAAAGTGCTTGGTGCTGTCCCACCATTGGTTGTCATTTTTGAGGGGAGATGGAAAACTGCACTGAAGAACTGAAGACAGTTGCTGAGACCTTCCAGGACGTTGAGGTGCTGTGATGCTGTTGCCCATCAGCTATAGGTGCTGGGTTGGGGTTAAATGCTTTTTGGGAACAGGAGGCTCTTTATGCTGCTAAATAACCCATCACACTCCAACAGCTCCAGAGTTGCTTTGCCCCCTGCAATGTATTCCAGTGCTAGTTTGGGGCTGTGTGGTGCATCCAAAGTGAGAGTGCATGAACCCTGAATTTGGGAACAGGAACCAAGGTTGTCTTCTGTGCCAACGCAACAATGAGGGGCAGCAGCAGGAGGGTTTCATGGGGCCCAACCAGCCAGGGCAACCTGCAGACTTGGAGGGAAGCATCTCCAGACTTGGATATCTGTGCTCCAGGGATGCCCTGTGGTGACACTGGAAGAGCTGCTGTGTGCACTGACAAGGCTGGAGGACTCGTCCTTGGGGCAGGGGATCCAAGCCAGCACCCTGAACTGCTGGGAGCGGAGAGAATCAAAGCTGACAGTGTCAGAAGGGTGCCATAGATCCCACATCCCCTCCAGTGTAGATTTACAGAAGACTCCCTGGAGACACCCCGGATATCACAGACCGTATTCAGAGAGCCAACCAACGCACACTGTGATTCTTCCATTACTTCAGCAAAGATGGGCCTTGGACACATTGCTCCATAAAGCAGCACTGGTTTGAGCCCATCTGCAAACCAGGGGAGGGCTCCCACTCCGTGGCAGCAGCAGGGGGAAGGAACAGAGGAGTCTCGCAGGGGTTCTGCAGGCTTCTCAGAACAAAGCCAGGCTGTGCTGCCTGGGCAACCTGAGTACATCACTGCCAAATATTGCACTGGATCTCTCGTGTCTCTGCTTCACACCACCCACTGTTCTTGCATAGCCCATCTGAAACAACAGTGGGTGTCCCACCAACTGCACGCATTGGACACAAGGCACGCCAGGCCAGGAGATGCCGCCCCAATAAATATTAGTGCTAGCAACTGCTCTCTGATCCACAAGTACAGCAAGCACCACCACCTTGGCTCTATTTTCTCCAGTCTTTTCCCTGAAATGAAAAGCTTGGAGGTTTTTCATGATTTGTGCAAAAGGTCAAATCTCTCAGTCCTTCAGGAGAGCTCTGCCCTGGCCAGGAGCTCAGGCTGTGGCCACCACAGCCCTTCCTTGCCACACAGCTGTCCTTCCCAAACCCTGCCCACCTCTGCCTTTGCAGCTTCAGAAACACTACCCTGGTTGCAAAGCCACTGTTGGCAGCTTCTTAGTGTGCTTTCTTTTTCCACATCTTCTGTCACCACCCAGGTGCTGCATCTTGCACGTCAGGTTTTTCTCCTTGTCTTCACTGGATGACACCTGCAAATGTGTTGATAGGCAGCAGCAGAGACTTGGGCATGTATTTCACAAGTCCCACATCCTCTGCTTCGCGCAGGCTGAATTTCATTGTCCTTGACTTTTGCAGGCAGTAGCTGGGCTCTAGGCAAGGAGACACTTCCAGGCTGCAGGAGGACAAGAACGTCATTACTGCTCGTGCAAAGCTGCCCTTGAGGGCCAGAATCTGATCTCAGACTAAATCCCAACTCTCTGCTTTGACTGCAGAGCAGGGGCTGCCACACAGAGCTGTGCTATTGCTTTTATGCTTTCAGAGTGGTTTTGGCTGGGAGCTGATGTGTACCAGCATTTAAGCACTAAAGCAGTGGCGTCAACCTTGCTTACTTCAGTTCTTGGAAATTCCCACCTTACCTGTACTCCACAGGAACCATAAATCCTGTCTGTTCCCTTCCAGCACTTCATGTGTCACTATCACCACTGCAACCACATTAATTCCTGACTTTTCATAGGGCTGACTGCTCTGCCTCGACCTTCACATGCTTGAGATACCCCAGGAAGGACTGCAGTCCATCGAGAGAGATCAGCCCCACAACACAAACTTTTAGACCTAAGATTTTGGATGCAGTTGTCCTTCTCCTGCCTAACGACAGCACCTTACTTAAAACAGAAGAACCCTTTTTTTTTTCACACCATCACCCCAAGATGCAAACCTAGGAGAGCACAACCCATCTCCTGTTCCTGCAGACACCCAATATCAGGCTGGATGGGACTCTGAGCACCTGATTGAGCTGAGGGCAGTTGGACCAGATGGCCTTCAAGGGTCCCTTCTGGCTCAGACACTTCTGTGATTCCACCATTCTTTGACTCTGCCCTGCTTTCCCAGGAAAGGCATCCTCACCTGATCACACTCCTGTAGGTCCTTCTGCTGTCCTTGTCCAGACACAGTGTGAAGGGCCTCTGCTCTGTGCTCCTGATTTTGATGTTGCACGTCTTCAACTTGTTTGCCACGGTCTGGGTTGGGAGAGAAGGAAGAGCTCAATGAGTGCCTCATGCACCTGGCATGGGTGGTGCATACGGAGGAGACGAGTGGCAGATATGAAGGGGGAAAAAAATGACAACATTCTCATTCTGTTTAAACTTCAGAAGTGATGCAAGGTGGCTCTAAAGATGGAAGGCTTTCTCTTTCCATGGTTACAGCCTAAGGTTGCAAGGGCAGACTTTGCCAACTGGCCAAGTTTGCACAGGCTGGAAGGTTTGGGATGTCTGATGTGGGGCATGGCCTTCCCTCCTGGTGGACTTTGGTGGGCAGCACAGGCTGTAGCACCTTGGTGTTTCCAAAAGTCAGAATAACCAAAAGAGTGCTGGCTATCTGAAAACACCAGCTGAGAGACTGAAGGCTCCAGGGTAACCCAAAATTACCATAATACCCATGGACATCCAAACTGTAGGGATAAGGCCCTGCAGGTCAGCACGTCCTCTGCCTGGCCTCTCATGAGGAGCCCTGGAGAAAATCCACCTCTCTGAGATGGTGATTAGATTCACTGAAGTTCCTGTTTCCTCTTTATGCTTTGTTAAAGCATTGCTAACAGCCCCTACTCTGGTGGGCCATACATGGATTGACACAAGAGGTCTGGAGAGGGCTGCAGCTGGAGGTGTGGAGCTAATGGGGTTGATCCCAAACCTACAAATCCTCTCCCACACCCAAGCAGAACCATGATGACTAAAGGACTAAGCCTTATTTCTCCACTCAGCCCCTTGAATCACACAATCACCAGCACTTCAGAGTGTCCTGAGACAGTGTGTGATGTGGTGTTGGGCAGCAGGGACAGCATTTGGGGCTTGACATGAGAAAATAGACTTTTCCAGGGAACACCCAGCCATGGAAACTCCCAGAGCCTTCCCCTTCCACGGAGAGTTCCACTTCACTGTGGTTGTAAGGACTTTCCATTCACTGGCCAGGAGCACCCACAGCCACTTACTGAGAAGGATCGCCCCGACAAGTTGTTGATCCTAACAACTTCGGTGATGTCCACATTTAGACACGCCAGATCTGCAGCAGAAGCAGTATGTTAGACTTGAGCAGCCCAGGCACAAATGACACTGAGGAATATGGTCAAATTCACCCTGCGGAGCACCAGAAATCTCAGCAAAGCTTGTTCCCAAGCAGAGAAACCCACCTTCAGCTGTGTTGGCAGGGATGGCCTTCATGGAGAGACCTGTGGAGCGCAGGGACAGTGAGACCTCCTTTGCCCGGTCACTCACCACGACCTGTAGGGAAGGAAGGCTCTGTTCATTCAGCCAAGCCATGGGGAGCTCTGGAAGAGTTTTTCACAAGTACAGGGATAGCTGACAGTCTATCAGAACCTCTCTGTCCTTTCCCGGAGTGCAATTCCAGGGAAAGAAGGAGAGCCAGATCACTGCTTTTGGAAGGTCCGTGCTATGCCTGCAGACGTGGGCACGTTGGGTGCCCAGAGCTCCACTCACCTTCCTGTATGTTACAGTCAGATCTATGCCAGGGCCATCCAAGGTCGTCTTCTTCTTGGTTGGGTTTACCTCTGCAAGGGGAGGACCAAGAAGGATGGAGGTGTCACTCCTCCCACCCATCTTAGGGCAGAGGACAGCAGTCCAAGGGACAAGCCACTCCAGGCACACTGGAGGCTCTGTGCCACCAAAAGGTTTGGTGAGACGGACTTGCTGTAGGGTCTGTGCTCAGCCCCAATGGCAGGCATCCACTGGATCAGGCACTGGATGCAGGCCAGCCCTCAGGCACCCTTGTGCCTCATGACATCACCTGGCTGTGACCACGACCCAGCGACCACCCTCTTGCCTATCATCACACGCCAAGGAGGGAGACAGAGGAATTCAGGGTGGCTCCTGATCGCGGGGGTGTGAGGGCTGTGCCCATGGCGAGGCCGTGACTGGTGTAGCCCCAGCTGTGGGGTTTCACGGGGAGGAAACGCACCTCTGGGGGAGATGCTGTCCTGCACCTGGGCACACAGCTCCGTGAGGAACACATCCTCAGCTGGCTCCTGAGCTGAGCTGCTGAAGAAAACCTGAAAGAGAGGGAAAACTTGGAGAACAGTCATCCTGTGCCATCGCAGAGGGACCGTGGCAGCAAAAGGTTCTCCGAGTGGGGCATCGTCAAAGGGAATGCGTCACCAAATCGTGGGGGATGAGGAGGGCTGAAGCGCAGGAGCGCAGCGCGCCTCGCAGTGCACAGCGCCAGCCCTCGCCGCTGGGTGTCACTGCGTGCGCACAGATGGCTGCTCCCAGCTGATGCCCGGTGCTCGGGGAGCAGCTTCCAGCCGCCTTAACTGCAAGGCTGGTCGTTTCTCCCGGATACACCCGAATCAGCCGCTCGCATCAGATCTACGCAGTGCTCTTTGAGCAAAATATGGAGCAGAATATGAAGCTCCTGGAGAGCTTCTGCTTGCCCTCCACCCAGCTCTCGTGGGGCTCGGTCCTCATTTCTAGGAAAGCACTCTGCAGTCAAAGAGGAACAGTGTGATCTTAACCAAAACAGCAAAGCAGGCTCTGTGCTCCCACATCATGCTCTGTATGACAGCAGGGCAGTCTGAGTGCTTCTATATGAAAACCACATCTGGAGGCAGTTCCTCTTCCCCCGTTTGAGTCACCACTCTTTCACTCGCTCCTAATTTCTGTTTTGGAGGAGAAATGAGCCCAAGAAAAATTCAGAGGGAAAACAAAATTCTCAGCATCTCACACTGCAGATCAGGTGCTTGCAAGCTACACAAATTGGTAATGCTCCACCACTAATTAACAAAGCTCTTCCATCTCTTTGCAAGCTATGTGCCTGTTTGTTCGTGCAGCAGCTCCTCCTTTGCTGCAATAGATCACCACGTTGGCTGTGGGCAGCTTCAAAGGAGATATGTGCACTGATACACCCTGAGTTTTGAAGGGGGAAACTGCCAGATGGGCAGATGGAGGGCTGATACTTCAGGACCAAATACAGAAGTGGCAGTATCAAATACCAGGTCTCACCCTGCTACCATTTCAGAGAAAAGCTGGCAGGAAATAAATAAATTAGTATTTCAGGAAACCCTGCAAATCCTCTGCAAGGTCTTGGTGAAGGCACCCAGAGAACCCACGTTTGAAGGAGTGACCTAAAGCAGCAGGAGGTGCCAGAGCTGCTGAGCAAACCTGTGCCCAGCAGAGCAGGGAGCACGGGGTAACGTCTGTGTTTGCTTTGCTGACTTTCAAGATCCCAAAATAGCCTTCCCAGGATCACTGTCCTATAACCTTACCCCTGCCCCTAACCGCTGATCTGGGAGTCTGGTGAGGACGGGGAAGGCTGGGGGCACAGGGACCAGCTCAGAGCTGCCCCAATCCCACTGACCCCGTGGGCTTTGCAGATCACTGCCAGCTACAGAAGGCAAGCATTGGCGGTGCCACGGGGCAGCGCAGCACCCACAGAACCCACCTTCACCGCGTACACCTGGAAGCAGACGGGCTGGGCGCCCATACGGACGTAGTAGGCAATGACATCAGTGATGAAGAGATCAGTCACCAGATGCTTGCTTGGAGAGGAAGGCTGAGGGGGAAATTGCAAGGAGGATCAGCCTCAGTCACTGCCTTCCTACCAGGTAAGGGGCAGTGAGTTCAGCTGCTCTGCCATGACCAGCCGAAGCCAATGGGAGAGGTGCAGGTTTGCCACCACCTCCCCACATTTCTTGCAGGCTGTGAGTGCTGGCTCAGACTGCCAGGAAATGAGAGCTGGGGTATTACAGCAAATGCCTCATTTACATTTGTGTTCTTGAAATATGCAATTTCCTGTCCCTTGGCCAAAAAAAAAACAACCACCCATCATAGAAAATGGGTCTCGTGGGCTCATCACCAACCCTGGCTCCCTGCAGGGCGTAAGCCCTCATCTGGGGCACATAAGGGCTTTGCAGCCACGAGCTCACCCCTGCGGGTTTTTGGGCAAGGGATCAGTGCTGGGGGTGGGGATGGTGCCTCGTACCATGGTGGCCAGCTTGGGGATCATGTGGCACAGCGTGTTGATGTTGCTCTCATACCAGGGATCGGCTCTGCCCAGGTAGGCGGCCACCTCGCAGAGCTCCTCAGGGCTGGTGGCAGAGGGGTTCTGGTGGAGAAACACAGCTCAGGGCATGGCCACGGCTCACACCTCATAGGAGGCAGAGGGAGGCACTCGTGGGGGTCAGTCCCTGGGATCCCCCTGTCCCTCCTCTTCCAGCAGTGACCAGACTCACCGCAGCTGCCAGCATGCCCGGCTGCCCAGTCACCGGCACATAGTAGAACTGCAGGTTTAGCCTTGGGGTCAGGAAGACACGTCGTGTCTCTCGCTTCCTTGAAAGGGAAGAAAATAAATATAGCCATGCCTGAAAGGTGAAGAGGCAGGAAAACAGTGCCAGGAGATGACAGCGGCTCTGCAACAGAAGCACAAGCCCTCCCTGATCGCCTCTTGTGCCCATTGCAACACAGCAGCAAAGCAATGCCCCCAGATTCCCAAATCCAGATTCCCGAAATCTATGGGATGCCCCATAGGTGGGCTCATTAGGTTCCTTCCCTTGTGCACTGGAAAAATTCTTGCCTGGTTTGACTGTTTGTTTTTTTTTTTTTAATCTATTTTATGCACAGAATGGAAAAACTCCACTTGTGCACCATTTGGGCCATGCAGCTGGTGAAGATGGCAGTTGTTCAACGCAAGTGTGGTGAAGCATTGACACAGGTTGTCCAGAGAAGACGTGGATGTCCCTCGAGGTGTTCAGCAGTGAATTGGATGGGGTTTTTGGCGATGTGGTCTAGTGAAAGATTTCCTTGCCTACAGCACGAGGGTGAGACTGGATGGTCTTCCAACCCAAACCATTCTGGCATTCATTCCAAGATGAACACATTCGGGTGCAGAACATCCAGGTCCAATCCTGTCCCAGGATCCCAACCCATCCCCAGCCACAACGGCTGCTGCAACCAAGCAAAGCCCCCACCCCACCCCACCTCCCCTCCCCCGGCAGCTGCTCACCGCAGGGAATGGTAGGCTTGGGCCAGGCGCCCCAGGATGCGGTCGTCCCCCAGCAGCACAATGTGGGCAGTGTGCAGCCTCAACAACGGGGCCGTGGGCTCAGTGGGGATCCCCACTCTCCTCTGCACTTTGGCTGCAGGTTTCAGCCCGGCGTTGTTGCAGCCGGTCTGCAGGAAGGCCACGCTCTCCAGTGGCGAGGGTTTCTTTTTAATGCCACCTTTCCTATGGAGCCGGGATTGTTCTGTGTCAGCACCGCATGGGGCGAAGGGCTCCTCGGAAGTCGGTGGCAGATCCCTCTCGATGCCACTGTCGGTGGAGAGCACAGAGAAGCGGGTCTGCTCACAGCACTCGCAGTCTGAAATGATGTCCTGGATCTCAAAGTTGTCCAGGTCCTGGCTCAGGTGATCGGGCTCGCAGCTCTGTGACAGCGGGCGGATGAACAGCACCAGCTCCTTCCCTGCAGGAAGGAGGAGCTCAGGGAGGGAGATGCAGCCAGACTCAGGCCGAGCCTTTGTCCTGCCCCAGCTGCCAAACCAGAGGGCCACCGGCAGATTCGCATTGCCCTTCCAGCCCCATTTCCCAGCTCAGCACCACTCTCATTGGGTGCTTTGTGCGCACCTCACAGGTGTGCCCTGCTTGTCTTTCCCTCCCAGTCCATCCCTGGTGCCTCACTCACAGAGCTGATCATCTTCAGTCCAGAGGTGGAAGCTGATGTTGGGGTTGGGCAGCGGGGTGCCCTGCAGCCCTTCCAGGGGAGCATCGCCTGCGGGAACAAGGGTTCTCGTAGCACGTGGAGCAGGCAGTGCACAAAGCCCACTGGTGCCCTACTTCAGCTGTTAGAATAGTCCTGAGCCCTGGGTTTTCCCACCCCATCACTTCTGACCAACGCAAGGCTGCAATCACAGTCCCCTGCTCTCACCAACTGCACAGATGAAGGTCCGTGCACAACCTGGGAAAGGGAGAGGTGACATGGGGCAACTGAGGCGCAGGCAAGTGGAGGACCTTGCTTTGCTGCAGACAGCAGAGAGCTTGCAGAACAAATAATGTTCCTTTTGTGGATGGGCTGCGGGAGGGTAATGGTGAGGATGGGCAGCAAGACAGGGGCTCACCTGGCAGGGAGGAGCTGAGGATGGCACTGTAGATGCTCTGCAGCCTCTCCGTGTGCTGCCCGCGGTCTGCAGCCACTTTGCTCCCCGTGCACTCGACGGCCATCACCACCTCCTGGAACCAGTGCTCGACCTCGCTGCTGGGCATGCCCTGCCACAGAGGTGCTGTCAGTGCCCCCAGGTGTAAGAGCAGATGCTCCATGGGCAGAGCGTTGGGGGATTGCAAATGGGCCCTGTGCAAATGGGCTCACGGATGAGCCTGTATTGCAATCCCAGTGCCCAGTGGGACTATTAGGAAACCATACTGGGGCCATATGAGTGCTGTTGGTTACCTGGAGCCGCATCCTCAAGGCGCTGAGGTCACAGCCCTCGCCCAGGGCTGCCTGCATAGTGTGGGTAATTACATAGCACATACATGCCCGTGGGCTCTGGGAGACACGAGCTGCCTTTGTGTCAGTGAGCAGAGCCTTGCAGATGGCTTCAGAGAGCAGCTCCGGGTCGGCGAAGATGAAAATCCTGCATAGGTTTGGTAGTTGGGGACATCAACATGCAATCAACAAATTGCATCCGCCCAGCCCACACCCTGCCACGGAGTTTGCCTCCAAGTTGTCTGTGCACCCAACATCAATTCAGGTGCTGGAAAGGGACAGCTTCACTAGAAAATTCAGAGGGTATGGAAGAAATAAGAATGATGATACATTTGAAGAGGTACTACTCACTTTTCCTGATAGGGGTAGGGGTCACTTCTAAGACTTTGTTCGGAAATCACCATCCTTTGGTAGAGCATTCCTAACAAAAGTGAGAACATTGGTGCAGAAGGGCTGGAGCATGAGGCAAAACAACCTGGCCTGGCTCGTGGGAAGGGTTCCAAGTGGGTCAGCACTGATGGGAGAGGGGAGGTAAGGGCCAGGAGTCGGCCCTGGGTTAAATATAACCACAGACAAAGATAGGCCACATTACAGAAAAAGAAAACTCCTCCTATTCATGGATAATTTCCTGTATTTCCCTTCCTTTGTTTAGAAGATTATGAGCTCAGAGGGGAACTTGGCGCAGGAGGAAAGGCTGACTGCTGGCCATGGCCATGGGGCCACATCAGGGATGGCGCTGGGTATGGGGATGTGAAGAGCACCATCCCGAGTGTGGAGGGATGTGCTTCACCCCACCTGGCCCTGGGGTGGGAAAGACGTAAGTCATCCAGCTGCTAATACCCACCCAAAACCAGGAAAGGGGAACTCTTCCATCCAAACGTATCCTGAAGACCTAAGGCTGTGCCAGCCTCATGCAGCAACCCCAGGCACAGCTTTAGGCAAAGGCCAGCTCTATATGCAAACCCCCCAAACTCAGGGGCAGAGCAAGGGAGCATCGTACCTGGTGCCATCCTTTCCATCTTCAACCTGGCAGCATAGTCCAAACCAATGGTGCAGAAAGGCTTGGGCAGGGTGAGCAGCTTCTTGCAGAAATCATACACTCTGCTGCAGAGCTCGTCGGAGATGCAGGGAGCCTGGGGTGAGAAAAGGGCAGCTAATGAGATGCTGCAGGCAGTGATCCCAAATGGGCTCTCTCCATGACAGACCCTAGGAAGGGAGGACAGGTGGTGGTGTCTCCATCAGAACCCTCCAAAGGCTGCGGGATGCGTTTTGACCAGCTTTGGAAAGGTGCTTGGACAAATGGACTTCATTAGCAGCATGACTTCCTGCACCACCAGCAGAAAAGGGGCAGGGATCCAAGAGTGATGACCTTCCCTCCCAAACATGCCAATATTTCAGGCACCGCATTGGGAAATGTGTGTCCATCTGTGGCAGTGCAGGGCTTGGCTGGGCTATTTCAGTGCTGGAACAGGTGGTCCCTCCCCTGCCTTCTGATTTCCCAGGATCTTGCCCCAGAGAGGTTACCTGGATCAAGGCGTACATCAGCGTGTGCAGCAGGGGGATGATGTAATGCCTGTAGTCACCTCGCTCTGCCTGCGGGACCAAACGGTGCAGTCAGCACTGGGGCGCCCACCACTGACCTGCGTGGGTGCAGGGTGATGCTCCTGGGGCTGGGGGAGCTCTGGGGGCTCTCTGTGAGCCACCGGAGTGGGCAGGGTGTCCTTGGGGATGAGGACAAGTCCTGCCTGGTGGGCTGCCCTTGTTGGCCACAGATCATGAGGGGTGAGTGGTGGACCACCAAGGGTACAGTATCTGCAGTGGGAAATGGCAAAAAAAGTTTCTATCTGAGCTCACTGCGGAGTGATTTTTTGTTGCCCCCCCCCCCCCCCCAAAAAAAAAAACCAAAAAAACATCCAAAAAACTCAAATAGAAACACAAAACCTCTGGAAACCCTCTGGGGAAGGGCCGATGTTGTGTTTGGTGGGTGTGGGAGCAGAGTAGTGAGGGAGGTGGGATGCTCCCACGTTCCAGGCTGTGGGAAGGCAGCTGGGAGCTCCCACACATCTCCAGCAACAGGAACAGCCCCAGATACACTTGATTTCCACCCCCAAAACCTCATGGATCCTCACTGCCAGAGGGAAGGGGCAACGTGTTATATAGGTGTGCTCAAATGGAAATGGGGCTACTGCAGTGTGAAGGTGCTGCATGCTGCTGATGCTCCCCCTCCTTCATGTAGCTCTGCAGAGCAGATAAGAATACACAGCAGGGCTGGCAGAGCCTTGCCGTGGTGATGCTGGCGCTCAGGGTCTCCCCCCCAGCACCTCCTTTCAGGGATGATGTGCTGCTGCTGGATCTCAGCTAAATGGAACCGATGGCAGCAAAGCTTTAGAAATGATCAATAAAATGAGCAAGGTTGAATTGCTGAAGCCAGCTAATCCCCAGGAAGAGCCCTGGAGGAACTCAAGCATGAAATTGCTGAGTTATTATTGGTGGTTGGTGCTGAGTGCTCAGGGCTGCTGTAGTGTCAAGGGACTGAAAAAGCATAATACTGATTTCCAGGGAGAGCTTCAGGGAGACAAAGGGAATTACAGACTGGGAAGACTGACAGCCCTCTGAGAATAAGAGCAGCAGAGGAATAACAGCTCTAATGGGGGGGACAAAGGGGTGGCTGACCTCAGCCCCAAAGGGGCATAGAGGGATGTGACAGCAGAGGGGTCTCTGCAAATGAGGGCACTGGATGAAACGAGGCATGCTCACAAAGGTGACACCGTGCCCAACCACATCACCACTGCTGCAGGTGCTGAGGGTGCTGAAGGTTCACCTGAGTTCAGAAAATGAGGAGAAGCATCGCTGAAACACAAAATCCATCTGTGGGTTTCTGTGTGATGCGCCCAGGACAGGATATGGGGCAAGGTGTGACACCACACGGAGGAAATGAGTGGCACAGAAACTTCTCCGGTACCTGCGACCACAGGGTGGCATGGGGGTGGTTGGAAGGGCTCTTTGTTTTGCTGCCTGTGGGCTGCAAACATCACCTGCCCCTGGCTATGAGGCTCCAGTTTGTACTGCCTCCTTCACTGGGGCTTGTACAGCTTGGGATGGTGAAGCCCCACGGAGATGAGATCCCCCACCCGCAGGGCACTGTGAGGTACTCACCCTCTCCAGCTCTTTCACAAGGATCTGGACCAGGATGGCGCTGTTACTGGGATTCTGGTCGATTTTTTTGTGCAGGGTCCATCGCAGCATCCCTGAGAGGTGAAAAGTGTGGGGGAGGTGAGGCTGCCCCACAGAGCAGTGGACTGATGGATGGGGAGGTCTGGACACTGCAACCACCACCACCCATGGGGATCTCTCCCACAGCTCAGTGTGGCTTCTCCAACCTCTGCTTCACCCAGTGACCCCCAGCAAGGGATGGGGCATGCTAATTGGATCTAAATAACTGCAAAACATCCCATGCTGTTCAAGTAAAATCAATGTCCCAGAATGAATTAAGCTCCCAAAGGCTGCAGCAGCCCAGCTGCTGCCTCAGGCTGAGCAGTGCTCCCCACCACGGCGATGGAGGGATTGCAGCTGATTCCCCAGCAAAGATCTGAGCAATGTGTGGTAAAGCAGCAGCCCCACGGGGACGGGTTGGTAAATTCCAGGTGGATGGGGCTGCCGCAGGAGCTCACCTCGGTCACTCTGGCAGGCAGGGTGGTGGCCGTCCAGCTCGCGCAGCAGCGTGCGAACACGGCGCAGGATGTCCGACTCCACCTCTGCGGGGGCAAGGAGGGCATGAACAGCCTGAGCACCCAGGGATGGGAGCAGGGAAACACTGAGATGGGTACTGAAGGCATCAAATTTGGCTGAGCATCACTAGCAGCCAGTCAGAGCCATAGGGCACCCATACCCTGCAGGCATGGAGCCATGCTGAGAGCAAAGCTCGCTCACAGGGATGTGGCAGAGCTCTGCGTGAGCTCTGAAGAGCCTCTCATCGGAAAAACACAGTCCCATATTAAATACAGAAGCTGAAGGACCAAAAGCAATGCTCGGCACAATGAATGAGCAGAAGCACCTCTGCAGGCACCGTGGGGATTCAGCCTCATCCCCACTCATCATAGAATCACAGAATGGTTGGAGTTGGAAGGGACTCCTAAAGGCCACCTGGTCCCACCCCCTGCACTGAGCAGGGACACCCACAGCTCTGTCAGTGCTCACAGCCCATCCCTTGACTTTGGCAGGGATGGGGCACCACCACCTCTCTGAGCAACCTGTGCCACTGCCTCACCAACCGTAGTGTGAACACTAAGGGTGTTTTCCTTATATCTAATCTAAATCTCTCCTTTCTAAGTCCGAAACCATTTCCCCTTGTCCTATCACACAGACCCTGCTCTAGAGTCTGTCACCTTCTTTCTTATGCCCCCCCCCCCACGATGGCATGGGGGCATCCCAGTGTCAAGGGCTCTCCTTCAGGCTCCCCCAGCCCACAGCTGCCCACCCAGGGCCCCGAGCACCCCCAGGCAGATATGGAGCTCTGACTGCCACCCGCTCCCCGTGCACGTCAGCAGTGAGCCGCATCCTTCCCGTGGCCAAAAATAAACACGAAAACCTCAGAGCTGATTTGGGGTATGACTTGTTCCTGTGGTGAGGACTGCTGCTCACGAGGGAGGTCGTGTGTCAGCACTGGCACAGCGCAGCTGTTAAAGCCATGTCAGGGATCAGATGGGAAGCACCAACTCCCTAACCCTAACCCTAACTCTGCACTTCCTTCCCAGTTTTGCTTCCAATTTTGCCCGTCCCCTCCACACCCCCTTCAGCCACAGCTCCATCTCCCCAAGCATCAGGGATGGCTCAGGGCAGTGGTGCGCATTCCTCATTGCCTACAGGAAATGAGAGGCAGCCTGAGTGATGCTATGGGAGCACTGTGCTCGAGGACCACAACCTCCACACCTATTTGCACGGCTCTGAAAGAGATAAAGCTGACAAAGCTGGAGCTTGGTGGTGGAGCAGGGCCTTGGGCTTCCCTAGGAGCAACGACCAGGAGAAGGGAGACAGGAGCCATAGGAAGGGACAGAAGGAAACTTCCCATTCTTTTTTATTTGTGTATATTTGTAATGACGACGGGAAGCTTTTCCTGAGGCTGATATAAACACCGTGTCCTCTCTTCCTAAATCAAAGTGCCTGCAGATGTGGTACACTGCCATTTCTTCATGGGGAGCAAAGCATGAGACCACTGCTCCAACACAAACAAGGGGCACTTTGATCTATAAATGCTCACAGCCTACCAGCAGCAGCAGGAGCGGCTTACACGCAAGATCAAATATTTCAGCATCAATATCCTGTCGATAAAATGCGAGATTGTGCCAGAATGCGTATCTGATCCGCTCTCCACCCACCTGCACTCTCCATGGCTGGGCTGGGGCTGCAGCAGAGCACGGGCACGGCTGCAAGACTGCTGAGTGCACGACTGCTGCTCACTGCGCACGGGCATGGCCTCGCGTCCGGGGTCTCACCTGCAAAAAGCACAGGGTGCTGTCAGCTGTACCTGCAAAGGCAGGGAAGGGAAAGGGATCCCAGGGCAGAGGGCACTTGGAACTTGGCCCTGGGGCATCAGATTGGTGTTTGTTGGGGAAAGGCTCGGCTCAGAGCTGAACCCAGAGAAGCTCTCGGTATCCACAGCGAGGAGGATGAGCATCACCATGCGGGTAATCACTGAGAGCCTTCTCCTCCCCAGGAGTTAAGGGGAAATGTTTGGGTTTAAGTCAAATTGAGTCCAAAATGTGAAGTCCAAGGGGACAAGGAACATATGAAAAAGACAAATGGAATTACCATAAGGCCCCTGTCTAGCACCTCTGAGAAACAAACCCAGCAGAGCTCAGGAGCAACCCATGCTCCGAAGCCTGGTGTTGGATGGCATAGAATCAGAGAGTCACTGAATCACCAAGGTTGAAAAGGACCTCAAAGATCATCCAGACCAACCATCCACCTACCACCACCATTCCCCCACTAAATCATGTCCCTCAGTACAACATCTAAGGCATTCCTTTCCATCAAGCATTGTTCTCTCCAACAAAAGAGGAAAAATAAAGCAGGGCGGAAGAAAGGGAGGTTCCCCTGTGACATGGCACCCAGTGCCCACCCACGGGACCCTCAGTCCTCCAACTCCCTCCAGGCACCATCAGGCCACCAGCCCACACTCTTCCTCGCATCCTTGCTCTATTTAGGATTTGTTCCTCACCGAGATCCTAAATCTGCAATTACCAAACACAGAGCATCCTGCTGGGCAGCTCCTGCCCGCAGTGACGCCCGCCATGGTCTCCCACTCCCCCTTGCTACGAGCACCACGCATCATGATAGAGGTTGGCACCGTGGCTCTCAGCACATTATTTCCTGCAGGAAAAAGGCCCCCACGAGGGGCCAGGTGCATGCAGTGCTCCTCGGTGCCTGCTGATGTGAAACGCTTGTCGGCTGTGAGCGGCGTCGTGGCTTTCCACATCCGCGTCCCACCTGCCCGTGCGTGGGAGGGGACCCAGTGTGCAGTGCTCACTTTCCAGATTTAGAACAGGACTTGGGTTGAGATGAGTGGTTCCGGACCCATGGAAATATGCTTCTCATTCTCCTGCCCACCGCTCTGCTGCTGTCCTTGCTGCCTGCACAGCCCGAAGGTGAGACAAGCGGCCCCGCGTGCTCCCAGGATGCAGCTCCCCGGAAAAATTCTACCAAAAATGCCCCCAAACTGATCCCCAGAATATCCAGAGTCCATCAGAACACACAGATGTTATGTGAAAAGAGGCACTGAAGGACACAGGGAGAAGGCGTGGGGTCAGCTTGCTCCCCACCAGCACCAGCTGCTGGTCCCTTCTCATCCCGGTCATAACCAGCACGGGCACTCTGCTGGGCAGAAACCACTCCTTTTCACAGGGAACATTTTCTTCCTGCTGTGCTCCCCAGGGGTACTGAGAAGCAAGGAGGGAAGGGACATGGGGCTGAAGATGGGAAGAGAAAGGTGGCACCAGGCCCCTGCATCATGCCCTCTGCACCAACCCAGCCCAAACCCAAACCTGACGAGGAGGGCTTGGAAGAGGCAGGAGCCCATGCTGCAACCAGGACTCAATTCCCCCTCTGTGTAGAGCTTTCACAGACAGGAGCCCAGGCTTTTTTTTTTTTTTTTTTCTTTTTTTTTCTTTTTTTCTGGAACAGCAGCAGAGAGATAACCCAATTCGCCTGCACAAAGCCAACACAACTGGTGGGGAAAGACGAAGACACCAACCTCCACAGACCCAGCACACTTGGACTGCTGTCCTTCAGATGAGGTTTACAGCTGCCACAGCCACGTCCTTTGTCCCTCACTCATGCAGGTGCAGACTGCTCCCAGGCAGCTTTTGAACGGCATCAATGAAGCCAGGCTGATCTGTGCTAGATGACCGTGGCGCCATGGTTCACACCCCCAGAAAGGAGGCTGCCAGCCTATGCTGGGCTTGACATCTGAGTAGGAGGGAAACCTTGGCCACCACCAGAAGCCTGCAGGGCCACAGGAACCATCTCAAGCACCAGTGCCACACTCAGAGCCATTGATTTGGGTGAAAACGCATGTTAGCAGATGTGCTCAACTGCAGACATGGAGACACCAGTGCTGGTGTCAAGGCAGCAGCTGATGCCGCACCACGGCACCCATTAATGGGGTCCCCAGTGCTGTGCCAGGCTGGGACACGATCTGCCCCAAACGCCCATGCCACGTCCCTCTGCCTTCCCCAGACACAGCAGCCACAAATGGAGAGCCCTGCCTGGCAGACTCGGCCTGTGAGAGAAACCATGGCTTTCCTGGTACCTTGCCCTGCAGGCTGGTGGCACCGACCCCATCTCACCCTCACCCACACCTCTCCATTGTACAGGGAGACCCACAGGGAAGACGCACAAGTAAGTCCCCATCCCCTGCCTTGCTCCAGGCTGCACTCACCTCCTGCTGTATCCTCCCAGCTCCCAGCATCATCGCGGGGCGCAGGATGGGCTCCTGGTGAGGAGGAGGACGGTACGATGGGGCAGCCAGCAGCGGTGCAGAGCTCTGCTCTGTGTGCACGTATGAGAGCTCGCAGCTCAGCGGCCACAAGCCTGGCCCAGAAAAGGAAAAGCTGTTGGGCCCCAGACAGCCACGGCCGTGGGGCGACGGCTGAGCTGAGGGGAAATGCGACAGCGCGGTGCAAACGCCGGCCCTGCAGAAGTGCTCAGTTCCCCGAGTCACACCGCTCCTATTTCTGCCCCCTCCTCCCCACGCATCTCTTCCCTTCTCTGCAGCAGCCATGAGACACATCTCATCCCGTAAGTGGTTATTTTGCTGTCTGCCAGCTCAGCAAGACCAGCGGCTTCTCCGCACTCATCCCACTTCTCTGCAGAGCTGCCGAGCCCCGCTTCCTCCCTGCAGTTCTTAAAATACCCGTGGCATCAGCTGGATTTTAGTTCATTTGCAGGGAGAAAAATTAGCAGAAAGGGTGAGAAGGAAAGTCGCATCCTTCCCTTCAGTTTCCAAGAGCTACGAGGCTTTTAGAGATGAAACCTGCACGACTCCAAAGCCACCTCTCCCAGGAGCTGAGGCAGAGATGGGAGCCATCTGGCTGCATTAAGAGAAATGAGGAACTTTGCAGTGAAAGCACGGTTTGCCCCAGAAACCGGCTGATAGGATCACGGCTGAAGAGGCTTTGCAGCCTCATCTTCCTCTTCCAAACCTGCAGGGTGCCAGCAGCAGTGTGAGCAGAGCACCAGCAGCCCACCCTACGTGCATATGGGTTTCACAGACAGTCCTGTAGGTCACCTGAAGGCTTCACTGACAGGCTGGGGGGCCTGGGGGTATTGATTCCCCCCTTAGCTCCCATCTATGGCTATTCTAAGATCTGGGGTGGGGTTGGAAGTGGTTGGAAGTGCTATGGCACTCAGTGGGGTGACTCAGCTGTCCCCAGCAGCGCTTGACTTGGGGATGCATGGGCTCCCTGAAAAACCTGCTGCTCCTTTCATGGGCCACCAAGAGCTGGCAGAAACTTCTGAACACACAAACCTTGAGGGGAGCTGAGATGGCACCCATAGGAGGAGCACAGCAGAAGTGCCCAGCACCATGGAAGAGAGCCCAGAACCAGAGGGAAGCCCTGGGAAGCTCAGTCACTCCATCAGACCTGCTGAGCACGGCCACCCTGGACATCCCCTCCCGCAGCTCTCCTATGGACACAGGTGACAGAGCAGGACAGGTGCAGCCCATGCTGCACACACTTTTGCTCTCCCTGCGTTATATTTAGTCCTGCTCCAAAGGCAGTCTCTCCACGCCTCCTGCAGCCCTGTATTCGGTTACACGGCTCTGCCTGAGGCTTCCTGCAGCTCTTTATCAGCTCAGTGACAGATGCTTGCCAGGAAAAACCCATGTACTGCACAGGAACGGGGCAGCACTGCACAGTGCTCACAGGTGATGGCAAATAACGATGTGTGTTCTGACCCATTGGATAAACACAGCACTCGAAACAGCAAAAATACACCGCAGGTTTGGTAAAGTTTGAGAATAGATTTCAAGAATGCCTAAAAAATCATCCCTCAAACCAGGGTTACAAGCACAGGGTCCCATATCCCACTAGTTTTGTATTTTTGTTCCGCTCTTCATTTGTTGGGTTTTTTTGTTGTTTTTTGATGTTGTAGGAAAAATATTAAAGATTGAAATGTTTTGTTACCTATATATCAACGATACTGCAGGGTTCTCAATTATATCAACGACATGAGAACTACTCCAAAAGTAATGCCTCCTGTGTTACGATGTTGGCCCACAATGTCAGAGGCAGATGTTGATGGGATGGCAGTAGAGGTTGAACCTTCTCACCAATATCCTGTTACATTTAGTTGCTGTGTGTCAGAGTGCAGCAGAGGGGCACTCTGACACAAAGACACCCAACATGGAAGCGCAAGTGAAACAAAGAGGGAGAACTGAGTTCCTCCATGTGGAAAGGACAGACAGGAGGAGGCATTACTTTTGGAGCAAGGTATGATGTAGTTCCTCTTCAATCAACGCATGCCAGGAAAGCCAAGAGATTGGACACCCCTGTGGTAGGGAAAGCTACCGCCATCCAGCTTCTGCCCATGCCACCACCACCGCAGCCCCACAGCAACCAGAGCAGGGAAGGGCAGGCGAGGACCACGGGCAGCACTGAGCGAGCTGCTCTGCAATGGGGCATCCCAAGGGGAGATGGGGTGTGCGTTGGGCTGGGGGGGACACAGAGTGCACGTCCTCATTGGGAACCAGCAGATGTCCCCAGTGCAGAGCAGAGCAGAACTGGCCACCCCCTCACTGCCCCATGGCTGCCTCCAGCCAGCTTAGTTAGGAAAGCAGCACAGTGATGCTGTGTCTGATGTTACCCACAGCCCCGTGTCCTTCCAGCACTGAAAGCCAAAGAGGGTTGTCCCTGCAGGAGCTGAGGGCTGTGACCCCAACCCGACCCACCTGCCTGGTATCACATGCTGGTACTGCTCAGACAGACCCCCAAATCCCCAAAACCCCAAATGCTGTGCTGGGAGACAGGGTCACAAGGCAGTGCTACAGCGAGGTCTACCAGAACAGCACACCAGAACCTTCTCTTTAGCTGTGCAGAGCTGCCAGCACTGGGCTGCTCTCTTTGGCCAGATCCCCACCTCCAGCCCTGCTGCACAGCTTGGGACTAATGCAGCCCCTGCGCAGGGCAGCAGCAGCTCCAGCTTCCACCAAGGACCCAAGCCACAGACAGGGATGCACGCAGAGCTCAGGCTCCATCTCCCCTTAGATCAGCCCCTGAGCCACAAGTGTCACAGTTAAAATGAAAACTACACCAAACTCACATAAAAATCACCTGAAGAGCTTGTGTGAGAGCCTCATTCCTGTCCCCATTCCAATCGGTGGGGGGGACACCCCCAGGACAAGCAGCAGAGCCATGCGCAGTCCCTTCTGGCCCCATTTGCAGCCTCAGCTCCTGGCAGGTTGGTGGCTCCAGGCAGCCCCGCAGGAAAGCAGCTGCTCTCCCCAAGACTCTCCCTGCCAAGGAAACGCGTCCCCAGCTCAGGCTTTTCTTCCCAGCAGCACTTTGCTGCAGCTCATCGGCTGCTCCAGCATGGCACGTCCCTGCCAGCAGACCCACAGCACGGGGTAGGCAGGAGGGACCTGGCTCAGCCACCGAACCCCCTCAGAGCCCACATCCATCACCGAGCGGCCCCTATCTGTCCCTAAGGCTGTCGTGGAAATGGAGCTCTTCCTGGACACCAACGGCTCATTGGAGACTTCCTCACCAACGTCACGTTTCATTTTTTCTAAGGAAAGAAACAAGTTTTCCGGACACATCGGCTTTTTCAATTTAGAGTCTCTCTTTCCATTCCCGGAGTGAGCTTCGGATAAACAAACGGAGGGAAAAAAGCTCTGCCAGGATTGCTCACAGAGCGCTCAGGGGAAATGGTGCGCAGTGCAGCCCTGCAAACCGCGGGCAGTGCATGGAGAAAGCAGCCTCGTGTTGGCTGCACATCCCTTATCCCTTGCTAAGAAATGTGGGGCTCAAGTGGGAAATCGGGGCATGCTCACCTCTCACAGTGTGCAGCAACCCCCCCCAGTCAGCACTGGCATGGTCTGAAGAACTGCAGTGGGGCCTCACGTGCAGCACCCACCGCAGCGCCGCTCTCCCAGCAGCTCCTGCCCAAACCATGGTTGACGGACGGCGCTGCCTTCAAGGCATGTCACACCTCAGAATAGAACAACGTGACTCAGCCAACTCGGCAGCTGCCTTCTGCACAGCCATTGGCACTGGCAAAGCTCACAAAAGCAAGACAGCAACGGGGAAGAAAGTCCCCAGGGAAGCAAATCCCAGGAGACCTCATGTCTGGGTAGGGGGACGCAGCCACGCGAAGGGGCTCCTCGGATCAGCTCCTTCATAAGGACCTGGAGATGAGGAGCTGTATTTCTTGCAAAAATCTGAGCTTCTTGCTTTGGGCACATTGGCTGCAGGGGAGGAGCGCTGCCACCGCATCCCGACCGTGAGCTCACACAGCAATGACTGATCCTGCTGCTGCTGCTGCACCCGCCCCACGTCCCAGAGAGCAGTGGGAGCTCAGAGCACCCTAGAGCTGGGGCACAAGTGTTGCATTGAAGTGGGGCAGCATCAGACACGAGGAGCACATTGCAGGACTCTGTGTGGGAAACCACTCCAATAGAAATGTTGAAATTGGAGCTTCCCCAGCAGAGAGATGGGCAGGCTGGTGCCTGGTGGTGGGCAGGGTACTTCCCTGCAGCTCTTATGTGTAAAAGTAAAATGGAAAAAAAAAAGAACAAGAAAAAAAGATATATATATATATATATGTATATATATAGCAAAAAATATAGTGATTTTGTGTCATGCAACAGCATGAACAGAGCTTTCCATAAAGCCCAGGAAAACCACAGTTTGCTGCCCTATGCCACCATGGGCAGCACAACAGCAGAGTGACCCCTATTTGCTCCCACTGCAAGTGTAGGATGCTCAGCTGTGAGGGCTGAATGATGTCCTTGGATTTGGATCATCCGTAGAGGAACTGCTGGAGAAAGCCGGGGGAGCCACGCACCCACTGTGCAACGCAAGGACCGAATACACACACAAAAGGAATTGTAATGCGCAGAGGTGATCCATCAGCCCTGGAAGCCCAGATTATTTCCTTGCTCAGACTTGGCCGAGAGGCAGAGGGGGAGGCGGTGCTGTGCAGATGAAGGAAGGGCTGCACCGTGCCCCACGAGCAGCGCACCCAGCGGCTCTTGTTGAAACGCAAACCCCCAGCGCTCCACTTTTCAGTTTCCTCTCCGGACAGGGCTGCCGTCTGCTCCGTGCCGTCACCACAGCCATCGCAATTTACTGCCATGACCCAAGGGGCAGCTGCAGGCTGATGGGGGAGCACGCAATCGCTTGGGCGGGCAGGCTGGGTGCGAGCCCACCAGCAGCAGCAGTGGAGCAATGGTGCCCAGCAGCACCGGGCACCAGGGAGGCCGTCCCCACGTCCCTCTGTCCCAGCACCTCCAGTGCCTCCTCCCTTCGCTCCCCCCGGTAAAAACACCGCTCCGACTCCGTTCAGCTCTTCCCAGGGATTTTACAGGCGGGGATGCACCGCGTATTCCCTCAATTCCACCCTCTGTGCGCGATCCCGGTCCGTACCTGCGTGCCCCGCGGGCTCATCCGGCGCAGCGCGGCACGGCGAGACCCGGAGGTGCCACTGAGGTTCGCTGTGCCGGCGATGGGGCCGCACGCAGCGGGGCGACGGCAGCTGTTTTCGAGACAGCTTCCTCTTTCACACTGAAGCCCCGAAGGCAGAAGCTGGCGTGCCGCGCTCAGCCTCCGCTCTCCGCCCCGTCCCTGCCCCACGGAGCCGCTCTGGCACCGCACCGCACCGCCCGGGCTGCCCCGCGCCGGGAGCAGCCGGTGTTGCTACGAGAGACAAGGAGGAGTCTGTCCGAGTGGCGGCTTTCCCAGATCCAGAGCGAAGTTTTGTGCTGCCAGCGCTGGCATCCCGCCGTGCGCATCTGCTCCGCGCATCTGCAGCACGCGTCTGCTCTCCGCCGCCGTGGGACGGTGCCCCCCGCTGCCCCCCGCTGCCAGCTGTGGGGATGCCCGACTCCCCCCCCCCCCCCCCCCCAGGGATGGGGGTCACGGGGAAATTCGTCACCGCGCTGACACGGGCCTGTTGCAGAGCTCTGCTGCTGTTCAGCGATGTCAAGTTGTCCCACCCGTGAGTCGGCGATGGGGCTGAGCCGAGATGGGGCCGCGCTGGGGGAGGCTGCAGGTGAGGCTGCACGGGGTTGAGCCCGTTTGTACAGCTGCATTAACACGGCTGGGGCCGGCTCAGCACCCAGCAGCAGAATGCTTCAGGCTCCGAGCTGCTTGGGGGCACAGGGCGAACACCCCTGACACGGGGCATGGGGATGGCAGCCTGTGCCGTATCCCATCCCACCTTCTTTTTTACAAGCCAAAAAACACGAGGTATGGTCCCATACCTGGGCCCCAGCTTTAAAAATAACCCACTTCCTTCCTGCCCAGAAAGGCTGGAGGCGGCCGCTCAGCTGAGTGCTGCTGCTCGCAGCCCCCTGCCATGCTGGTGCCAAAGGGGGGCTCAGCTCTGCACACCCCACACACAGGGCCATAACACCCATGTTTCTCCTCCACTGGGTTCGTTCACACTCTCATTCATGAAGGACCTGGCCATGATGTGGACATGTGGACAGGGCAGCAGAGACACATGCCCATGGGGTTACTGTTTGCAGAGGTTTTTTCCCCACCAGCATCACAATTAGCTTCTCTGGCATGCCATGGCTCAGGTTTGGGCAGTGCCATTCGACAGCTTACATCCACACATCCTGCTGCCATGCTGCATCCATCCTACAGCAGTGCAGGCACCCGTTGTGCAGGAACTGCTGCAGCAGACTCACACAGCTGCCAAAGCCACAGCGTGGGGCATGAGCCCCTCAGTGCCACCGCCTCTGGGGTTCTGACCCCAAATTCACTTCACTCAAGGGTTTTTCTGGAAACCTTCCATGCCTGTGAGCTTTGTCCCTGGTGCCAGCAGCAGGATTTCATATGGGGTCATATTTGCTCATGGCAACCCAAGTAATGGGGAGGAAGCAGTTGGTTCCCCGTGTTTTCCATAGCAATCTCTATGAAGAGCTCTGTCCAAGCAACACAACAAAGCACTCACCTGAAGCACCACTTCAGGAGGGGTTTTCCAGCTCAGAAGGAATGCGCTGCCCAGCCTGGGGCTTTCCTGCTGAGGAGTGGCACACCGCTCTGTATGCTCTGAAAACACACCAGCAATGGTGAGCATGGACTCGTCCAGCCAATAGGCATGGTGCTGCACATCCAATGGCCCACAGCACAGTGCTGGGACCAGCTCCCTCCCAGCCATTGCTCTTCAGTGCTCACCACTGCACCATCACCCTATGCCCACCTCCAAAGCACAGAGCTCTTCTTCAGTCACAGAGGAGCTCTGGAGAACCTCTCTTCCTGCTCTGGCTTCTATTCACAGATAACTTCATTCTTCCATGCTTTAATTTTCTGTCATTGCGTGGCTGCTGTCGTAGCAGACCCAGCAAGCTGGCTAGGTTTCTGAGGGAAGGAGAGGTATTTGCAGGAAGAAAAGAACGCAGTCTGAACGCTGCTCCTGCCAAACCACCCAGCCTGAAGGGAAGGCTCTGCTGGCCCACATCTGAACCACCATGGTTAAAACCAAGGGATGGTTTTCCTCCCATTTGCAAGTCACAGACCAAGCAATATTTTATGTCACATCTCACCCAGCTAGATTCTGGCTTTTTTCTGTCTTTAACAGAGAGGATGGAGATACAGGAGGGGGAAAGAGAACCCAAGGGAACAGCTGGTTTTGTGGCCTTGGTTCGCCTTTTTGGTTTGTGCAAACTAAGCTACCTTCAGGACTTTGTGAAAAGCCCATAATAAGAAGCAAACAGAAGATAATTATAAATCATGGGCTTTGCAAGTCTGAGCAGCATCAACGTGTCTTGCAAGGGTGAATAAAGGCTGTATATGTGCTAACAGCAGGAGGGATGACTGCTCACCTCTAGGATAGTACGGGCTAGAAAATCATAGCAAACAGCTTGAGCAGACAGCTGATAAGAAACCACTGCACCTGGAATCACACCAACACGCAGCGCTGGAGCAGCCAAGGCAGCAGGAGGTGGATGTGGGTGCTGCAGCCACTGCGTGCTGCTGGCACCAAGATCAGTTGCTGGACACCAGCTCCAGATCTGGCTTTTTGTACAGATCTGAAGCGCTGCACTCACGTAAGCCAAGGGCTTGCATTTCTGTTCCCAGAAACAATGTGGGTGCCAGGGCAGCAGGGCTGCTCCCACAGTGGATTTTCAGGCTGCACAAACTCTGGTTTCCATCCCATGGGGTGGGGCAGAGCAGGGGCAGGTTGTTGCCTAACCCCACGCTTGCTCACGTGGGCAGGGATGGGCCCAGAACCATGGGGACATGGCAAGCATCCCTGCTCTGTGCACAGCCACAGCACTTCAGAGCCAGGCTGCATCCCAGCATCCCCATGTCCCCACCAACCCTCAGCCCCACGTGCTGGCCCCCACTGCACTGCAGTCTATGGATAGATAAGGAAACTACCTTTAAATTCTGATCTTCCTATCCAGTCATTTCCCTCCTCTGCTCAGCCTGACCTATGAAAATAACTCAGGTGTTCTCTGTTCCATCACCCATCTCGTTCATGAAAACGTGGGAAGCACCACAGTTACACAGCAGCCTTTCTCCCCCTCCCTAAACAGCATGGATGTAATGTGCTTGGCTCCCAAGAGATCCCTCATTTCCCCATTATTTCCAGGTCCTTGCGGAGTTGTTTTGCAGCCTCCTGGCAGTGGGATCAAAGTGAGGGCACTGCCGTTCCCTTACCCCCACAAATGCTGCTCCATCCCTCGTCCTTTTTAAAGCCAGGGGTGGAGAACTGGGGGAGGAAGGAAGATGGGAGAAAGCCACAGAGGAGGAATAAAGCCTCCACAATGTGGGAAACTCTGAAATCGCCCAGCAACCACTCAGAGCAGTGGGTACCTGAGCAGCACAGGGTGAGCACAGCCCTGGAAGGACACTGAGTGTATGCTGGAGTGAAACCCCCATTCAGAGCTGCACGTGGGTGCAGGGCCCGGCTGCTGGGGGTGCTTTTGTTTTTCATGTGACTGTTGGAATAGAAACCTGACACAAAGAGCGTGCAGCTACCTGCTGGGTACGGCCATGTGTTGACAAGCGGACCGTGTCCGTGTCGCACTGCTGTGCTCAGTGATGCACTTGGGCAGGTCTGCTTGAGTAACAGAGACTGGTGCTGCACACAGACCCACCCACTCTTCTACCCTAAAACACGCGGGGCTGTTCCCAAACCCGCAGCAGGGAGCTCAGTGCAACCCTTCTGCACACATCAGCACTCGCCATTTATAACACAGCAAGCATCTGTGTGCAGAGGTGCCTCGGCGGCACGCAGGCTTCAGCCACGACATAGCACAGATGGCTCTAAGAGGGGCAGAAGTTGGCTCCAAACTGAAGATTGGCACGTATTTCCTAGTGTGATGGCTGTGAAGTTAAGCAGAGGAAGAATCCCTGCTATCACGTGGTCTCAGCTGTATGCAGGCTGCTCATGCCAGCCCCAGCACATCAAATATTGGAGGGCCACATGCCCATGGGTCACCCTGCTGCATGGGAAGGGGCTCACGATGGGCTGCAGGTGTGCACAGATAGGTGCTGCCCCTTCCTTTGTCCCTTGCGTCACCTCCTGGGGACCATGTGCTAGAGAAGGGGTGCAGCTGGAGCCACCCCACTGCTTCTTGTTGGTAACAGTGCCCTGTGCCGCATTAACTGCCCTGAGAACAGCAGAAAAACTGCTTTGGGATCACATTTCAGCTGGGTTCCTGGGCAGGGAGGCTCCCAATGGGCTGAGCTTTGTGCAGTTTCTTCGAGGAACCTCTCACAAGAGCGTCCTGTTCTCAGGTGGCTTAGGGCCATGGTTGCTTATAAGTCAACACAGAAACCAACTATGGGAAAGAAAGGCACTGTTGTACAGGAAAAGGCCCTTTCAGAGTCAGGCAGTGCCCAAGCCCTGGCTCTGCAGATAGATCTGTCCTCACATTTGTGGCTACAGGGGCAGTGCCTCAGCCTGCGGTTCAGACAGCCCTTCTGGAAAGACACTGCAGCCAGCGCACAGGCACATACTGAGCTCATCTCACCAGCAAGGAAAGCAGCTGTGTTCTCTGCCAGGTTGCTGCCACGCCAAGTCTGGCCCCTCCTGAGAGCCACCAAGTCCCTAAGCCAGGAGCAGAGGGATCAGCGAGGAGCGAATTGTGCTCACAGCGAGCACTGACGTGTGGGCTGTGCCTGAGCACATGGATCCTTATGCATCTTTATGTTGTTGGCACATCGTTCCTCTTCTCGAGTGAATTTTCCCTATTGGAAAACTGTTCTTCATCCAGGCACTGGGAGCCTCATGAAGTTTTAATTGATCATTAATTAGCACAAGTGAGATAAGGACACCGGAGCAGCAGGTGCTGCCAGGTGAGCATCAGCCTCCTCTGGCATTCTGCTTCCCAGCTCCACTCTCATCAATCCAATCCTGAACACAGAATGGGGGGCACAGCACTGCTGGGCTGGGACTTCTACCAGGAAGCACAAGTGCAAGGGGAAGCTTTATACCAGCACTGCCAGCAAACAGCACGGTGAGCATGAGGAAGGGATCAGAGGTGCTGAGCTGCACCTATGGGCAAGTCCCTGCACCTGGGACGTGACCCACAGCACCCAGCCAGCACCAGCTCAGCCCGTCTGTGGCAGATGGGTGGGTTAGGGCTTTTTTTTGTCTGTACAACACCCTGATCCTCACCCCTACCAGCTCAGCCTTGAATGCACTTCAGGAAGAGAAAGGCACACACACAGGTCTCACGCATACAAGCTCTGCAAGCTTCTCTCCTTAACCCAGCACAAAGCTGATGTGGGAGTTATGGCACTGAAACTCGCTTTTGAGCTCCATTCGCTGCTGCAGGTCTCGATTCCGTGTCCTCTGGCACCCAGCTCACAGCCAGGGCAACCCGATGGGCTTTTTCCTGCCCTCAGATCAGTGCTCTGCAAAGCACTGGGTGCCCTCAGTGCACAGATACGGAGCTGTGCCTTCCTCCTGCTGGCACTAACACAAACACCACGCTCGTACTCGAAATAAATCCTCCTTTAATATCTTACAGTTACTTTAAAAGTCCTTTAAACGCTATTTTACAGATCAGCACGAACGTGACACAGGTTTGGTAAGGCTGCACATGTATGTACAAGGACGGCCTGAAGGAACCTTCCACTTCCTTCTTTTCATTTCCAGAAAGCATCAGAGGTCAAAAAATGAGCCAGGACTACGAGTCCCCAGAGGGTGTGCTTGTTTTTCCTCCCCAGCGTGGAAACTCTTCTCCTGTAGTTCTATAGGGCCAGCTGAGACCAAAGAGCTTTGCACCACCGACAGCAGCAGGAATATATTTAGCCACGGATATAGGGATCACAAATAGCACTGTTTTGACAGGATAAGGTGCTATTTTAACGAATTGAACAACAACTAAAGAAAAAAAAAAAAAAAACAGCTGTCAAATTTCAGCCCCATTTGAGACAACGCACACAGGCCTGTCTGGGAAATGTGAAAAGTCAATGGGAAAACTTGTTTAAAATCTGATCCCGGTCCTTGGAGCCTGTTGGACTTCAAATGCTCCAGTGTCACCACCAAGGGGAACACAGCTGCTGTGCCCACAGGCCTTGGGACGGAGCCCAGCCTCACTCCAATTAGTGCCAAGGGCTGCCCAAGCCCCATTTGCTGGAGGACCCAGATGGAGCAGAGCTCAGCGCGGCTGAGCCCGCAGCCTCAGCAGGATGGAGGCCCCTTCCAGATGCTTCCCAGGGAGCACATCCTTGGTGTTTTCATACTCCTAGGCTGCAACAGGCAGCATGCTCTTCTGCCAGCTATTGTCAGTGCAACCACCAGCTAACAAGAAATAACCTGAGGGCTGTGAAACCAAGCAAGGCACTTCTAGCCTCATTTATTGTCCCTGGGGTCAAAATACTTCCAAAAGCTCCCAGCTATTGCTAATTTCTGTACCTAAGTCCTCACAGAGAGGAAGAAGCAGGGGGGAAACCTCTCTTTGCAGGGGAGAGGGGATCTCAGAGCCTATCACTACCTGCAAGCATCACTAGTGTTATTGGTGCTGGGTCCTTCTCTACCAAAGCCACACCCTGAGGTGAGGCAAGGCAATCCTAGCACTTTACCCAGTACACCCCTCCCTCCTATGCTCTATCTCAAGCACCTACAGAGCATTCAGCCTCTGGGATGTCTCTAGCACTCATGCACTGGTGAGCAGGATGCAAGAACACCAGCTGAACACCAACTCTGAATGGATGAACTCTGAAACTCTGCAGGAAGTGGAAGGTTATCTCCTGCAGGTCCTGGATTTACAGCCAACACGTATGTGTTGAGTGTGACAAGCTGCCCATGCCCTGGTATGGCCTATTGCACTGGATACACTGGAACACAGAGAGCAGTCCATAATTCATACTGGGCTCTTTCTGGACCCCAGCTGGGTCATTCTGCACTGTGCTGTTTCTCTGCACCCATCTCTCATAATTTAAAGCAAACCCTGAGAAAGCCTGTCCCTATCCCCAGAGAACCATCCCCAGCATCACTGGCTTGCAAGTGAAATGTCATCAGAACATTGGCTGGGTGGTTTTCCACTCCACATGCATCTGCTCCACCTGCCACCACTCAGCCAAAGACATTCACTTTCCAGAATGCATTCTCCCCAGCATCACATGGGCTTTGCAGTCACTAAGTATGGCCACAGCACCATTTGCTGGCAGGAAAATGTCGCTGTCCTTGCCTTGTCCTCTCAGCTTGGTGTTGGCAGCCTGCTGAACCAGGTGGAGATCTTACTTTCCTCCCAGGGAATCCTGAGCTGTACCAGAGCCTGACACTAACATCATTTCCCAAGGGTGGGCTAAGCTCATATCAAGAGCAGTTCAATCACCACACTATGGCTTCAGACTGCAGGATGTCTTGGACAAAAGTGGCTGGTCTCCAGCAGGACAGCTTCATTTTGGTGTTGGATGCATGTCTGGTCCAATGAGAGCACAGGGTTCTTCTATGGCAACGCTCCACTGAAGGTGGAAATGGGTAAACACAGGAGAGAATGAAACTCAGAGGGGTCCTGGGGAGTCAAAGAGGACCTTCTCAGTGCAAGAGGATCACTGTCCCTTGGTCTGTAGCACACAGAGATCTCACACCTGCAAGGGAGCAAAAAGAAACCAAGATGTACGTCGGATGTGTAGCTGGGAATCACAGTCATGGTGTGCAGCAGAAACGTTGCAAGCAACAACCACTGCAGTCTTTAACAGGACTGGAGTTTGAGTGTTAGGGTTCTATAAGCTGGCTCAGGTTGGGATCCAGAGCAGAAGGATCCATACAGAGCCATTTCTGACACTCATTGGAGAAAATGAGAATTTCTGCACCTCTGCTGTTCTGGGGAAATGGGAAGATCTCCTTGTGCATTTCCTGCACCATACTCTCACATTAGTCCCTTGGGTTCCACAGCAAACAAGTTAACTATGAAACTTTTCTTTAGGAAATGAAACAACGTCTGAAATCTTTTTTCCAGTGGGTCAGCTGGTTTGATCTCTTTGTGCCCATGGAAGCACAGTGAGTTTACAAATCCCATCCCTGGGGAGCCAGCTTCTGCCCTGGGGACACAATGGATGGAAGAACAGTCAAAGAAACAATTTTTGCAGCCTCTACCCCAGTCTCTCCCATGAAAATCATGAGTGGGAGATGATTGGGCATGTCAAAGGTGATGGAGGACTCCAGTGAGATTAAGAAGTTGAGGGCTCTGCTCATGTACACCTAGTGCTCTCCAAGTACCCATTTAGAATGCACGACTTTCCTCTGACTTAAGACTGGCCTTGCTGGAAGAGCTCTTCAAGGAGCTGAGCAGTTGCCTACAGATCGCCCTCTAGGCTGTGGCCGTCATAAAAGGTAAAATGCTTTTGGGATATGAGCAGGATCATTTATCCCACGTGAACACAACTGCGCTACAGAGCTTGAAGCTACGTCACACCAACTTGGGCATCTGGCACGGGTACACCATGGTGATCAGGACCCTCTTGGTCACGTGTACTTTGCAGAGAAGTCCTTACAGAGAGGATGCACCACCCTGGGAGGTTGGTGCCACGTTGCAGATCTTACCTGGTTACACTCTGCAGGATCTTCTGCTCATCCTGATCCAGGCACACAGCGAAGGAGGACTGGACACCAATAATCTGGACCTTGTCTACCTTAATCTGGGACACGCTGAGCTGCTGATAGAAAAGGAGTCCAAGTGAGGGATCTGACAGGCTCTGTGCATTAACCCTGTGTAGAGAAGGGGAGCAAGGCACCCCAAAGCTGGGGCTGGTGGCCAACACACACTGGATTTCCCAAGGAGTTACTGGCAGCTCCACAGATCTCACACTCCACCTCTTGCCCTGCTTCCCTCCCATCTGAGGAGCTCCTGTTACCAAATGTAAAAGCACCATGGTTGGAGTTACCTGATTGAAACTTTTTTTGGATTTGGAGTTTTGTCTTTTAACCACCTCCGTCATGGTCAAGTTGAGACACTCTGTCTTTGAGGCTGTAACAAAAAGGGAATTGTTATCACCTGGGACTCCTGATAGGAACCCAGCTGGTACCCCTGCCCAACAGCACATCCCAAAGCAAGTGGGTCCCAGCAAGACTCCACTTGCAGGGAAATACAGTGTATACAGTATAGTTGTAGCTTTCCTACTTGCATGGTAAGAAAGCAATGAGAGAGATAGGGATAATCTTCCAAACACAGCAGCAAAGAACATTTAAGTATCTTAGCACCTAAACAGGAGAAAAGCAATGGCCCCAGCATCATGAGCTCTCCCAGCATGGCCCTTCCTGCAGGCTGCTCGGAGATGCTCTTGCTTGTCTGGAATTACAGTGACATCCTGTGGCCAAATCGCTGAGTGTGAAAACACAGAGACCCTCAGGAGACCGGGTATCTTTGCAAGAAAGGAGATTCACAAAGAAGTTTCTCATTGAGATGAAGTCATGCCTGAAACAAAGCCAGTGCACAAAGCAAAGCTCCTGAACTCGCACAGAAACACCCAACTCAAAACACACAGAGGAGATGAGCAACTAATACTCCTGCTGGAGTATTTCCAAGGTTGTCTGCAGGACTTAACATTCCAACAGGAGGAATGGAGATGTAAGCAGAGCTCCGTGGGGCACATAGGCGCTATCTCCTGGTTGGTAGACCACCTATTTGACCTGACTGCTCTGCTCACAACTATAAATTGCCAGACAAAAAGCACACAAGGAAAGAGGATCCAAAATAATCCTCAATTTGCTCAGTACTGGATGTCTGCTTGTCAAAATAGCAGAGCTCGAGCAAGAATGAGAAGGTGTTGCTTCTACATCAGCAAGCTAACAGACTAACAGTCTTGTGCCTTTAAAAGCTTCAAAGCCTTACTCATACCCCCCCACAACCTGAACTGAAAAAAACCAAGGTAATTATGAAACAAACCCACATGGCAGGCAGCTATCTGTGAGGGCAGGAAGGAAATGGAGCTGCAGTGAGAGCCTGCAAGAAAGCTGGCTGCAGGGCACTGCTGCTGCGATGGCAGGACCCAGTAGAAGCACTTCTCTCAGTTCTTTATTTAGCAAGTTTAACCCCTTCCTAATTGGCAACCCAATGCAACAGATTCCCCTAGCTTGAAGCTAAAGGATAATGGGAAATCAATTGGCTTTCACCTCTGGCATGGTGCTAAGGAGAGCCAGAGGGTGCCCTATCTCGCCCCAGGGAACAACAGGCACCTCCCAGGTGTTTTCTGCAGTCACACATCCCTGCTTTGCCCTGCCTAGGGGAGCCATGCTATCACCTCACTCCACCATTCCCTCCCATTGCTTCCCACCCTGAGCCCCAAAGCCCAGCTGTACCCACCCAGCTCTTCGTACTTCTTGCAGGCTTTGCTGAGGTTAACAGATGTGCAGACCTTCTCAACATCGTTCCACTGACTCCTTCCACTGATGGCTGTCTGCAGGGACAAACTGAAGCATGTGAGATGCCATCCTTCAGGCTGTTACCCTGCCTCCCAATTCTACCCCCTATGGCTGGGCTGACCCAGATCTGGCTTTCCCTGGAACTGAACAGGCAAATTTTGAGTAGGCATTAAAATCTGTTTGGCCTTGGAATTACAAAAATTGGTCAGGGGCAACACCAAGTAATTACAGAGAAACCACAAAAATAGGAGGACTGCTGTGAACAGCAGGAGATTGCTCCCTGGAAGCAATGCCCACTGATAGAAACTGGCACCCAGCACGCATCAAGGCTATGGGAACAGCTGCACATTCCTTATTATCTTGGGCTTCCCAGGAGTGGAAAGCCACCACCAATTAGCCAGTAAGTTGAACATTAGGTTCATTTTGGCTCCGCTGGCCTTGGACTCAGGCTCCACCAGCACACTCTCAGCACCTGTCCCTTTCAGCCCCCAGCTGAGACAGCACTGAGGTGGCTTTCTGACACATTTGTGCTGTGCAGCCCCCACATGCTCACCTTGCTGTAGGCGATCTGTAGTGTTAGTGGGATTGCTTCTCTGTCTCCATCTATGCCCAGCCTTTTGCTGCCCGGACCTGCACAAAACAAGGAGCAAATGTCACTGGCGACCTTTTCTCCCCAATCTTCAGGGCTGCTGACGCAGCACCACACTCAGTACCTACAGAAAAGGGAAAAAACAAAATCCTGCTTTTCCGAATTGCAGAGCAGAAAGGAAAACGTGGCTTAAAAGCTGACAGAAAGCAATTCATCCAGTGCAGAAGTTACAGGGCAAAGCCCTGCATGCTGAAAGCACTGCAGCAGTGCCAGCGCTCCAGTGAAGACACGAAGCAATAAGAGGATGCATGGCTAACCCAGCTCCTGTTTTTCAGGGCACGTTTGTGCCAACATTAAATTAACTTTGAAATGCTGTGCCCGAACTTCTTAATGTGTTTTTTTTCTTTTTCTGGGTAATTGTTTGCAGATGTTAAGTGTTGTTCCACCAGACGGCGCAAGGGAAAGATCAGTCAGAGAAGATTGGTGGCTTCCTGAATTATTGGGAAGAGGGCTTGGCCAAGTCAGCACTTTGGGGGAATGGGGTGATGATAGTTCGTGGGGGAAGGGGTGCTCTGTGAGCTCTGTTCAGACGGACAAGGCGAGATGTCAGAAAAGCTGCAGGTTAAAAACATGACACGGTGCTTGGATGCAGCACAATGGTTAGCCAAGAGATGTCCTGCAAGCTGCAGGCTTAAAACTGCTTTACAGCTCATACACTCAGAGAGTTAACAGAAGTAAAAGGAGCAAGGTATGGTCACGGCTTCACTCCTGAAAGGGAATGCAAGAATCAGAAGCCTGGCTTCAGAGCCCTCCTGCAGCCCACATTGGGGCCGAAGTCCTCTCCCTCCCCCTGCCTCCCTGCAGCTCCTCTTGGCAGACATCTCCCAGCCTGGCACCCACCCCAAGGCTGCAGAATTGAGGAGAAGGAAGAAGGAACAGTCACAGACCTGATGCCTTGATGGCCCGTGTGGCCGCTGAGTGACCCAGCTCCAGGGAGTGGATGAAGACTTCAGTCATCTTCTCCCCCCCTATGAAGGTGAGCTGCCAGGAGGAGAGAGGAGACGCGGTGATGAGATGGCCTCACAGGGCTGTGGAGCTGGAGGATGTAACCTGCCCCTCTCACTTCTTTCCACAGGAAATGGGGCCGTTTGGGCAAATTCTTTCAGCTTTCAAAATACACGTTTCAACCACTGCCTTGGGTGGCACTTTCCTCCAGCTACACCTCAGACTGTTTTAACAGACCATCGGCACGTGAACCATCAAAGCTACCAGCACAGAAATGCATTCAAACCTTCTCCACTGCAGGAGAACCTTCTAACACAGCATGTTATAGAGGAGGGGTTATGCAGAGGGGTTTGGTTTGGGAAGAACACCAGAGAGACTTCCAGCAATGTGATTGATCTGCCAGCACTGACAGGAGTCCCTCTTGTGTGGGGCAGAAAAGTATTGGGAAGGAAAACTGCTCATGTCAGTTGAGAATGGTTGGGCCAGGACCTGCAGACCCTTGATCCCTTAGCCAGGACATCAGCCAAAGTGCTGTGGGCCCACGTGCACAGGTCCCCCGGGGAATACAAGGAGACCAAGCTCAGCCCCACCAGCACACAGCAGCTGTGCCATACCCACATCCACCTCCCAGGTGGGCCCCACATCGGCGGTACAGGCAGAAGACCCCCTTCCCCCTGCTGAGCTCCTCTGCCTACCTCGGTCTGGTAGAGCTGCAGCAGGACGGGGCGTGTGGCAAAGCGGCAGTAGTAGAGGATCATGTCGGCCAGGATGGGCAGCTGCTCCCGGGAGTCCTCCTGGGGCTCAGCCTCTGGCTTGGCGGACTGCAGTGAGGAGGGGAGTCACAACACTGACGGATACGTGGGACCTATAGCCCAGCACCACCACCTCAGGGATGGAAACCCTCCTCCCAACCACCAGAACCATCTGTTTCCATCCCACGCCCACACAGCGCAGCTGTGCCTGCTGGGCAGCTTCAGGCGCAATGTTCAGCAGATGTACCTTAAGGAAGGGGACACCAGGCTCTCCCAGCCAACACGTTCATACCTGACACAGGACATCCATAGGCAGGTTCATCAGCCCCAGAACGTTCCGCTCGTACCATGGGTCCAACATGCCGATGTAGTGGGAGATGTCGTTGGTGCTGCTCTCCGCCCCAGCCGAGGTGGGCTCCTGAAACCAGAGATGGCGGGGTCACCCCGGAGCCCCCCAGCTCTTCTTCCCTGGCTTAGGGTTGGTGGAAGAGACACCAGGGCTGCTGCTGCTGCCCAGCCTGCTGTGGGATGAGCAGGACACGTACCGCCTGCGCTGAGGTGCGGAGCTGCAGGTCGCTTGGGGATGGAGGAGGATGCATCAGCAGGGCCGTTGGAAACAGGCAGCTCCTCTTCACGGGGACATAGAAAAACTGCAGCTTGAAGTACCTTGTCAGTGTGGGGCAGGTGCTCTCCTTCAGCCTAGGAGAAGCGGGGAGAGGGCTGGGTGAGAAAAGCCCTTCGATACAGCCTGGCAAGGCAGGATGTGATGTGCAGGATTAGACTCCAGTGGTATTTGGAGGATCCTGTCTCTTCTCAGCGCGAGGCAGCGATGGAAGGAACACATAGTCTGTGCCACACTGACTTAATTACAGCGTCACCTGGCAGTCAGTGTCCCCGCTGGCAGACAAAAGCAGCTGGATGTCCCCCACACCAGGACCCCAGTGACCGCAGCAGCAAGCCATCAGGCATGGTCATTACCCCACCGCGTCCCACAGCCACGTCCCGGCGCTGCCCCGCTCACCTCAGGTTGCTGTAGGCTCGGGCTACTTTCCCTGAGATGCGATCGGAGCCGAAGACCACCACACGCATGGTGGCCACTTTGGCATCCTCGTCATAGCTGAGGAAGGGCCGGCGGGGCAGGCTGAGCAGCTGTGGGATCGGTGGGGTCTGCAGCCTCTGGCCCAGCCCGTGCTGTGGCAACGAGTGAGCGCGCCGGGAGCGTGCCGGGATGCGGGGTTTGGCCTGGGGGTGGCACAGGCTCTCAGCACGGCGCAGCGGGAGCGAGCCCGTATCTGGACAGTCCTTCAGGTCTCTCCTGAGGACCAGCTGGCTTTTGCTCTTGAAAAGTTTGTAGATCTTGTTGGTCAGCGTGTGTCTGTATTTGTGGTGGGTCTTCTCCATCTTCAGCTCCGGCCGCCCAATCATGTCCAGAGAGCTCTCGTCGCTGTCCTCTGCGTACCCGCTGTCCATGCAGTCCTTCAGGCTGGAGACAAAAGACCGCAAGGACTTTTTGGAGACCACTGTCAGCTCTGAGATGGAGTCCTTGGAGCTGCTGAAGAGGGACACGCGGGAGTGCTTGGGTCCCTCTTCTGACAGCGCTGAGTACACGGAGTCTTTGGAAATGGAGGAGATGGGGGACAGCAGCGAGTCCCTCTCTGGGGAACAGCCATCTGTTTCCACGTCCTCCTCCTCCTCCTCTTCCTCGTCCTCCTCATTCTCTGAGGCCACAGGCTCAACAACGCTGCACTCCTTGCTGAGGACATCATTGAGGACATCTGAAAGGCAATGGGAGGGAGATCAGAAATGTGAGCAGTGCATGGACACCCCAGGCAACAGCCCTATGGCAGCATGGCCAGCGTTCTGTCTAACCCTGCATGGCTTCAAACAGAGCTAAAAACCTCTTCCTGAGTGTTTTTTGGGTTTCCAAAGGGACTCTGATTTGATGACAAAACAAAACTTGTTTGACATCACATTCTGCTTGGGTTCTCTAAAAACAAACTGTGGTCGGGCTTTTGCTCCCTTCCCATGCAGAGTTCCCAATGCACCCTGCATCTGGGTTAAATCAGAGGAGAAGAGGGATGTAAGGTGTTTGGATTATCAAACCCTAAATGGACGGTCAGGGAGGTGACAAAGCCCTCTAGAGAGCAGGTTCAGCTCACTGTGGCCAGTGAGCAACGAATGCTCAACCTTCATGGGGCCAGAAGAGGTCTTCCAGGAATGGGGAAGCCAAAGAGGTCAGCTCAGCAAAAAGGGAAGCTGTGCTTCCCCTGAAAAACTGCTGTGGCTGGGCTGAGGGCACAGCAAAACCTCCTGCTGAGCCAGAAACTGTGGCCACGCCAGAGAGATGCAGTGTCCAAGGGGTGCTGGGACAGAAAGCCCTTCTATGGGTTGGGGTGGTTTTTGCTCAGTTCTTGGACAACATTCTGGCACAGCTGGGCTGTAGCATGTGCTACTCCTTGCAGAGGAGCTTTTTACGTGGGTGTGGGGACCCCTTTCTGCTTACCAAAGTTATCCTGGTCCCAGCTGTAAGTGTAGCAGCGCGAAGTAGGGATGGGGATGGGCTGCAGCCTGCGGGGCTGTGCATCTCCTGTGGAGAGAGGAGAGGAGTCAGCTTGTGAAGACCTCCCCATGCTGCAAGCCCCACACAGAGCATCTGCAATGGTCAGAGCCATGGGGTGCTGCCCACCCCTTGCTGGTTATATGGGCAGCTCACGTCATGAAGGGAAACAATGCTGTCATTAACCCATGAAGTCACACGTGGCTCTCAGAGCCACCAGATCAGGCAGCAGACATTGCTGCTACAGCTGGTTTTTTGATTGAACGTTCTCATCTTGGCCACAAAGGCTGGAGATGATTTATTGATATAAGTCCCCTACTTACTGTGCCAGGTTACAGTTTTGCACAAAACAGGGTTTCACACTTCCGAGCATAGCTCACAGCACAAGGGGAACCTGTGACTGATGGTGGGATCAAGCTGGCACTGAACCCAGGAAGCAAGAAGAGGGCAGGGACTTCTCACCTGCAATGGTGGGAAGTGCAGCTGCCCCAGCAATGTCCTGCAGAACGCTCTGCAGCCGCTCCCGGGCCAGCACGGGGTCACTGCTGGCAGCTGCAGCCTCCTGAGCTTCAGCAGCACTGGCGTAGATCTCAGAGAGCTCTTCCAATGTCTTGGCCTGGGGAGAGCAGAGCCAAGGGAGAGATGGAGGGGAGCACAGGTCTGTAGGGATGGTCACAGAGTCTGAATCTCTGTATCTCTCTCCCTCCTCCACCCCTCCAAATCATATACAAATACAAGAATAGAGTAGAATAAGAGTAGAGCCAAAAGAGTAGAGTAGGAGAAGGAATAGTTCCATCATCAGAAGATCATCAGCTTCAACTATCAGAACATTTTGGGGCTGACCCAAAGTTAAAATTGATCTTTAAGGGCATAATCCCGATACTTCCCAAATACAGACAAGCATGAGGCATCAGCCACCTCCCTCGCAAGCCTGTTCCAGTGTCCAACCTTCTCAACAAAGCAGTTTTTTCTCGTATCTAAACTGAACCTACCCCGATGGTGTTGAGCCATTCCCATCAGCCTTGTCACCATTATCCAGAGAAAAAGGATGACCAGCTCCCTTCCCTTGTCACTTAATGCATTTGAACACACCTACAGGATTTCACCACAAGTTTTTACACCCCATAAACACCAGAGCAAAGAGTTCCTGGGGTCAAGCGACATTTTTTGCTGCATTTCACATCGGGGGGGCTCTTCCTCTGTCCAGCTGGGGATACAGCACCAGAGCCCAGACCTGAGAAGAGAAGGGAAAGGCCGTGCCTACCTTCAGGAGGCAGCGCAGGCTGCCCAGGTCGCAGCGGGTACCGAAGGTGACCTGGTAGAGGTGCTCCAGCAGCAGGATGAGTGCGGCGTGCCGGGGGGGCTCGGTGCTGCTCAGCTTCTCTGCGATGGAGAGGAATTCACTCTGCACCTCGGAGCGGTTCAGCAGCAGCACCGTCCTGCGGACACGGGATGGCAATTAGAGCAGGCAGCCAGGCTGGCACGCTGGTGGTGCGCAACGTCGGGTGAATTCACGCTAGATGGCAGCGTCCCCTCACACGAGCTGCAGATGCGGCTGTGCGGGAGTGCCAGAGCCATGCTGCTGGGTGTGAGGATGGGTAGGAATCCTCTGTCCTGCCCCTCCGTGCATCCCTGGCATCATCCCTTCTGCCACATCTGCAACACCACCAGCCCCAGAAGGGCCCCAGCCTAGCAGCCAGTTGTCCAAACTGGACACCCAGCATTTATAGTGGAGAGAGGAACAGAAAATCAGAAAACATCTTCTTTTGCAAGGTGAACATCACAGCATCACAGAATCACAGAATGGACAGGTTGGAAGGGACCTCAAGGATCATCAAGCTCTTGCTTCCTCCCTGCCCCCCGCCACATCAGGGCCACCAACCTCCACAATGAATACTAGACCAGGCTGTTCCATCCAATCTGGCCTTGAACACCTCCAGGGATGGACAGGGCATCCACAGCCCCTGTGGGCAGCCTGTTCCAGCACCTCACCACTCTCATAGTGAAGAACTTCCCCCTGACATCCAATCTAAATCTTCCCTCCTTTAACTTAAAACCATTTCCCCTTGTCCTGCTGTTATCCACCCTTGTAAAGAGTTGAGCATCCCTTCTGAGCTTTAAGTCACTGCAGAGCTTTAAGTTATCTGAAGGGCTTCAGCAGGGAGATGGTGCAGGCATCAGCCACATTTTCCTCTTTGTCGAGGGCATCTGGAGGAAAATGCATACGGCTGGCAGGCTTCATGGGAAGCCCTTGCACACACAGCTCACCTCCTCCTGCTCTGCCACCAGCAGGGCTGCCTGCTTTCAGGAGCTGCTGCTGGAAAGAAGAGCCACACTCTTCAGCTGGGAAGGCTTTTTGCTCTGGACCACAACATGAACACCAGCAGGCTTTAAATTCCCAAATCCTGGAGAGCACAAAGCCGTGTGCTTACATTTATGGACATGAATGGTGCACATAACTGAGCAAAGCCAGCTTTGGATTAAGGATGGGCCAAGGTGCAACTGGTTCTAGAAAGCTCAGGCAAAGGGCACAAGCTTTCAGAAAGCCTGACATTCAGCTTGTGTACAGCCTTGTGCCTAGTTTTCAGCATTCCATGCAAATGCAGTCACCTCGCTGCAAGCCACAGGTGCTTGCACTTGCACTGGCACAGAGCAGGGCAGATGTGATAGGAAAACAACACAACAGCATCAGTGCAGCTGGGTGGGATACTGGTGCAGATCCCAAGCTGTGCAGCATGCATACAGAAGCCAAAGCAACAGGACTGCCTGAGCAGGGTAGCTGTGAAAGGACTGTCTCTGCAGCCAGGATGGGCACGTACTGCCTGGGCTCATTTCCCTATTTAGAAATGAGGTGCCAGGGCAGGAAGAAACGTTCAGCCCTCAAGTAAGGTGCAGGGTTTGACTGAACCAGTGAGCGCTGCACTGGCATGAGCTTGCTCCTGTTCTGCTTTCGTCTGGTGGCTCAAGCCTTTGCCTTCCGTGTCTGTTTGCCCCCAGATTGGTCTGCTGGTTTGGGGATATCCAGCACAGGGTGCCTGCAGATACTCATCTGTGGTCGTGGAAATGTCACAACCACTCTCCCCCTCCCTTTCCACAGCTCAGCTCTGCCATCCAGCTCTTCTCCCCTGTCACCACCACTACCTTTGGGATGCTGATTGCTGCAACTCTGCTGCTGCTGCAAAAGTAGCACAGGATAGTGGAAACGCTGGAGCAAGGCCAGCAGTGCCTGCACTTACACAGTGGAGCTCTGGTAGTTCTTCACAGGCAGCCCCTGCTCCGTCCTCACCAACCTCTGGAAGGAAATCCCTGGGGGAGAGAGCAGAGGACATAAGCTATGGGGGTACCACAGGCTGCCCTGCCCCAGGTGCTGTCTCCTGTAGCAGGAACAGCAGCAGCAAAAGTCCTTACAGATGCAAAGCACAACTCGAGTGCAAGGGGAATGAGCCCAGGAGCAAGGGAGCAGTGGGAGAGGATCCAGAAAGTGGGAGGGGGAAGCAGCTCCATGTCCAGCCCCTGAAGCCCCATTACTGCTGTTGTGGATTACACATATATATAATTCAGCAGCCTCTGCCCCTCGCTTTATCCTTCCAGTCCTGGATGTCCCCATGGCCAGCAGGTCACAGCCACTGTCTCTCCTGCAGGGACAGAGCCCACTGTGGCTCTGGTAGGACTGAGTCCAGCATGGGCAGCCCATGTCCCCAAGCTGCCTCCCCCAGGACTGTCCCCATGGTGCCATCAGGATGACATCTGCAGGACCTGGAGTCGCAGTCCTTGTGATTGGGAGACAACAGCAAAACCCACCCACTCCTAAACAGCAGGAGGGGCATACTGGGAAAGATCTTATGGGATCAACAAGATCCAGCACCCTCAGCACCATGGGCAGCCACATCGCAACCCCAACTGCTGCTTGACAGCCCCAGAGCTGCACCAACATGGGAGGAATACCCACAGCCCCCTCAGTTTGCACCACTCCTGCAGAGACATCAGCCCCAGCTTGTAGATAAAAGCTATAGCACTCTTGGCAAATATTGACAGCAGCTTGTTCTCGGTTAATATTTACCCCATCTCAATCAAAACTGTTGCTTCAGCCTCTTGTCAGGTCACGGAGGCTGTGAGGTCCTGGCCAGTGTTCCAGCAGGGGACACATTTTCTCTGTTCTTGGCTACTCTGTGGCACCCAGCCCCACACACCAACACCCCCCATCAGCTGCTTCATGCAGTGGTGGGGGAATCCCATTTGTAGGAGGGGAAAAGCCCTTGGATCAAAGTCCCCAGCTCAGCAGCCCTGGGCACTTGTGGCAGCATGGTAAGGGCAGAAGGAAGAGACATCCAGAGTGCTGGGGCTTTTCCAGTGGTCTTTACAGCAAGGCCCCCAGTGGTGTCACAGCAATATGTGGCCAAAGAGGAGCTGGGACAAGCAGCCCGGTGACCACATCAGCCCTGTTGCTCCTTCTAGAGGCCAGGAGCTGTGTGATGGCCCTGACACACCTCTCCAGGTGGCCAGGGTCTCCTTAGAGACTTGCAAAGGGGATTTTAATGGTGGGCATCCATCCCTATCTTTCCTTGTCTCATTAAAAGATTAACAGTGTGCCCCTCGGGGCTTTGCATGGATGGAGACCTTATGTTTCACATTCCATCTCCAAACCAGCTGTCTGTTTCAAGGACACAGGGTGGTATCACCAGGCTCAGCTGCAACCCCCATCCCCTTCCAAAACTTCCCCAGCCCTGCTCAGAGCAGATCACAGCCCTGTGCAAGACAAAACGAGGGCTGAAATCTGCTCTGTGCAATGACAGCTCTCCGTGAGCCACAGAAAGACGGGGAGATTAGGAGAAAGGGCTTTTGAGAAATAATTGGAAGAGCTGCTCCATTGGGAACAACAGGAATCAGCAAAGAGCCCCTAATTAACTGGGGCGCTGCTGCCACTCGATGCGCCCAACGCCGGATCACAAGGCAGCATCTCTTCTGCAAGGACACGGCTGGGGAGTTCCTCAGCCCTATGGAAACTCCACCCCACAGCAGGCTCAGACCCTCCCACCACCTTCCTGCTGATGAATGGACCCACTGTTAGCACCCCCCATTATGCCACAGAGCATCTCAAGCAAAAACTGTGGCTTGGCGGAAGCTGCTGGCATGCGCTTTGCCATGCAAAAGACCAGCAGACTGAAAGGCAGCCAGGAAATAGTGACAGTTCGTGCTAATCCACACCAGTCCTGGGCCGAGATCAGATGCTCCCACTACTTTGCACACAGGTCAGCACCCCAAAAACACATCCCCCAGATCCTGCCATTCTCCTCCAGAGAAACCTGGTCGCACTCTGCGTGCTCTGGGGGCTTTTGCTCTTGCATGGAAGCAGGATCAGTGTCCCATGAGAGCCCATGGCAGGGCAAGAGCACTCACCTGGTGCCTTGAGCTCGTCACTGATGAAGGTGAGCAGCTCACGGAAGACATCGCAGTAGGGCACGGGCCAGGTGAGGAAGCTATGGTAGATGCTGGCAGCTTTCAGGAGCAGCTCAGAGTCTGGAGGGATGTGGGGAGCCTGCAGGGATGAGGAGGGGTGGTGAGGAAGGGAGCAAGGAGCTGATGCTGGAGCTGTGCATAAAGCCCAGGGGGTTATGGGATGGGATGGGATGGGGTGGGATGGGATGGGATGGGATAGGATGGCAAGAAGAGCGGATGGGATCAGGGCTCACCCCGTGACACCCCATCCTCTTCTAAGGAAGAGCCAAAGCACCTCACTGGGCACAGCTGCAAAACAGCTTCCTCCCCTGTGCCTCCCCAGACTCACATGCCACAGCCTATATATAAATTCTCTTTTAACAGCCATAGGTCCATGCAGATGAATCACATTGAAGTCTGTGCTTTTGCAAGACCTGGCAGCAGTGATTTCGTCGGGATAATGATGCATTGTGCTAATAATAATGATAATAAAAAAATACTTCCTGTGAATGCTCTGCTCCTTCTCATTAGCATTGTCTGCGCATTTTGCCCGACTCTACAGTGTAATGAAAACAATTTGGCTTCTCTGCAGAGAGATACTCCCTCCCTTTCTGGCTGACCCATCTTTAAGTGCAAAGATTAAAAACACCAAAGTGCATTTTTTTCATCTCTTGCAGCTCTGTGCAGCTGCCCCTTGCCCTTGATCCCTGCAGATTCATATGGGATCTTTTCAGAGAGGAATGGACCAAAGCAGAGCAGCACCTTGCAGATGGCAGCTACTGGGGGCTGGGGAGTGCTGTGTGCAGAAGACTTACATAGAGGACGGCGTAGTAGAAAAGCAGGGCCAGGGGCATCACCAGGTCGTAGTCACACTTCTCCTGCACCTGTAGGAAACAGGAAAAGGGAGAAGGATGAGCACAGGGGTGCCAGATGTTCCTCTATGCGTGCATCTGAGCCCTCTCAATCCACACCACCATGCAACCATCCTCAACAGGTGGAGACAGCTCATCTGCATGAGAAAATCCCCTTAAAGCACCCACAGAAGCAGCAGGCAGTGGCACACTCTGCCTTTTCTCTTGAGAAGCCGCATTCAGCCGAGCTCCTGACCCTCTCTTGAGGATTCTCTCGATCCTTGCAGAGTTGCATGAAATTTTATTCAAGGGGCCCAGAGCAGGCAGCCCAGCCCTGCTTAGGGGTTGCAAATGGCAAAGCACAGTGCAAAGCACGCACTGCTGTCCCAACCTCAGCAGGATTATTTCAACAAGGATGTAGGGAGTGCTCAAAAGCAGGCTTGCAGACGCTGTCTCCCTTTGTTTACAAGCATGGCACAAAGTGCAAGAAAAATTTGCGTGCAGCATAACATAATACAGCATCATTGTAACAAGGTCAATGCCAGCCATTGAAAACAACTTGTCGATTAAACAGAGTAGCAGCAATCACATCAATGTATTAGTGAGGCAGACTTTCTTCCCTCAGAAATGAAAGGCAGCATTTACCCCATCACATGAACCCCAGAATTCCTCCCACATCATGGCATTCCCCCCAGCCCTCCTGCATGCAGCCCCAGGTGGCCCCAAAGTCTCCCACACAGGGTTGGGCATGGCAGCCAATGCAATGAGCCCCACTGATGCTTCAGCTGCCCCAGTTCCATCCCCTGCACTGCAGGAAGCTGTGCAGAGCCTCAACAAAATCTCCGTATCCATCACTTTGGAGCTGCTGGACCAACATTACCCACCAGTGGGGTTTGAACACAACCCCGAATTGCCCATCAGGATGTGCAAAGCTCCTCCCCAAAGCCAGAAGTCCCCACTCACCTCCCTGGCCTTGCTGAGGATTTTCTCCACCAGGATGAGGTAGTTGCCAGCATCCCTGCTCACCAGCTCCTGAAGGCTCCAGCAGTTCAGGCACAGCCCTGCTGCAAGGGAGACAAAGCACAGTGACCAAATAGTGCTCACAGGAGGGATGAGCAGCAGGAAGGGGTCAGGGGGAGGCATTCGATGCCTGGGTCATACTGCTATGGGGAAAAAAATAAGTACATCCCAATTCTGGACAGATTTAAGCTCTCCAAACGGCGCTTGTCACAGAAGCATCACTTTTTACCAAGTCTCTCAGCACTCTTCTTGCAGCCCATTGCACCAAAGGCAAAACTCAGATCCCAGCCCCTCTGCAGCCAAGGGTGATGCTCACACCCTGAACAGCTTCCCAGGCCCTGCAGCTGCATGGTCAGAGCTCACAGCAGCATCGCTGCAGGTGGTGAACACATCAGCATCACTGCTAAGCCTGCCCGCCATTTATTCTACCTCCTCAGCACCTCCAAATTGTCATAAAATACATGTAAACCCATCCAGAGTAGCCAGATATTGAAAGAGAACTGCAGAAGGAGTTGTAGTTCCCTCTGTCCCTCACGGACAGGTGCTGGGACACCCACGGTTTTCCTGGCTTCAAGCCATGTTTGTAGCTGAATGAACAGGGCAGGAGCTGTTGCTCATTGCAAAGTTCCCCCGCTGCCATGCAACATTTTATTTTCCACAGATCACTGTTCTCCAGCACAACCTTTTGTTGTGGCACCCCATCAGCAAGGGCATAGCTATTATGGACAGCTCTGAGTTTTCCTTTGAGAGAAGTCAGTACAGCGGCACAAAGCCATGGCTCTCCTCGGGAGGACCCCAGCAGACCAAAGAACTCAACGCTGTCCTGGAGAGCAGCATCCTCCAGGGAAACACCCAGCATCTGAGAGATGCAGTGTGCCCAGCAGGAGTGGTCAGAGCTGAAGGGACCTCTGCTGACCACAGCATGAATCAAAGCTCTGAAACACAGCTCCGGCAGGGAGGTTTGGGGTTACTTCAAGCTGTTTTGCACCCAAAGAGCCCAGCCCAGCAGAGCTGAGCAGTGCAGCACCAGCCAAGGAGCAAGTTGCTTCCTGCACAAACACGGCTGTGAGCACAAAGGGCAGAGCCAGGCACGAGCCCTTTCCTTCCTCTCACTGCCGGCACAGAGGAGGAAGCAGCAGTGGCTCAGGCAGGGAGGTACTGGGATGCTTCCCTGGAGAAGTGCTGGGCTGAATGAATGCACAGCAAGCTGGAAGCAGGGGAAGGCAGCAGAGACAAAAGCAGGGCTGGAGGGAAGCACCGTGCCAACACAACGCAGGGCTGAGGGCTCTGACACATTTCTGTGTGTTCTATGGGAAATCTGAGCTAAAGCAAAGGATGCAGCAAGGCTGAGTTAACGTCGCTCTGAGCAGAGGAATTCCTGTTAGACTCACAGCCATGGCAAAGTGCTGGGATGACCCACAGCAAAGCAAACAGTGCTGGGAAGCAGCGAGCTGCAGGGGCTGGGCTCCTCAATTTGGCAACGCAGCGGTAACCAAAAACACACCAAAACAGCTGCATCCTTGCTAAAAATATTCTCCAGCACAAAAAACAGCTCGGAAATCCTGGACACAATAAACAAAGACTGTGCAGCAGAGCACCATCAGGCATCGGTCAGGACACTGGGTAGGAATTCCTTTTGGTCTGTGCATAGTACTGGACACAAGCATCACCTTTCTGAGCACTGGGAGCAGAGTTCAACCCTGTATCCAGAAAATAAAAAGCACTTTGAGCAGTGAAGGTGATGCTCCTCACATACACAGGTCAGGAACAAGAGCCCCAGATGACATGAATAGCACATGAGCCACCTGCTCTGCAAGTGTCATCTTCATCCCTCAGCAGGTGCCCTGTGGGCAGCCAGGACACAGCTGGGCACTGTGGTGGCACCAGGGCACTTTTATGAACTGCAGAACAGCACTCGGTTTATGAGCAGAACAGGGACAGGCTGCAGCCAGCTGGGAAACCACATCCAGAAATTTACTTGCAGCTGCTCACCCATCTCAGTACAGCTCAGCAAAAGGACAAGGGGAGGATGCACACTGAGTGCACACTGAAAGCTCAAACCAGACTGTCCTGCACATTGCACATGCTCTTTGATTCACCAGTAGCACATTTCTTGCTCTTCCTTGCAAAGGAAGCTGGCGATCTGCAGGGGGGATGCAGCTTGGGGGGCACCCTGGTGTGACGCTGGAGCCTTGTTCCTCATTATCTCCTGTGAAAGCACTGGTGGGGGGAGATAGGAATATCCACCCATAGGAAGTGCTGTGAGCAGAGACCCATGGGGCTTCAGTTGCTACCAAGTTCTGGCCCCGTGGGCGGCCTCGGAAGGATGAGGTTCTATGAGCAGCACTGTGAGCCTCCTCCTCCTGCTGCAGCTCCTTCCTGACCTCAGCTGCTGCGGCTGCTGCTTCCCCTGTGCTGCTCATAGAGGGAGGAGCATCAAATGGGAATAAATAAATAAATAGATAGGTAAGTAAGGAAAGAACATTCACCCAGTGTGCTCAGGGTGAGCATCCCGATGCTGTCAGAAGTGATGCAGTGGGAAGGAGAGAAAAGCAGAACGCTGCAGCCCCATTTCCAGGCTCAGAGCCACACAGGTGGGGCCCCGCAGCACATCCTGCACTGGGCGCAACCGTGGTGCTCCCACCCAACCAGGGGTGGAGAAGGCAGCGATCCCAGCCATAAAATGTTGTCCCAGGCTGTGAGATCAGCTCCAGGGTTACAACCTGTAAGGCTGATAAGCCCGCACCGAGAGCTGGCGGTAGTTCAGTGTTCTGTTATTAAACTGGAGCACCCCAACAACACAATTCTGGTCGCTCCCCATGCTGATATTTAGATGACTGCATTCAAGCAGTGCTTTCAGCCTCCCTTCATTTAGGAGGAAGTTTTTCACCCAGAGGGCGGTGAGGCACTGGCACAGGTTGCCCAAGGAGGCTGTGGATGCCCCATCCCTGCAGGCATCCAAGGCCAGGCTGGATGTGGCTCTGGGCAGCCTGGGCTGCTGGTTGGCGACCTGCACACAGCAGGGGGTTGGAACTGGATGAGCACTGTGCTCCTTTTCAACCCAGGCCATTCTATGTTTCTATGATTTATTAGAGATGAGCACACCAATCTGAGCCTTACTATTGTATCGCTGTGCTCCTCTGGCTCTCCAATGACTTCCATCCTTCCTCACCAGCATCCTTCATCCTACCTGGCACCCATCATGTTTGCTAGCACTTTTCCACTTGATTCCTCCCATAAATGCTGCAGTTCAGGAGTGATGTTCAGTTTAGGCCCCTGAGCCCACCGTGTGCTCTGGGACATAAATCTGCAATGCCAAAGCACTCTCACTTCTGCCCTTTGCTGATTCCACAAACCTCAGCAGCTCAGTTGCTCACGCGGGTGAAAACGTCACATCGGAAGTGATTATTCATCCTCTCCAGAACAACCTCCTGCAAAGTTACTGTGCAGAAATAAGACCTCCAATAATTTAAAACTGAGCAAAGTCCCAGCAGTGCTCCAGCCCAGTGAGCTGCAGCGTGCAACCTTATTTTGGTGCACTGCACTGGGAAAAAGGAGGGGAGTGTAAGTAAACTGGGAAATAAAAGTGATATAAGAAGTTGAAAATGAGAAAGGAGAAGGATGTTGCCCAGCTAAGAATGAGACAGAGATTCAAGGAAAATAGGAGGAACAGAGCCCTGCCATAAATAGCAGCATAGCTCTGACACTGGACAGCCATAATAAAACTGGTGCTTGTTGCACAACAAAGGCAGGAGAACGTGAAAAAAATCCCACTCTGTGCAAATAAATAGGATATGTTCCACTATGCTCTGTTTTCCCTAAACCACCTTATTGCAATAACAAAGTACTTCCTATTCCAACCGCAAGTGGGTAGAACACGAAGCAGCAGCTCTTCCAAGGGTAGGACAGCACTGCTGCTCCCATCCCCTCCACCCACAGCCCAGGTCAGCCTTACTTTTGCTAATGAACTGGAAATATTACAGAGTGGTTTCTAAAAGGCTACATTAAGCAGACACCAGCACCGAGGGGCTGGGATTAGTGAGTGACACGGGGAATGATGAGTTGTAATGATGGGAAGAGGTGAGCTATGAGTGGCACAAAGAGCTGCCTGGGCAGAAGCATTCCTACAGGCACAGCCACGCTTCCAGGAACCAGGAATGTAGGTCACACTTCAGAAAGTGGTGCCCAGAATATGTGGAGGCTTGAAGGGCTCTGGTGCTGGTGATACCTGCATGAAGCAGGCCCTGCAGTGATGCTACAGCCCCAGAGCCAGCATCGCTCCTGTGGGTCTGGCATTCAGCATCAGACAGGAGATGGTTTGCAGCTCCTCCTTGACCCATGATGGAAAAGCAGAGGGGGTGTGCAGAAGAATTGTATAGACATAAAGAAACCTCGGTGTGACAGCCCCTCATGTTCATTTCTTTCATCCCAAGGTGGATACAGGAGTGATTTAATTGCAGCCTGGAAGTGCAAGTATGAGGATGAGAATTCATAATGTGATATATAAGAATGGCTTCTGCTTGTTGCAGCTCTTCCCTCACCTTTGCCACCCTGTGCTCTGAATGAGGCTCCCACCTTTATGGCCAGCACTGGTATCTGAACCAGATTAAAAAGCTGATAGCAATATCTCAACAGTTGCTTCTGACAATGCAGCAGGGATACGCCCAGAGGTTCTGAGGTCTTTATGCCCCAAAGCACGGTATTCCTGGCTGATTACATAAAGGGGCCTTTCCTTGGAGTGAGCAAAGAATCCTCCTCTCGCCAGCTCATGCATGGGCACCTGGCAGAACAAATGGCTGCTCTGCTCAGGGAGCATCTCTGTATGACCTGACTTGTTCAGCCACTCAGTACACCCTCCTACTGCTATGAGAAACTGAGGATGATGGGCTGGGTTGGATTCCACCTCTAACTTTGAATCCTGGAAGGGAGAAAGGGTCACTCATCCCCCAGGAGCACCAGCAGGTCTGTCCTGTCCAGATAGGTCAGCAACAAGGGGGTAAAGCATGCAGAAACAAAAGGGTCTGCCTCCATCAAGGCTGTCAGGAAGCTCACGATCAACAGGTCACCTACCAGCCCATCTGCTGGAGACAGCATCTCTGCTAAGCCCGTGCAGACATCTCTCCAGTGCGTGGTAGATCCTGTCCTCCGTGCACGTGGTGTGCTGCATTTTAATTCATCTCCTAAGGAAAGAGAAGGAAGAAGGTGAGCCCTTAGATGAGAGCATGGTGACACTTCTGTAGACACACAAGATACTCCTGGTACAGTGTCCTGCTGTTACTGCCCCCTGGCACCCTTTCCAACCCCAGAGCCAATGGCATTCACCCTTTGTTGTCCTCTTCTCTCCCAGTCCCTCCCAACCATGGCAAAGAAAAGGAGATGAACACACATCCATGACCAACCATGAGTGGCTTTAGGATCAAGGCCCCCAGCCCGACCCACTGCAGGCGTATCTGCTGCCTCATTGCTTCTGTCTGTGGCATAGATGGAGTCTCACCTACATGTTTGTGGGTTAGCCTCCATCAGAGATAGCACTGCAGGAGCTTAGAGCTGCAGCACCTTGCAGGAGAAAAGCAATGGCAGTCTTCAAGATTCCATTGCTTGCATTACGCTTGGATCACCCTTGGTGCCTCCAGCACTGTCCGCTTGCTGCCGCACAGCCAACATGGACAGGGTGCCATGTGGTCCTGTGGCAATGCTGGAAAATATCAGTGGGACCTCAGCCCCAGCATCTACAGGCACTGTGAAACTCTGGACTGCGTGCCTGGCTGTGCCCCTTTCCCAAAGTGCTGCTGTCTCAGCTCTCCCCACAGCTCAGGTGCCAGCCCAGACCTCAGACAGACTGCACTGGGGGCATGAGGATTTTATCCCACCCAATCCAAACGCTGGGACATCGGGAAATCAAAAACCATTTGCGCAGAACCTCTCCTTAGATCTGCTTCAACTCTGAGCAAAGAGGTTCCCAGGGCAGAGAGTCCCTCATCCCCTGCAGTGCCAGCCCTGCTGTCCCCAGAGACCTTGGGACAGTCACCTCTCTGCTCCCAGCGCACAGAGAAAACTCTTTCTTGCCTTTTGGTTACTGGTGGCACAAGCGCATGAAAATATTCCAGGAAAAGGAAATAAAACTTGCCAATATTACAAAAGACACCTGTCAGTGAGACCTTTGATGTCAGCCTGGCCAGGACAGTCATACGTTTCCCAAAGCTACCCCAAAATGTTTGATTTCTTGCTATTTGGTCAACAGTCAGTGCTCAGCCACCTCCCCACCAGCAGGAGCAAAAACGGAGGGATCTCAGCAGAAGGTCCCCCAGTCTGCCCAGTGCTGGCTGCTAACAAATAGCCCCTAATTGCCATCAATCCCTCAGAAAGTCCACCCCAGGGCTGAGGGTCCGGTCCCAACACTCATCCATCCCTCAGCTCCAAGCAGGTGAAAGGGAAGCCATCGGGAAGCACTGACCTTCTGCACAGGAGATCTCTCCTTTGCCCTGAGAAGGCTCCCGTGCTCCTGCATCACCTGCCTCTGCCGCGGTTTGTTCTTACATCTTCTAAAGTTTTGCACATCCACAGTGTGAGGAACGCCTGCGAAACGCCCTGCTGCTGTGCTGGGGACTGAATGAGAGCGGAGCAGCACAGCACCTTAGTCATGACTTGTGGTGCAAGCAGTGACTAAGAGCACGGCGTGACTCACCAGCACCGTTCCAACACCCAGCTCACAGAAATACACCTCCTGCACGTCAGCTTGCTCCAGAGCACAGCTCGGCTCTCAGAGGGAAAGGGTGATGAGGTGAGCCCTGTGCCAGCCCAGCTGCCCCTTCCCGATGCCTCAGCACAGAGCAGGCAGGGAACATAAGGAAGAAAGATGACAAAGATGTTATCATTAAGTTCTAAACCAGAGGAAACACAGAGCCTTTGTTTTCTTCTCCCTGGTGTGCTACGGACCACACAAGGATTGAACCCAAGGGGTGCTTACAGAGGCATCTTTCATGGGAGAGCACTGCGTGTTCACCGCAAGCAAGAGGGAACTTTTCAACCTCTTCTGCTGTTTATTCCCCAAACTCTCCCTTCCTTTCCACCCACACTGGGCAAAATGACACAAGGCAGGGGACAGTTCTGGATGTAATCGGACTTCCCACAGAGCTGGGAAGAAACCAGGGTTAAGGTCAAGGGTTCAGATCGATGGGAGGGTGGGTAAGCATCGATTAAAAAAAAAACAACATAGAAATCTGTCCTCTCCCCCACTCCAGCCAGACTCCCAGCAGCAGAGCTGTTAGATCTTGACCCTCCCTGCAGGCTGGCCAGTCGGTGTGAGGTGCTTGGAAGGGATGGCACAGACACTGCGGGGTGAAAGCCGTGGTCACGTTGTACAGCACGTGCCCCCAAACCCTCATCACCAAAGGCTGGTGACTGCGTGGCTCACATCCAAGCAGAGCAGCACGTTGCACAAGCAGTGGGTTTCCCTGCCTTCTTGCCCCTTGCTCACAGGTAGGACACCTGCCCTACAACATCAACTATGTGACTTCAAGCCCCGGATGTCCCTAAGACAAGACAGCTTTTTCTTCTCCCGTAGTAACAGTGCACACTGTGAAAGCAGCCTCCCAGCACTGGGCAAGCTGTCATCACCTCTTAAGAGAGAGAGAAGTCAATGCTTGGAAACATCAAGCAGTTTTTCTGCTGTCCCACAGCGACTTGTGGCACAGCTGGCAGGAGAAGGCAAACCTTCAGCTCTCCAGGCACATTCCTTATCCTCCATAAAGTCCTGTGCTACAGCAGCAGTCAGAAGGGGTTGGAATTCTTCACAGCACAGCTAGACCTCATCCACTTAGAGCCCTCTCTGCCTCCCATCACCCGGTCCATACATATGGCTGCTTAGAAGAGACAAGCATCTGCCCCTCAGTGCCCATGGAAACATCTCCATCACTGCCCCCATGGAGATGGCAGGAGGAACTGACACAGACCAAGAGCAGAACCAGGAAGCACGGCATGGATCTGCGCACGGGACCTCACAACAAGAGGCCTGTTGGCTCTGTCAGCCTTGCATCACACCAGCAACATTACTGCTGTGACAACACTGAAGCCCTCTGGTTTCCTTCAGAACGGAGCATTCTTGCCTCATGGCTTTGTTTTGGAGAAATGAGCAACAATTTAAGCAATGCCACAAGCATGGGGCAAAGGATCCTGAGGCATCTGTGAAATTGTTCCAGCTACCCAAATGGATGCAGAGGTTTCCAATGGAGTTTACTCCCTCTGTGTGTCACAGTTAAAAAGGTGGGCAGAGCAATCATGCTTTTCCTGTTAACCCGCACTGAATAGGTAAGCACTCATCCCTTGGCAGAAAGAGGGGATTCACTGATTGCTGTTCTTCTGCTTTCAGGCAGAAAGTTTGCCAAAATCCTGACGTTTCTGAAACCTTTGAAAAAAATCAATCCATTTCTTTTTATGGATTCTCCTGCTGGCTCATGAATCTTGAGGCCACAGAGAGCCCTCAGGCACTCCCAGCTCCATGACATATGTTTTCCACTCGGCTGAGACAGGCTGTGGTTACCCTGCTTGCCTTTGGTGCCTTCAAACTTTTCCTTTTCTCATCTTTCCAGCTCAGGGTTAGAGCAAAAGGGACCTGAAGCCCTTGGTGCCCAAGTGCTGCTGCTCCTCTGCGTAGAGCATCCAAGTCAAGGAGATGAGGGAGGCCACCAGCAGCTCCACGTGGTGGGGACAAGGCAGGTGAGAAGGTGACCTGGGAGGCACACATCTGCTTCTCTGCATGGTGAGGCACCTGTCTGTGTTAAGGTCCACATAAGTCCTAACTGTCCTGTCGTCCAAAGAACTTCCCCGATTTCCTTCTATTGTGGTGGAGCCCAGGATAGTATAGCCATTATATACTATATACAGGATATTCTCTTAGATGGGAACAGAAGGAGATGCTCAAAGACCAAATCCAGTGTTGGTCTTCCCAAGTGAAGGAATAAAGAGAATTAAACCATCTTCTGTGGGTACAGCAGCTACTGCCTACCCCAGCAGCAAGCAGATCCCTGCCTGCCCACCCCAGTGCTCTCAGAGGCAGCCACCTTCCCAAAAAGGAGAAATGCAGGCAGACATCAAATAAGTCGAGATCTCCCCTTCCAGAACAGCAAATCCTGGCAGCATCTCCTGTGACTGGAAGCCTTCCACCTTCCTGCAGGGAAACCTGAACTGGGAAGCACAGCCCTGCTCTGCCAGAGAAACCCCCTGGGTACTTTCACAGCAGGATAACTCCCTGTCCTGCCCTGATTGCTTTGAGGCCACTGGCTGAGCATCCCAAGCAGGAAGCAGGAAGGAAAAACAAGTGCTTGAGCAGTTCATGTGCATGGGAGCAGGTCATGAACACACTGCCCAGGTCCATGGGCAGTGGCAGCGGGTGGAAGGGTGGAAGGACAGATGTGGGTTGCCTTGCAAAGCTGCTGACTCGTGGGTTAGCACACTGAGGGACCTCAGCACTCGGCTTGCTGCTGCAGCAGGGCTTAGGGCACTGGGGACAAAAGGGCAGCAATTCTGATGAGGATAAGGGAAAAAGGAGCTTGGGCTGATGCTGCAAGAGAAGGAAAAGCACTTAATTGGGAATTAAAGCAAATGGATTCTAAGCAGAGCTATTTTTTCAGGGCAAGGTCCTCATACCAGTGCATCAGCAGGGACCTTGGGCAAGGTCATGTCCCTTAAGCAGTACTTCAGCCTGCTGCCTCCTTGGAGGGTGCAACAGGAGCAGAGCAGCACAGGAACCCTGGGACTGCATCCCCATTGCACAGCAGCAGATGGTGCATGCGTGCTTTCTGCTCCATCAACAAAAATGTCTGCTTTTCTTAGATTACACTGAGCTCTTGGCTTTAAGTATCCTTAGCTTGCAGGATTTTATTGCCACCTCTACATCATGCACAGGAACCAAAGATAGAAACTCAGAGCCGAGAGCGGGAGCAGCTGGAGGAAGTCTCTGTAGAAATCAGGGCAAAGAGGGGAGGAACCTGCAAGTTTTAAGATTCAAACTTCAACCACCATGTATTTACAGCTCAAGCAAGCGCTGGTGCATCAAAGAGCAGCAAGATGGAGGTGATAAGATGCCTGTTCAAGCTGCACAAAGGCAGCATATCAGAAGATCCTGGAGGCAACTGGTTTGACAAACATCCTTTTGGGGTGCTTGCAAAGGACAGCATACCATGCAAACACCCCGGCACCACATTATTTCCTTACAGACCCACAGGTTCCTGTCCTGCTGAGCAAGCACAAAAGCTGCTTTTAGCCCAAGAAGTAAAGCACTTCATGCTGTGGTGGGGATCATAACTGACCTTCGCTTTTTCAGCTACAAAACCTCACCTCCAAGGAGCCTCCAAGGGCAGAGAAGCTGTGGTACAGGCTGCCCAAAGAAGCAGTGGATGCTTCATCCCTGGAAGTGCCCAAGACCAGGCAGCCAGCCCAGAGGGATGGAACTGGGTGGATTTAAGGTCCTTTCCAAGCCAAACCATTCTGTGATGCTATGACATGGAGAATCTTTTCCAAAACCTGGCTGATAACACCCAAACCGAGCTCTTACTGAACCCTGGCACAGAAGAACCAACACCACCAACCACTGGTGAAGCCACAGAGGGCAAACGCAAGTGAGATCTGCTTGGGTGCCAGCACCCACATCCCTGCAAACCACCCACACACCCACCCACTACATGTTGGCTTGCCCAGAGCACCGCCTCTACTGCTGCCAAGTAAAAGTACGGGTTTGAGAATGAGCCCAAAGACTGAAAAATTGCCTTGGGTTACTTGAGAAGTGCACCCTACAGAACTGCCCCCTCTCCTCATCCATGAAGCACAGAACTGAACTACTCAGGGCAGCCTACAAACATCAATCACACCAAAGTCCCCATGAAGCAAAGAGCTGAATTACTGAGGGCAGGTGACAAACGTGAGTCACACCAAGGCCCCCCTGATGCTGTCTGCTGTACTTACACATAGTGAAAGACAACCAACAGGCAAACAAAACAAAACAGAACAACAACAACAAAAAAAAAGCAGGAAAAAGGATGTACTGCTATCCCCTCCCTCCTTTTCAGGGCTGGAAAGGCACACTGAGGGGTGACCAAATACAATTGGGGCCATTGTTGTGAATACTTGCTGCCATCAGGGTACCAGAGGATGAACCAGAGCAGAAACAGCTTCAAGGAGCACTGCAGACTCAGGGGTTTGGTGGTGAGGAAGTAGGATGCACGAAGCATCACACACCAAGGAGAAAAGTCCAGACAGAGTGGTGAACTTGTGATAGAGACATCGAGATCAAGGGAGGTTTTGAGACAACCAAAACCACATAAAGATGAAATTGCTGTTGTGTTATACAAGGAACACAGGAAAACATGGACACATGGAGCGTGCAGAACTACAGCCAGGAATAAGCATCTGTCCATCACTGAGAAACTCCACCTCTGAGGTTTCCAGCCACTGGGATGTATCTCCATTGGGAAGGACAGGACAGTGCTAAGAGAGCCCATCAGCATCTGGAACAGCCCATTTCTGAAGGGCAGTGCTGCTGAGCTGCAAAGGCTCGTTTCCACCAGCAGTCATGAGAACTGGAAAGCTTACTAAGACATAGAGCTCACTCCTTGCGCTCACTGTGCCTGAGAACGGGGCTGAATGAGTGACTCCCATCACACACAGGGGAAGCACCTAACGTGCAACGGTGGTTTCAGAGACCTTTTAATATTAAAGGGCACCTAAAGGTAGCTAAGCAGATCTGGACTGGATGAGGCAAACCACAGACCCAGACATTAAGTGTTTGCAGAATACTTTGACTTCTTTACAGAAAGAAGTCCAGACCACTTCATGACACAAATTTGCCAAAGGAAATGTCTCTGTGGCAAGGCACAGTCAGGGGCATCTCATAAGCCCACAGTTGGGACACAGCATCCCTAAGCAGCAAACTGCAGGATGGTTCGAGTGCTAAGCAGCTCCCAGCAGCTGCATGGCCATGATTCACTTCTGCTGCTCTCCCGGCCCAGGGGCACGGCACACACCAGTGAGCATCTCTAGTCTGATAGGAAGACCACAACATCCAAGGGCTGGAGCATCATTCCTTGCTGGTGATGAGAAAAAAGTCACCCAGGAAGAGCAGAACGAAGATGAGGAGCCACTTTCCCATCACAAGCAACTTCTGGTTTTGCATCCAGTCTTCTGTCTGCAACAGCAAGTCCATCAAGAAAGCATCCCAGATGTCATAAAACAGCCAAAACCTGGAGACAGGTAGCATCACATGCCCAGAGCTGGGCAGGGGAGCTGAGGGCAGGGAGGAATTAAAATCTGGGCAGGGCTGATTCATTGCTCAGTGCAACTTTTCCAGCCCTGCAGCAGCGACGCTTTGCTCCCAGGGAAACGCGGCAAGCTGCGTGGCTGCATTGCCACCAGGCAAGAGCAGGGAGGGGGAGGAGGGGAGGAGGGGAAGAACCACGAAGCTCCCACACGTGCGGTGAGTGATGTCGGAGCCGGCAGCGCTCAGCATCACGTAGCCCCGGGCGGCAGCACCAAATAAAGAAACGCAGCGCCCTGCCCGTCCCCGTGCATAGAAAGCACAAGCGGTGCAGCCGTGGGAAGCGGCGGACTCGATTTCGGCTCTGCACAGCCGCAGCCCGCTGAGAGTCGGGCAGGGGACGGGCGGCTGTCTGCTGGCTGGGGAGGAGCGTTCTGAGCCTCTGCTGAAATGGGACAACCGGGCTCGGGGCCGTGGCTGTGTTAATGCAGCTCCCCGCAGCGCAGCTTTGCGCCGCTCGGCCGTCGCTAAGCTCGCCCAGTTCAGGTGATGAGGAGGGAAAGCCAAGAGGAAGCTGAGGAATGCCTAAGGCGCGTCAGCTCCGTGCTAATGCCTCCATCTGAGCCATTCGCGATGCTGCAAGGGGAATTATTTAATGGGATTTCCCAAATTCCATCCCTAAGATTACCGTATTAGCAGCAGGAGCTTAAGGTTCATGGGGTGAAGACGCTGAGAACACCAGGAAAGTAAAATCCAGAAGGGCAAAAAGCCGTCCTGCCATTGCTTTTCATTTCAGACTCAACGCTGAAGGCTCCATGGGAAAAAATAAAGATGCTCAGCCCTAATACTGCACACCTTTTCTGTCTTTGAGCTGATGGAGCCTGAGCTGTGATTCACAGCACTGGGAGCCAGACTCACATTGACAGAACCAAGTCCATTGCCCCAGTGATGCTGGAAATGTTTCCTAGGGTCAAGTTTTCAGAGGGCTGTGGGTTTAACAAGCTAAATGACGGTAGCAACAATAAGAGGGCTGCAAGAAACTTGGCAAAAAGAATAAAGTAATCAGATAAACTGCTTCAGAGTGAGCCAGCTCCTCAGTGAGTCGGACTGAACCCCAGCAAAATGCTTCTGCACGGAGGGTGCACAAGGGGAAGAGTGGGGGGAGGGGGTCCTCAAGGGCTCAGAATGAAACTTGCCAGCCCATCATTTTGAAACAGCATTCACACTCATCTGACTGCAACCCTGAAAGTAAAAATCAAGCCACAAAGTTGATGAAACTTGTAATTACAGATCAAATAAACATTTTCCTCCTCCATGCATGGGTATTTCGGTTCTCACTGCTAAGAGACCCCCATTGAATCAGCTCTCCTGGGCCCAGTCTGACACCAGTTTTCCATGGCACTGGGTAGGGACACCAGTACCCAAACAGGCACCTGCCACCAGAGATGCTGCTGTGCCCGTTCTCCCATCCCAGCAGCCCCAGGCAGCTGCAGCCCCAAGCTCTGATCACACTCCTGCTCTCAATGGCTCACCAGCACTCCTTCTATGGAAACTCTGGCAACATTCAGCTTCTCAGGGCTGGAGCCAGATGCAAACCTCACAAACACAGCCAGGAGAAACATCTCACCCAGGTCAGAGTGGTGAAGTTATGCACTGCTCCCAGGAGCGCTTGGAAGAGGAGAACCAGGTGCTCTGCTCACACCGCGGTGCTGCAGGTTCTTTGGCTTTATTTATCATTATTTATTTCAATCTATGAATGGAGAAACTTTTCAAACATTTCCCAGCTGGCTTCCCCACTGAGAAGAGCCAACCAGGACAGCCAGGCTCAATGGACCCCCCAGGCCCCTGCGCTGACCTGCCAGATGGCTGAGAGCAGGAAGGAGCTCAGCTCAGCACAGCAGCACCAGCGGATTGTTTATTTGCTGGTTCCTGTTTTTTAGTTTTGTCTCTGTTTTCTTTCTTTGTTCTAAAATTGTGTTGCAATGGTGATACCTGCTCTGAAGCAGGAACCAGCCCAGTGCTTCATGTTGTTCGTTTTGTTATCCAACAAAAGAACAGAGACCCCAGCCCTGAAGTAAGCCTTTAACCCTCCAGCTTTTGAGTTGAGTTTGGAGCAGAGATTAACTCAGGAGTTAACCCAGGCACACAGGAGCCCCATGAGAAGGCACAGCCCTGGGCACATGCCATCCTCCCAGACCCAAAGCTGACACTCACCTCTCTTGTGATGAAGCCACCATCTCCCCATACTGGGAGACCACTTTGAGTGATGACGGGATTTGACACCAGCACCAATTCAGGGGAATCAATCCACAATCAAGTTCAAATCCTCATTGCAGATGGCATCTACAAGGACATCGGTGGAGCTGGCACAGCATCTGCTGCTGACAGGCACCCAGATCCACCTGGTCCCAGGCAGGGGTTGGGTAGGAATGGTGATTTCACCAGGAGGATGCTGCCAGCACAAACCTCTCACTCACATCACTGGGATCTCGTGGCCTGGATTCCATTTCTCAGCAAGACACACAGACAGTGGTCCAAGAGGTGATACATAGAGAGAGAGCTTGAGGGTTTCATGCTCCTTGGGTTTGGTTCCCAGCAGGCCAGAAAAGCCCACCAACCCTCCCCAGGGAGGGCCATACTCCTGAAGGACAGAGGACACAAGCGGAGCATTCTTACTTCCTTCATGCTCCCATCCCAGCACCGATGCCCTTGAGCAGGGTCAGCTGCATTCCCCCCCTCAGGGTGACCCAGAGGAGGGCCTGGAGCCAATCTGGGGCAGCCTAGCATGGGACAGGGCAAGCCACCCCTGACACCAACAGCAGTCATTGAAGGAGTGAACCCTTGCCAGTCCCAAGACACAAGCCCAGATGGGAACAGGCTGTGCTCCAGCTGCAGCTCACAAACATGTCTGGCCAGACCAGGCTACCAAAAGCTGTATTTTTAGCAAGTCAGGATTCATTCCCCAAAACGGCTCAATTGCACATCTTTTCATGCAGTCCCTGCCTGATTCTGATGACTTTCATCTTGACTTCTACCCTACAGGTCCTCCAGTTCCACCGTGCACCCTGAGCCAGCCTTCAGACCCCTCCTGGTATGGGAGCCAACCTCAGACGTGCCCCTTCCCATCACCTTTTGCTCATTTCCACCTCTATACCCAGTCACCACAGCCACCCACTGGAGCACCCAAAACTGGGATGCTGCACCCAAGCCAGTCAGCCCTGTGATGGGCACACCTCTAGTAGGACTCTGGACCCAGCACCCCAGAACCACAGTATTTGGGAATTATTCACACCCTGCACTCCCTCGGCACCAGATTTGTCTGCTACTTAATGCCCTTATTCTCAAATCACTCCTTCAAGGAAGAAAACGTACTGCCATCTGTGCAGCAATGGGAACCACAGCCAGTGGGGAAGGCAAAGTGGAACAGAGGAAGGTGGTGGAAGGACATGAGGCCCAGGATGCCACCAACTGCCAATGTGTTTCATCCCCTGAGAGCTGCATGGAATGCATCTGTTACATTTATGCTTAGCTTTTCCCAGCTTTTCCACCCTTTTCACCCATTTCATCTATGACACTCACAGCTCGGGACACATGGAGGCAGACACTTGGAAGCGGTTGTGAGAGGTGCTTCAAAGGGCATTTCTGAAAATAACAACAAATGGAAATAACATATTGTTTGAATGTATGAAATAATACTATCTTGGAAATAGATACTACTGATAGAAATAAAAGAGCAGAGGCTCAGCGAAGTCAGATCCCTGCTCTGCTGGCTCACAGCTCAGCACAGACCTTTCGGATTCCCCTCCAGCTCTCCCTGCTTGGCAGTGACCCATTTCCTTTCCCTCTGACCTCCAGGGAAACCCCAAGAGGTTTCTTTGCTATTGTCTTCATCGCACCAAAGAAGTGGGTCTCCGGGTCTGACAGTCGGAGCTCGTGTCTCACCTCTGCCAGACACCAGAGGGATCAAAAGACACAGCAATCTGATCCGGCAGCTCCCTGGGAAGTTCCTGTCCCCTCGGCAATGGGCTCCACTCGCCAGACCAGTCAGGAAGGTGTAATGAGCTGACTAATTGGCTAGCTCGAGTAGAAATTAGCAGGCAATTTGCCCCAGCAGCAAACTGCCGCCAGTGGGACCTTTCTGTAGATAAGCATCGCATCACTACGTTTCTGGGAGGGCAACTCTCAAGTGGGTTAAGTGCAAATTGCTTTTCCTCACAGCTTCTTTTTTTTTTTTTAATTGACATTTTGCAGTTATTTCTGACCCCCTCCCTCAGCTCTTTCCCCACAAAACTCTTTCAAGCAGATGTAATTCTCCACCTCTAAAGGCTGCCATCATTTTTCCGAGCACAAGTGGTGCTGGCCCCACACTGTCCTAGGGTTTGGGATTTTGCATCAGCTGAGGCAAATCCTGTAATACTTTGAGAAGAGCCGGCAGACAGGTGAGGAGAGCAGAGCGTGAGCTCCATGCTTGGGTTTGCCTGCAGCCAGCCTGGTCCCAGGAGCTGCAGCCCTGATGAGCTGAGGGAAGCAGCACAGCCAGCACTGCCCTCAGTGCTGACTGATGAAGCTGGCACTGACTCCGACGTCCAACAACTGTCAAGAATCCTTCTTTCTTCAGAGCCCTCAAATAATCACTGTGGTGAATTCACGTTAAGCAGCAGCGTGGCCGCACCATCCTCAGAGCATCCCAGTTGCCTGTTTGTAAATGGGATGGAAGTGATGGCAGCATGGAGTGGTACCACAGAGTGCCTGGCGCTGGGCACCACCAACTGGAACCCCTGAGCTGAGAACAGAGCTGTCTAGTGGTTACAGAAGGAACCGAAAGCCCCCAATAGAAACCAAGAGCCCGAAGCCATGGCATGACGAGTGACCTCTCCGTGCCTCAGTTTCCTCCTTCCAGAGCAGAAGCAAGGCCCTGCTGCAGCACACCCCAGCAACCCCATCTGGGATTCACTGGCAGAGAAATATGATGGCACCGTGGTCCTTCCATCCCCTTATTTCTACTTCCTGACGTAGTCAACCCAATCCCGTTTACAACCTTGGCAGGTAGGGCTGGCAAAACAGGATACACTGAAATGCATAATTAAATGAAAAAAGAAACAGTGATATGTCACAGAGGTTATTTGCAACCCACAAAACCACTTGCCTTAACCAAGATATCCTGCCGCGGGCACCTCAGGAGCGCAGCACCCAGACACCCATCCTCCAGCAGCCAAAAAAAACGATGGAGAGGGATGAGGGCAGCTCACGCAGCAGCAGATGGGAGGAACGGAGCTGTGTGTGAGTGGACACGTGTTCCCAGCAGCAGCACACGCACCGGAGCTGCACATCCAACCGCCAGCACCAGAACCGACACAAAGCTTTGGGTAGTTTTTAAAACCCAAATTCCTAAGAAACAAAATACAGAACTGCCTTGCCCAGACTTTTGCAGCAGCCGCTCGGCTCTGTAAATCTAATTAATGAGCCGGGAAAAAAAGAAGTGCCATTCGTTTGCTAACGACTTCACCAGGGGCTGCCAAATAGACAGATAAAGGATTGAGCTGGGGCCCTATTCCAGCCAAAGGAGCTGGGAACCTGGCAGGGCCCACAGAAGATTGGTGAAAAGAGAAAAAAAAGGGGGGGAAAAAAAAGAAATATCTAAACAGATTAGCACTTTCCAAATGCAAGCATGTAAATCAGCTTACGCTCTGCATAATGGCACTGTTGTGAGTGCCCGGATCCGGTCTGCTCGTGGCACGGCAGCGCAAAGTCCAGGCTGAGCCGCGCTGTGTTTGGGCTCAGCAATCTCACAGCACTGCCTCCCTCACCAAACCAGAGGGTTTTGTTTTTACCAGCTTTGTAAATTCTCACAGGAAGCCAATTAGGGGAAAGCTGGGAACAGAGGAAGATTCATAATTGCAATTAAGGCTTCAAAGCACTTATCCCAAGCGAGGCTGTTAAAATTAGAGCTGGGGAAGAAAATGGCTTTGAAACCTTGAGCCTTCAGACACCGCCAGGCTGGAAGTGCTCCCCACTGCCATAGCAGCCCATCCCCCAGCACAGCTCACCCAGCACAGACCCAGGCTCCAGGCAGGCACCTTCTCCCACCTGCCTCCTGCCTTTGGGAACAGAGCTCAGCCCTGTGCACGCAAATCCTTTTCCTCCACCACCGTTGGAAGCTTTTGCTTCATCTCTGGTGGTCTCAACTTGTAGGGTTGCTCCCCACCATTGCAGCATCCCCAGCAAGGTCAGAATAGCTTTGCAGATTAAGCTGCCCACTGGGATACGAGCGATCAGCATCCAGTGCTACAGACCAGCACCCTTCATAAGTGCTGTTGTAAGTGAAAACATCCTCTGAGAGGGTGAGCAGTCTCAGCAGCAAGCTGGACACTGGCAAGCAGTAGCTAAGCAGTCCAAATAGCTGTGTTTATTTGGACTGCTCTGCCTGTTTGCAGTCCCACATCCACCCCAGCAGCTTGGTGTGAACACTGCCTCTGGGCTCAACCACTTCAACTTGGAGTAGAGCAGACCAGCCCTGCAAGTAGCTCAGCACTCCACTGGTAGCAGAACTGGATCAGGGCCTTTGGCGTGTTGGAAAATGTCAGCAGGCACATGCAAGCAGGACTGGACAGACACTTCTAACCAACACTACAAACATTTATATCTAGTGTATTCGTATGCATACATATATATGCAAATACACATATAGACACACACATATGTGTTCCATAATCTTATATCCAGGCCAGTCCTTCTCCTGTAGAAAAACTCACAAGTTACAGAAATACCACATCTGCACAGGGACACTTTGGTTGCATACTGGCCCATGACAAGGTGTTGGAAACTTGTCCTCAGTCATTTTCAGCTATAACATCCCTTAAACACACCCACTGTCCCCAGCGCACTCAATCTGACCCTATAGTTTCATGCTCTCCATCAGCTGCCTCGTGCCACGGCTGAGTTGTGCTCAAGGACTTCACAGATGTGGCTCAGGGTCTACTGCAGGACCTACCCTGTGACCTTGGAAAGTCATCTCTGAATCTGGAAATGCATTGGCTTTAGGTATTTTTGCATCAGATACTTTCCCACTGGTATTCTCACCCTATTGCTGAGTGCACAGGGCTCAGTAACCAAATGAGGTCAAAAAAAATTCCAGCCAAAGCCCCGGCAGTCTCTGTCCTTCCCCAGCAGCTGATGGCATCCGAATGAACGCAGCCAGGTGTGGGTGACTGCTTCCCTGCTGCAGCAGCACAGGAAACAGGGAATAACCAGGCAGTGTGCCACGAGCAGGGGACCTCTCAGAGAGCACAAGGAGGATAGGGGCTCCCAGAAGAAAGCAGATCCCCAGTGCAGAGGCTGTGCCCCCCGGCCTCTCACCGTGCACTGAACATCCTTCCTTCCCACCTGAGGTGGAAGCCATGAACCCCCCCAGAAGCATCCTCTCCCCACTGGCTGGATCTCAGTTCCAGCCCCTCCGGACAGTTTCCAAGAGCAACCCACACTTCTGCATTTTCTACAGAGATCTCCTTACTTCACCTTCCCGCTCACGCTGCTGCCAAAAGAAGAAGTGCCCTGGAGCCGGGGGAAGTTGTGCCACCATTTCCTATTGGGGACAATGATTTCATACTCCTGCCACATCCGAGGGCCACACGTGGCACCCACAACACCGTGCTGCGGGCTGGCAGCATGCAAAGGGCTCTGGTTTGGGCCAGAGAGTTCCAGGAAACCTAACAGTCACATTTAAGCAAGTGCAAAGCAAGGCAGGGTGCACAGCTCAGCAGAGGGGAGGGAGCCATGCGCAAAGGCTGCAGCCCGGATCCCAGCAATGACTTCTAGTGCTGCTCCTACACTGCAGCACACACAGCTTGGCTGGGCTCATGCAGTCCCCAAAGAGCTACAAACCAACCAGTCACTGAGGGAAAGCCTCCTTCCATCCCTTTGCTCCTGGCTTTCCATTTTCGTGCCCAGCATGTGCTTCAAGGCCAGGAATCACACTCCCCACCCACAGAGCTTGGGTCTTGCTTTCAATCCGGACAGCAGTTCCAAGGATCACTCCAACAGTTATACACTGTTCTCATTACAGCTGCAATAACTTGGCTTTCCCCTGACAACAACAGAAATGTCATCTTCAAAGGACAAAAACTCCCATCTCCCTTCCCATAAGGATCTTGCTAAGCTTCACTACAAGAAGCCTCTTCCTACAGTACAGCCAGAAAGTGTTTAGCATATTGCCTGCTTAAAACCTATTGCTGTAACCTTACCAGTGAGGCACCTCCAGATATTTTTAGATGTAACATCTACTAGCACAGGAATTACAGTGCATTAATTAGCAGCAAGGCTCAGGCTGACAGTCACAAGGTCACAACGCAACATCCATAATTTACACCTCATTGGGAGTTACTGAGAAAACAGGACGTGCAGGAGGCAGCACGAGGGGGGATGTCTTGGAAGGCTCTGGGCACACAGGATCCCATCTGCCCAAAACAGCACCAGAAACATCCAGAGTGGATTGAGCAGGACAATAGCGTTCAATGTGTTGGGCTTGTTTGTAAGCACAACTGTTCTGTTAGATGCCCTTTCTGCTAGAGCGGTTTTCACCCTCTTCTCTGAGCACCACGGCCCACCAGCAGCCCTGCTGGCATCCCCATGAAGGCTCTTTCCAACACAGTGAATGAGGAAAGTCCTTTACACCATGAATACATTTGTGAATCTGCTGTACAACCAATGACATTTCAAGGCAAGGAATACCAGTCAATACCAGCATCTTGTTTCTTACATCAAGGTGTTTAAGGCTGGTGACTTCAGGGTTACCACCCAGTCAAAAAGCAATGGAATTCAAGGCATGAAGCAAGGCAACTGAGCAACAAACTGATCTGGTGACTTTAGAGAATCCACATCCACTCCACTCTGGGTCCAAACCAGAGACAGGATTCATCTCCTGCAACTTCACCTATACAAAAATGAGGTGTATTTCTAAGCAGGCCAACAGCTATGGACAGACAGAGCACTTCACACAGCAGTCAGCTCATCCCATTCCATCCCACTCATCTGGTCTGAAGCCTTCCGGGAGCAGCCAGCAGACTTTAGAGGCCCCAGTTTTTAGGCAGGCATCCTTGTGCAAGACAGCTCCCATTCTTATCCCCCAAAGCTGCTTCCCACATGCAAAGCAGGAATAACAACACTTCCTTCCTTACCCAGCAGTTGCATGACCAAACGTTTCAGAGCCTGCAACAAGCTCAGATAGTGCAATAATGGAAACGTGGAGATTGCAATACGCTCAGCTTAGCTTACACGTCTTTCACCCTCAGACTTGATTCATAACAAACAAAAGCAGAAGTCAACATTTCTGCAAACTTTGTCCGCTTGAGATCTCCAGGCCTCTGGGGAGGAGTGCTGGAAGGAGCAGCTCTTGGATCTGTAAGTCACTGACCCAAGAAATCCTTACAAGCACGCCACTTGGCTTTCTGCTTCTACAGCAGAGGCCTTTGAGAACAAAGTATGTGCTTTAATAAGGTCAATTTCATGGAGCCATTCACAGATGAAACACAGTAGTACATGTACAGAAGTCAACCACAGCAAAATTCTAGTGACTTCAGAGTGAAACCACCATTTCTGCTGGTAATGAGCTTCTCATTCTCATCACAGTGTTACTGACAAGCTTCCAGCTCCAGGGAGCTGCAGCAGGAGATCATTTCCATGTTATGGAGCAGATAAAAGTATCCTTTGAGCAGAGATACCAAGGCACAGCAGGCTGCAGAATACCATGTTGGAGCTGGAAGTGAGTTGAGTTTGCAGCCAGGCTGGACTAGAGGCCACACCTGGCTGCATGCAGAGCAACGTGTTGCTTCTGGCTGCACGGAGACAGATACCTGAACCTGCGTGGCCTCAGAGGTGGCCGGGCTGATGGCACTGCCAGCAGCTTCTGGGCAATTCTCAGCTATTTAAGAGAAAGATGATCTCAGAAGCAAAATGATGAGCAGCTGTCCTGATTCGAATCACAGAATCACAGTTACAGGGGCTGAAAGGGACCTCTGGAGACCTCCCAGTCCCTCTGCCAGGTTGTGCACAGAAGTGTCCGGGAGGATTTTAAGTATCTCCAGAGAAGGAGACTCCACTACCTCTCTGGGCAGCCTGTCCCAGTGCTTTTGTCATCTTCCAAGGAAAGAAGCACGAGCCACCATCACCCTCATATGCGGGGGATACCATCAGATTCATGGATCACCTGAGGAACCCCTCCAATGCTTTCAGAATTTGGCCCTGGGCAGCCAGAGCTGCAGTGGGAGGAAGCGAGAGAAAAGGAGTCCCAGCAACGTTCAGTGAGAGCAACGTGGAAACTGCAGTCCAGCCAATCCACAAAGGCGTGGGGTGAAAATAAAGCAGAACTTTTGTCTGCCTCTGTGGTCTTATGGGAGCTGATGGGAGACACGAGAACAGCAGCCACTCGTGGGCTGGTCCCATGGGCAGCTAATTACAGCAGGGCAATACAGCGATCCTCCTTAGCCCTGAGCTGACCAGCAGCAGTTTTCAGAAGCCAGGGGACCTCCCAGAGACATGAATTCAGCAGAAATTGAGTGAGGACTGCAGCATTTTGCAGCTATTTTGCAGCTTGACCTGGACTAAGACAATCAGATGCTTACTGCTCCCACATTCAGCCTGCAGTTTGGAGTAAGTGTGCAATTTCTTGAGAAACAGAAATAGCGTGTGATGCAGACTCACGCAAGCTGAAGACACAAATTATTCTGGGACTTTCTACAAGCAAGAGATTCCCTTGCTGCAATGTCAGCCATGCAAGCATAGATGTTATGGTGGTAGCATGGAGACCAGGGCCAGCATCAGACCCCAACTGCAACGCTGATGGGAAACTGAAACCAGCACGGTGTGAGTGTCCCACACAGAGCTGTTTGCAGAGCTCCCCTCCGACTGCCCAGTCTGCAGGCTGAGACTTCCTCACCAATTGTTTTTAAAATGTTCTTTCTGCAGTCACCACTATTCAGGACAGGATCTTGTGTACTCTTGACAAACAGACAGCGGGGGAATTCCACTCGCTGCCCCTTTAAAACCATGATACAAGAAATAAGAATCTCTAAATTAGTCCCACCAGGCCGTCACTGAGAAGAGCTGTGATGGTGCCTTCTTTCTTTCTCCAAAAAGACGTTTCTCTTTTTGCTCACTGAGGTCCTTTCAACCAGAGATGCTCTAACCATTGGCTAAGACATTGCTTTGGCAAGCTCAAAGCATGGCCTGCGCCTTTCATATCTCATTTTTAGCTCCTGTGCCACAATGCTCTTAAACTGCTCAAGTACCAAGCTTCAGGGAAGCGAGAGGCACAGGAAAGAATGTGTCCCCCTGCTGATGTTTGATTTGACTCTATTACTGCAATGATTTCTAAAGGAAACTGTAAAAGTCCTATTCCTGGAGCAAGAATAATAGAATCATTGAGGTGTGACGAGACCTCTAAGGTCATGCTGAAAGACAAGAATCAGAGAATCACAGAATCACCAAGGTTGGAAAAGACCTTCAAGATCATCCGGTCCAACCATCCGCCTGTCACCAATAGCACTCACTTTAAGCTCACAAGCTTCAAACTGAAGGACGGGGAGAAAACACACTGCTGGAAGCAAAGAAATGGGATGAATGTGATCATAGAACAGCTGCTGGAAAGAGGAAGAGAATTAGCAATGCCATCCGTGTCATCAAGGGCAGAATGAGCAGAGAGACTTGCACCAGGTGGAAGTGGCAGAGTGGTCCATGTCCCAAAGCCAAGGACAGACCCTCCACAGCCCTCCTGTCCTGCTGCCTTGCCAACCCCCTTGCCTCAGCCAGATGAGTGGCCAGCAGTGGGAAGTTCATGGATTTCACCATTATAAAGTACATCTTGACGCCAAACTGTAACTTCCTAAAAAAAAAAAAGAGCAACAAATGAGGGGAAAAAAAAATAAAATAAAAAAAATCCCAGCCCTACTCTGTTCTTCCTTCTCTCTTTTCTCCATCAACACTTCTCTCACCTTCCAGAGCACCAGAACAAAGCTGGCAGGTTTTGGTAGCTTGAGGCTTTCCCTGGCCAGGAGCACAGAGCCACGCTGACCTCTCCTATTGCCCAAAGGCAGCCCTGCCACCAGCAGCATCTGCATCTCCCTAGCATCCAGACCTGCTCCTACTCAGTCTTTGAGGGGTGCAAGAGGCATCAGCACCCCCAGCCCCATCCATAACCACACAAAGGACTGCGTGGGTTGGACAGAACTCAGCTGGTGTAAGAAAAGCCTCTGTTTTTCTCATCAAAAATCAGCAGAAATGACACACATCTGATCTGAGTAAGAAAAGACCAGTTAGGCATACTCACTTTTCAGAGAGGAAACGTGCTTGTTCCTGGCATCGATTATGAAAACCCCTCACCACATGATGCAAGAGTTAATTTTAGCTCCTATCAGCCTTTATCAAGAGAGCAAAGGTTGAAGTTTCACCCAACACCACAGCTGAGGACAGGCAGAGCCAAGTGAAGCCCCAGCAAGAGGCAGGTTGGAGACAGCACTGGGCTCTGGCACAGCCCAGCTGGGCTCTGTCGTCAGCACTGCAGGGAAGGTAGAACTCAGCAGAGAAGTGGCAGCTTGGGTGGTTCCTCCCCAGGCTGACTTCAGCCCAGGGGTGTGGATCACAACCTTTGGGAGGCCTCCAAGGGTCAGTCAGTGGGCCAAAGGGGACAAGTATTTCCAGGTATTTCCATGTTCAGCAAGGAGAATCTCCCAAAGACATGCAGCTATGTCTTCTTCTTGGGAGGGAGCCCAGCACTGGGCATCTCTTGGCATGGATGGATCTCAACTCATGGGCTTCCCAGGGCAGCTGCTGGGTACACGTTTCTCCTTTGGGTACAACCCTCAGGGAAAACACCACGTTTTTACAGTGGAAGGTCACACGTGTGTGCACTAATGTATTTAGGATAGCATCGAACAAGTGGAAGCAGCGATACCACGATGTAACAAAGAAAATCCCGTTGGCTCTTCTTCATTCCACCAACTCAGCACTTTCTTCTGCCTCTCCAAACTCTCCCTAAGACTTCTTGTTTCTCTCACAGGAACACATCTTGCTTCTCCCTGCTCTGCTACGCTGCTTCACTATTTCTTGGGGTTCCCTTTTACGCATTTTTTTAATACTGCAAAACCATCTGTCATCCCTGGTGGGGCCTGGTGTCCCAGCTGAGCAGAGGAGTGCAGAGCCTACCCACCCAAGGGTCCCTTTGGGTGCAGACCCCAACCTCTGCCCCTCACAGCCTTTCCTCCGACCTCCTGGATGAAGGGCAATAAGAGCCCACACTATTTCCTTTCAGCCTATTCAGAAAAACAAGTTTACATGTGAGATTTCCATTGGCTCCACCTCTGCCTGATTACTCCAGCTGTGGAACAAAACAAGTGAGAGACAAAGCACTGCACACAGGCAGCGTGATCATTCCAGAGGGCTTTATGTGAGCCTTATGCCGAGCCCACTAAATAGATTAACTTACAGCATAAACAAGCAAGTAAATCTTTTCCCCAAAGCCCCGTGTATCCAAAGGAAGCTTTAGAAGTTACTTCCTGCCATTGTGGAGGCCCTGCTGGGAACCCAGAAGTATTTTCAGTCCCTGGCATGGTTGCCCAAAAACTTCAGTTCCCTTCCAGCACCGCTGATGGCAGCTCCACAGAAGACAGATGATGGTGAGAATGGTTTTGGCTGTTCCCCATCACACTTAGGCCAACAGCAAGTGAGCTGGTGACTGACACCCGCTCCCAAAGCCCACCGAGGGCCTGGGGCCTGCTCTGGGCAGGGGTACAGCCCTAACCAGCTCCTGTGCACAGGAGAAGTCACCAAGCCCTCCCAGTGTGTCACAGGAGCAAAGGATGCACAGACCCATGCAGCAGACACAGCCTGAGCTCCTCCCAGTCCTTGGCTCCTCCCACGATGAGCAATGCCCTCATCCCAACTCATCACCAAGAGCCAAGTCCCCAGGAACTAAGTTGCACCAGGGGATGTTCAGGTTGGACATTAGGAACAATTTATTCTCAGAAAGAGTGGTGATGCAGTGGCACAGCTGCACAGGGCGGTGGGGTGTCACCATCCCTGGAGGTGTTCAAGCACCATGGAGATGTGGCACTGACGGATGTGGGCGGGGGGGATGGGTTGATGGTTAGACTAGATGATCTTTGTGGTCTTTTCCAATCCAGCACTGCAAGCCAGCAGCTCAGGGACCACCATGAACAAGGTCCCCAGGCTCTGGGTGAGCTGCATACCCAGTAAAAACAGACTTGGACTCCTGCGGCCGTTTCTTGTTTCTGCCTGAGTTCATAAAGGATTATGCACTGTTCAGCATTCAGACCGTTGATCAACCCCAGAGTAATTTGCACCTGAAGAACAGTCTGGTGAGAACATCAAGCTTGTGAGGTTTGCTTGCCATCCAGCTGATCAATCCAATGAGGCAGACCTCAAACATGAGCCTCTTAGATAAGCAGGATCCATGCCCAGGAACAGGCAGCAGCAGCAGCAGCAGCAGCGTAACCCAGGCTGGACATCATTCAGTCACATACAAAGGACCCACAGCCAAGTGCCACCGTAACTTCTTTGGACAGCCCCACATGCACCAGTGTGCAAAGTTTATCAACACAAAGGTGCCGAGAACAAAGAAACATTTGTCAAGTTTCACGTGGAGAGACTGCCAGAAACAATGAGAAAAGGGAAATGCCACCTGAAAGGATGAGTGTTGGTTTGCAGAGAAGCCTCAGAGCTGAGGAGGTTTAAATAGACACAGAGCGATGGGGGAAGCAGCTGAAAGGGGAAGCGCTTCATCCTAATTTCAGACCAAACAAGAATGGGCTGCGTGGAAGGGGTGAAAAACTCTTTTGCAAGTTTGAGACAGCGCGGTCCTTCCTAAGTGAGCCTGCCCATGCAGCACTGCATTTCAGCACTGACACAGCTTTAATCCTAAGGCTGCCTACTGCGTATTTCGAATGCTCTGATGTCACAGCACAACAAACTCTAACAAAAAAAAAAAAATAGGAGACACTGCAGCACTGCTGGGGAAGGTCACAAGATTGGGCTCAGAGCTGACACTGTGACCACAGCAGGACAATGCTCCTGCATGCCCTGCCTTCCCAGGCGTCCTCATCACATGTGCTGCTCACTTCTGCTTCAAGCCACCCCAAACAGGGACAAGCAGCATCTCAAGAGCTGCCCTCACCTCAAGCACTGTGGGAATTTGGGGCAATAAAATGAGGCATTTGAGGGAAAACCAAGCCCTATTCCTACCAAACAGGACATCAATGATCATCACAGCACCACAGGGCACATCAGTCAGAGAGCGTTTTCTAATTCCGCTTTTAACTCAGCCATGGGGTGAGCGTTCACATCTGTCAGCCAAAAACATCTGCAGCACTTTCCACTGCTCAGCACAGCTGGGAGGCAGCTCTGGAGCCTGCTCAGCACCCAGGGGCTGCCCGGCCCCATTCCGGGAACAGCACAGCGCAGGTGGGAGCGCTGAGCCACGCAGCTGCTGGGCAGGCTCTGACTGCTGGGCTCCTTCTCACCAGCAGGACACTGGAAGCCGGGCGAGCTTTCAGATGTGGCAGGTGAAGCACAGCTAAATACAGCCATACTTGCGAGGGGAACACATCTGAGCAGAAAGCACAACACCACGCTGCGCTGCCCCTGGCAGGAGAGCATCCTGCAGCACTGCGCTGCCTTCTCCTCCTGCTTCACATCTGCACAGGCAGCCAAGCATCTCCTGCAGCGGGGAGCAGATCACCCAGCTGTGAGCTGAGGTGGCTTTTCTGCTTTTCTTCTTCAATGGCAGAGCTTGAAATCAGAGATAAAGGAGTCTGAAGCAGCTCAGCCTGTCCACTCATGTATTCCAGATGCACGCGCTGCAATCACGACTTGCCAAACAGGATACGAGCCTTAAGAAAATAAAGCATTTTATCTTCAAGCTTTTCCAAGAGGGTATTAGAAACAATGGGGAGGAAATACAAAATTAACACTAGAGAAGAGCAATTGGCAGAGCCCCTCGTGAGCCTGTTCTTCATTACAAGGCTGCCTATTCAGTAGCTTTCATTAGGAAAATCTCATCTCACAGCCATTCCCAACAGTGTCCCTATTTCCTAATTAAGCTTCACCAAAGAGCCACGTCTTTTAGCTACCGCACAGTACACAATCACAACAATTACCATTTCATCACGCTCTGGCTGCTGAAAGCCCTGCAATTAAAGCATCTGAGGAGCCGTACAGACGTGTCACTGGGGAGACAAATTCTCACATGGCGTTAATTGGCAGCAAAAAGCACGATCCTAAAGAGGGGAAGGCTGTTTTGGGGGGGGGATTTTGGTTTTTGTGCTGAGAAATGCACTGGGAGCCGTAGCTACTCCCCAAGATCCCAGCCTGTGCAGGTCCTGATCACTGCCCCATGGGCATCATCAGCTCCACAACCAGCTGTGCCTTCAAGGAGGGCAAAGATGTACACACAGCAGGACAGTGCTGGGTGGGGTTGTGAAGGTTACCTGGAGACCTCCAGAGATGGTTTGGGGTGGGTTGGAACCTCACAAGGAAGTGGCTGGCAACGGGGTGGTGATAGATGTCCACATAGCAGGTCCAGTTCCACAGTACTGAGCCTCTTAAGGGAGGAGAGAGAGGAGAGGGAGAGGGAGAGGGAGAGGGAGAGGGAGAGGGAGAGG
>JAPSGF010000021.1:4018652-4063591 GCA_035772895.1 Perdix hodgsoniae | reverse complement strand
GAAGGGAAGGGAAGGGAAGGGAAGGGAAGGGAAGGGAAGGGAAGGGAAGGGAAGGGAAGGGAAGGGAAGGGAAGGGAAGGGAAGGAGAAAGTAGGTAGGTAGGGTAGTGTATGGTAGGTATAGATAGGTCAGAAAGAAACACGTTTTTAACTTTTCCCACCCCCTGATATTAAAGAATCAGGGATCAGGAATGAGTAGTGCAGACACCAGCTTCCATATGCTTGTCACAGCCTTTTCTGCTGCAGACACCAGAGAACTTTGCCCAAGGTGCAAGCAGCATTCCCCTGCTGAGCATCTGGGGAATGCAGTCCCTCAGCTGCCTTGGGGCAGGGGGAACATGTCTGGGTTTGGGGGCTGCAGCCCCTTGGAACGAGGCGGATGTCTCTGAAGGATGCTCCCAGCCCTCCCCAGCCGTGCCCAGCACCTCGCTGCCCAGCCAGAGCGCGCTCCTGCTGCCCTCCCACAGGTTCCCCTATTAAAAGGTTATAGCCACTTGAAGGCCACTTCAACCCGCTTAATACATACTTAATTATAATTAGGCTAGGATGGCTGCCAGAAAGAGAGCGACTGCTGCAAAGCGCTCTGGGTAAGGCTTGGGAAAATCCCGTGTCCTGCTGTCCTGTGGGTGATCTGTCCCTGTCACCCCGAGCCCCGGATGTGGGGACATCACCGCCTCCTTCTGCAAACTGAGCACAAATGCTGGAGGTGAAGGCAGCAGTTCGGGAGCTGTGGGGCTGCACATTGCCATCACCCTGCTCCATGAAGCACACTGCTCCTCCTGCCCGGCCCCACACAGCCCCCTCCCGCCCAGAGCTCTGCCCAGGGCCGATCTCTGCCTGACATCGGCTTAAAGAGATCAAATTCCTTTTCACGACTCTATTCTGACTCAGCGGGGAGGAAAATCCCCGACCAGAGCTGTGTGTCAGCTCCACAGCCTTTCCTGGGTCCCATAGGAAATCGTGGCCTCGGGGTCTCCTGGATGGCCCCTATGTGGGCCATATCCTTACACCAGAGCCAAACACACACTCTGAGCTGCTGCCAGCTTCATAGTACCCAGAGATCATCCTGCAACATAGGTGACTAGCTGTCTTCACCCCAATGAGCCATTTTAAGGGAACACCGGGAAGTTCTGGTGTGCTGCAGGAATCCAAGCAACACAAAGCAGCAAGTCCGAAGCCTGCAAAGCCCTTTGCCAAAGGCGAGCTTGCACCCAGGTCCCTGAGGTCCAGGTACTGCTGGAGCATTCCCACCAGACTGAGCTCCCAGTTGCTTTTTCAACCTGACAGCACCTTAGTGTGCAGAAGACAGCCATGGCTGATCCACATTCTTTTTTGTTCTGCTGCGCCTGCACCCATCCAGATGAAATCATTGCATCTGCTGGGGAGCACACAGCTAAATAGCTGGCTTTAGCAGTTTTACCACCAAGGAGTGCCCCTGTTCCCATGGGCCCTTTTGGTGCCTGCACTGTGGCAGTCCCTGTAGGGACCAAACCCACCTGCCAATCCCTGGGCTCAGCCATAGGGTACAGCTACTGTGTGTCAGCCTGTTCTGCCCCAAATAAATCACGTATGGCACACAGAGCTTCCCAGTCTGCCGGCCCTAGAAGAGAAAATATAGTATTCCAGGGGCTTATCTCACTTGGTGGCAATTCTGGGTGTATAATTGAAATCCAAGTTGGTCATTAGAGGTTCACAGCGATGCTGAATAGCCCAGTGTTCAGTGGGCTCTGCCAGCCACGGCCAATTTACATTAAAGGCTTGATTCCTTCTACAGCCCACTTCTCAGCCCATGGGAAATCTCTCTGCTGCTTATTCCCCGTTCGCAAGGGCTGTGTAGGTTAGGGATAAGCCTTGCCTGGCTCTGCTCTCCCTGCTGCCAGCACTCTGCTCAGGGGCTCAGCAGGCTGACCTGTGATGTGCCGGCCGTGTGCCCTTGGCTTTGTGTCAACCGCACACCCAGCTCTGCCTGCACTCAAGGTGTGTATACTGTATCCCTAAATTGAGTGATTTTTTTGCCTAAATGAGAGGAGCTAAAGGTGTGCTTTCCTGGGAACTGAAGAGAAAAGTGGATTATGGGATGAGAACCTGTAATGTGATCGAGGGCTTATGTGCAAATGATATTTGCTTGGGAGAGAAGCATAAATATCAGAGTAATAGTAATAACAATAACTGCCAAAGAGCTTTCATTGGGAGAGCTAAATGCCACGAGCAGACAGTGCTGGCAGAGCCATGGGGAAGTGCCTTCTTGCCATTCCCAAGTGAGCCCATCTGCCAGCACTGCAGACAGATCTCCACACCTCTACAAGGGCAGGGCTTGGAGTGAGAACACCTGAGCCAGAGTGGGATGGGACAGGGATGGATGGGATGGGACGGATGGGTCGGGCAGTTCTGGCTCTGCTCACCTCCAAGCGCTGCAGAGGTGAAGGGGATCAGGCAGGATGGGGGGGGGGGGGAGGTCACGGATGAGCCCCCCGGGATCTCTCCCGGTGTGATGCAGGGCAAAGTGTCCCTGCACCCGGCTTTCAAAGATCGTGGAGATATTTTCACACCTCAAATCGAAGCTCTCCTCCCCCCCCCCCCCCAGTCCCCCCTCCCACACACACACCCCTCCCCTCCAGCCCCCAGGGCCTTGATTTAGCCCTTGGTAATTAATTTGGCATTTCAGAATAGCTACTGGGCTGGATAATGGCCTCATTCATCTCCCCAGCCTAATCTGAACAGAATCTGGAAGAAAAGCTTTCAGAAAGACAGAAACTGCCATTCGGCAACCGCTCAAAAGAACTGTCACTCCGGGGGAATAAATCGCTCCTGATTATTTCAACCCGGGTCTTCTCTGTCTTTCCAGCCGCTCCCGGTCCCGCCGGGGGACGGCCCCAGATATTGGGGAGGGGAAGAAGAGCCGCTCGGCTTCCACCCCCCCGCCCCTCCAGCCCAGGGCCGGGCGGTGGCAGGGGGAGGTGGGCCCGGAGCAGCACATTGTTCCAAGGAGGTGGACGAGCTCCGGGATGCTAAGCGATTTGACTTTTAAAACAGGCTCCAATCGTCACTTTTCCTGGTAGAAATAAAACCCCTCGCCTCCCTTTTTCACCAGGTTTCTCCCAGCCAAACCTGGGGGAAAGGGCCGCTTTGCCCTGCCCGTCCCGTCGGGGATCCCGGTCCCGATCCCAGGGATTCTCCGGTCGACGAAGCTCCGTGTCCTCCGCTCTGGTGCTTAACGATTGGAAGAACGGATCCCAAACTGGGTTTTGGGGCACGGCCCGCCCCTCCCGAGCATCCCTCGGTGGGTTCGGTCCCGGCCTCCAGGCCCCGAGGGGGCGGCAGCATCGGAACCCGCCCCGGGAAATGCGCTTCGGTCTCCGCCGCGCTGCTTACCCTCATTTAATAGCTCGAGGGAGAGGTAATTAGAGGAAAGCCTCCGTAAATCACGTTAATGACCGCAAGGGCCATTAGAAACGACGGCGGTTGTGAAACGCTGAATACACTCGGAGGAATGGGCAGGACGGCGCTTCGCGGCCGGGGTACACCGTCCCTCCTGGCTCGACAGCGCCGGGTGATTGTTAAATGAACAGCCCGGTAATGGGATTAGAAGGCACCGCGGGCCGTGGGGGTCGGGCAGCCGTCGGAGGGGCACCTGCTGTGCTCTCAGGCCGCCCCCGGGTCCCCAAGGGTGTAGGAGTACCGCGCATGGCGTCCCGGTGGGGAAGGATTGGTCTCGGACACGTGTGGCTGGAGAAGCAGCTCCGGGCACGGTGCACGATAGGGTGCAGTCGGGGGGGGGGACCTCTACTCGGGTGGGGGCAGCCGGGCAGTGCATCCCGAGGGTGCCCCGACGGCTCCGAAAGTCGGGTGGGTTGGGGGGTTCGGAACTGAGAGGGCGTCGGCAGCGGAGGGGCTGCTTTCAGGGGAAGAGTTAACAAATCCCAGCAGCAGCGGGAGTGCCGGGGGGGGGGGGGGGGGGGAGCGATGGGGGCAGGGAGGCTGCGGAGCCCCGCTGCCCTGCAGGGAAGGCGGTTGCATTGCCAAAGACGCCCCGCTGGGCTAGCAGGCCCGGGAGCAGATTAATCAGGCACTAATTCAATTTACAACAACCACTTTTATTCAGCTCGGTGGCAAGGAATTCAAAGCAGAGAGAGGGGCGGGCGGAGGGGAGGGGGCGGAGGCCGGCGTGGGGTTCACCGCAGCTCGGGCAGCCCCGTCCCCTCGGGCCGCCCCGTCGGGCTGGCAGCGGAGGGCCCGCGTCGTCTTGCCAGGACTCGGCCGCTTGAGTGACACGGCGTGGGCAGCGCTCCGAGAAAGGGCATCTCCGTTGGAAAAATAAAAGTGCCCTTTTAATGAAGGGGAGCGGCTGCGGGAGGCAGGGGGCCGAGCAGGGCGGCCGCTCTCTCAGGGATGCTCTGCCGCTCTCGAGGCTCCGCATCGGCCCGTCGGGGCGGTGGGGTCTACGAGCTCGGGGCGGGGGGGTCGAGGTCCCCCAGCACCCGGAGTCGGGCTGGAGAGGTCGGTAAATGTTTTCTTTCCCAGACTCTGGGCAGGAACGGCCTGGCCGGGAGTCCCCCTATGAGCAGATCTGGGCACCTGCACGGGGAGAGCCTCGGCAGCGCTCGGCCTGCGTTCATGGGCAGCCGCCCACCGTGCTGAGGGGTCTCAGGTCCGGTGCGTCCTGGGGACGGGGAGAAGAGGGGATCCTGCTGAGTGCGAGAGGCAGAAGGCCCTGTCCCGTCTCTCCCGGCGCCCCTCCTGAAGCCTTTCCAGCTGCCGGAGCGTGCAGCCCCGGGATTCCGCCGCCCCGTCGGGGCTCAGGACGAACCTTGGGCGGGGGGACCAGCGGCGAGGGGGAAGCCGGGCCCATTCCCGCTCCTCCGGGGCGCCGACCGCCGCTGAGTCGAGGAGGCCCCCCGGGCTGCTTTCCCATCCCCCCCCCCCTCCTCCCCTCCATACACACACCCCGACGCCTGTGCGTGTCTCTGGCTGAGCCGCCAGTGGATGTCGTTGTTCTGTTCCTTGAGCGCAATGTCACTCCTTTAGCATGACCTCAAACGCGGCGGGGGCTGGGACCGCCAGTCATTCTCCGTGCGAGAGCCGGGGCGGGAGGCAGGCGGGACCCAGCCTCACCGCCAGCGGCACTTTTGTGGGGCCGTCGCCTCTCTGCTCTCCCTTTCTCCGCGGGGTTTGGCCGCGGGGCGGGCGATGCTCCGCGCTCCGTGAGCCGCGCACCGCGCACCGCCTCCGCCGGCCGAGCCGCCCCGCTCAGAGCCCCGCTGCGCCGCGCACGATGCCGCGGAGGGGCGCGGAGGGGCCGCTCGCCCTGCTGCTGGCGGCCGCGTGGCTGGCACAGCCGCTCCGAGGCGGCTACCCCGGGCTGAACATGTTCGCCGTGCAGACGGCGCAGCCCGACCCCTGCTACGACGAGCACGGGCTGCCCCGCCGCTGCATCCCCGACTTCGTCAACTCGGCCTTCGGCAAGGAGGTGAAGGTGTCGAGCACCTGCGGGAAGCCGCCGTCGAGGTACTGCGTGGTGACGGAGAAGGGCGAGGAGCAGGTCCGCTCGTGCCACCTCTGCAACGCCTCCGACCCCAAGCGCGCCCACCCGCCCTCCTTCCTCACCGACCTCAACAACCCGCACAACCTGACGTGCTGGCAGTCCGACAGCTACGTGCAGTACCCGCACAACGTCACCCTCACGCTGTCCCTCGGCAAGAAGTTCGAGGTGACCTACGTGAGCCTGCAGTTCTGCTCGCCGCGTCCCGAGTCCATGGCCATCTACAAGTCCATGGACTACGGCAAGACGTGGGTGCCCTTCCAGTTCTACTCCACGCAGTGCCGCAAGATGTACAACAAGCCGAGCCGCGCCGCCATCACCAAGCAGAACGAGCAGGAGGCCATCTGCACCGACTCGCACACCGACGTGCGGCCCCTCTCCGGCGGCCTCATCGCCTTCAGCACCCTGGACGGCCGCCCCACCGCCCACGACTTCGACAACTCGCCCGTGCTGCAGGACTGGGTGACGGCCACCGACATCAAGGTGACCTTCAGCCGCCTGCACACCTTCGGCGACGAGAACGAGGACGACTCCGAACTCGCCCGCGACTCCTACTTCTACGCCGTGTCCGACCTGCAGGTCGGCGGGCGCTGCAAGTGCAACGGGCACGCGTCCCGCTGCGTCCGCGACCGCGACGACAACCTGGTGTGCGACTGCAAGCACAACACGGCCGGGCCCGAGTGCGACCGATGCAAACCCTTCCACTACGACCGGCCCTGGCAGAGGGCGACCGCTCGAGAGGCCAACGAGTGCGTGGGTGAGTGGCGGGCGGCCGGGAGCGCGGGGATGGGGACCGGGACGGGGTCGGGGTCGGGAACGGGGAGCGGGGCTTCCCGGGACGGAGGGAGGGAGGGGAGGATCCAGGGAGAACCGCCGGGGAGAGGAAGCGGGAGGCGTGGGGACATCCAGGGACACGGACAGCGGAAGTGCGGGGCAAAGGAGGGGACGCCGAGGGGCCGCTCGGGGACACGAGCGAGGAGCTGGGGATCGGGAGTGCAAGGATGGAGCCGCGGCAGCCGGGAGCGGACTGGTGAGGAACTGAGGGACGCGGGGTGTAGAGCGGGGATCTCGGGAGAACGTGAATGGACGGAGGGGAACGGGAATTTGGGTCAGAGTGTGAGACAAATGACAGCGACGGACCTCTCAGTGCGAGGCGAGGGGTACGGAAGGACCCGGGAGCGCCGGGTCGGGGGCACCGGGGGACCGGGGTTAGCACGGCTGGCGGCACGTGGGGAGCAGAGCAAGGGACAGCGGGCGGAGGGAGGAGAAGGGCAGGGGACTCGGAGAGGATCAGCGCAGGGAGAGGGGAGGCGGAGGACAGCGGAAAAACCCCGTTCGTGCGCGTAGCAGCCCGGGGAGGCGTCGGCTGGGTTCGCGTACGCGAGGAGCCGCAGCTCGGCACGGAGCGGGGAGCGGCTCCTGTCCCTGTCGGGGCGGAAGGTGGCCGGGCTGCTCTACCGAACCCGCAGCCCCGCAGAGCTTCCGCGGCCCCGTGCCCGGTGTAGCCGCCCCGAGGTGCGGGACGCGGCGGAGGGACGAGAACAGGCAGTGGGGCCAACGGACAGCGCCGGACCGAACCGGTTCGCTCCGTTTCGGGGGAGGAACCCGCGCCGTCCGGGCTGAGAGCGAACTCCAGGGCTGACCCTGAAAAGGAGAGGGTGCATCCCTGGGCAGGGCTGGAGAGTTGGGGCTGTTTCTCTGCATCCCCGATTGACGGGTCCCCGCAGCCTCCAGCCCTCGTTCCTCGTATTATGGGATCGTGGCAATCCCTGCTTGTGCCGGGGGTTCGGGGTGACCTACGGCGGCTCTGGGCAGCGTCCCGGGCTCTGCTGGGCTGGGCTCGGCTCTCCCCTCCGCGTCCCCGACATCCCTCCGCCCGCAGCCGCCTTGTTTCCGCGGAACACACGGCTCCGTCTTCCAAAACATTCGCAGCTCCGACGATAGGGAACAAAAAGTCCACACACAAAAAGAAAAAAAAAACAAAAACAAAAAAACGAGCGGCCGAGTTAGTTGAACTTTTTTTTTTTAAATTATTATTATTTTTTTTTCCCCCAAATGACAATCAGATGTGTCCCTTGCAGAGGGTAATTTCTTCGCCGGCGCCTTCAACGCCGAGGCACGGCCAAAGCTGGCAGCGACCGCGGGTTTACCGGGATCGGATGGGGATGAACGTTCCCGGCCGTGTCCCGGTGCCCGGCGGTGCTCAACCCCAGAAGCTCCGCTCCCCCTCCGGGCTGCGGCTCACATCGGGGCGCTCCGGGAAGCGGCCGTTTCGCAGCGCTCGGGGGGAAGGCGGGGAGAGGTGCCCGGCTGTGCAATCAGCGCTGAGCCGCGATTTGTCTCCGGGTTTGCTTTCCTCTGTCCGGCAGCAAACTGCGCTGTTTCGCTCCGTTCTCACCTCCCATCTCACAGCCCGGGGCAGGTTCTTTGGTTGCAGAAAACATGCAGTGAAATTCAGTGCCCCGTGGTCACTGCTGGATCCCTGGGCTACTCTGCAGTGCCCTGAAATGTTCCTCAAAATGCATCTGTTCAGTTACTGTGCCGGCCCTGCACATCTATCGTCTCCCTCACTTCCAGTTTCTCACTTCTAGTTTATTTCCAATCTGGTTCCCAGTTTCCAATTAAACAGGACGTTGTGCCAGGCTCTGCCTTGCACACCACGCACAGTTCAGACTTTTGCAAACGAAAATCACCGTCTTTGCTTCCCTTTCCTCATGGTTTGCTGGGAAGTGAATGTTTTGCAGTGGTAAAACTATGGTAAAGCCATTTTCCACAGTCCATTTCTGCTGCAGATTCCTTGGGGCCGTACCTATCAGTCTGCAACACCGACTGCAGCCAAACAACTGCATGATCCTTCCAAGCCCACACTGCCTGGAATAATCCTCCTAGATAAAGATCACAATAAACCCATTCAGCTCCCACCCACTTGTTCATGACCATCAGCCCACCCTGGTTTCTCTCCTGAACCCAGAGGGAAATCAGCCTTTGCTGACCCTCGGGTGTCAGGCAGGGACTGGGGCTGGCGGTGATGCTGTTGGCTGCACACTGGGGGGATCTTCACCCCACGAAGGGAGCACGGCTGGAGGAGCACCGTGCTGAGGGAGGAGGTGAATTCATCAAATCTGCTGAATTTTCCCCCAGCCCATCGAGTGAGAGCTGGTTAAGACTTTTCCTTTGGTTTTGCTCTTTTTTGGGGGGGACAAATTGAGTTTCCAACCAAAGGGAAAAACTGCAGGATGCATCTGCTTTGCTTGAAAATTGGGGTGCTTTCTTTTGTGAGCCCCTTCCCCCTGCCAAAATGGAACCTTTGTTCCCATTCATGCTTTTTTGGGGGACTGAAACAGATACACACTGCAGTTTCTGACAAGAAGTCAAAATTTCCCACGGGAACATTTCTCGACAGCCAGATCGAATTCTTGTGCATCGCCTCTTACTGCCCACAAGAGCCCCATGCAGGGCAGGGGTTGGCCCAAGGAGATGTCCTCCAGGGGCAGGAGGAGCCCTGCCTGCAGCACTCTGTACCACGGCGGGTTTCCATCAGTATTACCTGGCAAATAGCTGCTCCATGAAGAGCTTGGCTTCACAGCATGGCTTTGGCCGGGCGCCTGGCAGCTAACGGGCTCCAGAGAGGACACAGCTTGGAGAGGAGCTGCTGCAGTCACTGACAGGCAGGGAGATCTGCTCTGCATCCTCCCTCTCCCTTGTGCTGTGCTCAGCCCAAAGCCCAGGTTGTGGCCAACGCTTTTTGTCCCCTGTGAGAGGAGCCTGCAGCTGGGAAAGGTTTGAGCTGAAGTGCCTTCAGAGCTCTGTTGCTGGTGTGCTGGTGCAGATGCACAGAAGTGCAGCCAGGGACGCAGACTTCAACCAGATTTAGGGAAATCCATGCAATGCAATCAACACCACCCCACAATTTCTCATGAACCGCTCGTGATGCAGATGAGAACTGCCATGAAACCCTTCAGAAACCCCCCCTTCACTTGCACAAAATGCCACTAGTGCATTTTCCAGCCAGCACAGGCTGAAGGCTCTTTGGGAACCACCTCCCACCACTGTTCCCAGTGCTGCCCCGAGCGCTTCGTGGAGAGATGTACCGGCACCTGCACATGGCTCTGACGTCAATGGGGTCTGCAGGTGCTGGGCTCATCTCAGATTTTGGCCCTGTGTTATGCCTGGAGAGCACTGAGCAATAATGAGTGCGGCTGCAGTGAACAAAAGGAAACATATTGTGTGTTCAGATATGGGATTTGGCACCCGGTGCACGGAGCTGGTGTCAGGCTCTGCTCCGTGGTGTGCACGGTGGTGGGTTCCCAGGCTGTGATGTGTCTGTGTCAGAGTGGTTTGTGAACCGGCCTCTCCTCCTGCTAAAGGGAAACGTCATCTCCAGGACTGGGAATTGCCTGGGACCGGGCTGCCTCATTCCCAATGGGAAACTTCCTCCAGGCAGACTCGGGGTGGACCGTTCTCATTTCAGTGGCAGCTCAGGGAGAGGTTTGTGGGCAGTGCTACCTATAGAAGCCCTTGGGCTCCCCTTCATCCTCACCACAGCTGGGGAAATCACACCCCCCGGGGCCTTCCCATTCCCACTAGCCACTCAATAGGACAAGGAGACAACTGGTGCTGACGGATGGCCCTGGGGACACCAGGGTGGTCCTGTGGCCATGCTCAGCCCCTGATGGTCTCAGTAAGCCGCAGGCGGGTTTTGGAGTGTTCTGTGCCCAAATCACCTGTTACCTACAGAGGACACAATGGGTGCTCAGCATTCCTCATAACCAGGTTTGTCTCATTCTCCTTTGCCTTAGTTTCCCCTGGTCCCAAGACCAAAGCAAGGCTGTGTGTGGGGTCAGGGGAGAAAAGGTGTGAAGCAGCAGCACAGCATCCCTGCACTTCCCAGCAGCTGGAACACAGCCTCCCCTCCCATCCCAGTGCCCAGCTCCCATGGGTCATTCTGCATGGGGAATCACACTGGGTGCTGTAGCCATAGAAATATGAGCCCATAAGCAGCCGAGACTTCCATTGTAGCCTCCCAAGCAAGCCAGGCATGGGCAGAGCTTTCTCACAGGCTTTTCTTCTCAGGAAGCTTAAAGTTAAACTGATTTCCAACAGAAAGGTTTTTACACCAACAAACAAACAAACAAAAAAGCGCAGTTAAGGCTAAAACAAAACCAGGCTTGGCACTCAGGGTTGGACACTTGCCTTCCCTTGAGCTTGTCCACGGCTAATCTCTGCCCTTCTCTTTCTGGGCCAACGCATGTCATCCTCATTCAGCCAGCACTGTCCTCGCCGTGCAGACTCCCTGTGACCGCCCGGGGGGACGCGCTCCCAGCCCTGCAGGCTGAGAAGCACACAGCCCTGTGGAAAGCTCTCCCAGGCTCACACCTTCCTGCTGGGCTGTGAGCACTTAGGATGTTTGTGTTGCAAATATGTCATAGGATCACAGGACGGCTGGAGTTGGAAGGGACCCTTAGAAGCCATCTGGTCACACTCCCTGGACTGAATGGGGACACCACAGCTCTGTCAGTGCTCAGAGTCCATCCCCTGACATTGGGCTTGGGGCTGTGGTGGGTTTTCACTCCAGCTTTGCTGGGTGGAGGAGGTGCAGGTCAGGGTGAACCCCACATTGTTGTCAAACAGTAGAAATAACCCCATGCCATCCCCAGGGCCACCAGGTAGCACACTCCTAGTGAGCACTGACAGCTCTGCCTGCAGGGTCGAGCTCTGAGCTCTTCACCACCCCCGGGCTCAATCCCATCTATCTCTGGCATCTTCCTGACTGCACCAAACAGCTTCACCCCAAGCGTGCAAGGGATGGACACACACCCTGAGCACACAGCACTTCTCCCTGCCAACCACCCGCCGACATATCCCCTAACAGGGAGGTGACCAGCAGGCTCTTAAGGAGATCTCTCTGTAATAGCTTTCGTTTATAGGGGGATTAGGATACCCTGGGGACTGATAAGGAGGCAGTGAGGCTGTTCCTGCGGCAGCTCACAGCTTGCTGGGGATGGAGCTGCGTGGCTCTGCCATACACCCACTTGATTCTGTGTCCTGCAGGGAGGGAATGTGGTGCTGTAGGGGATATCTGTTGAGGGAAAGGGTTCTGAGCTGGGATGGCATGAGGACCTGCATTGGAAGGGGGCAGGGATGGGGCAAGCACACAGCTTGGCTGGAGCGTGGACTTATGGATTTATGGATTTGTTCTGTTGGTGCCCAGAATTTAAGAACTGATGGAGTGATATGGAGATTGCTGTGTGCTGGGGATGGTGCTCAGCACGCAGGGTCTCTGCAGGCACAGGCAGTCCTGCTGCACCATCAGAGCCCAAACTGCTGCTGTGCCCTTCCTGTGCAAAGCGACCTTCCCTCTGCCCTGGGAGCTGCATCACTCCAGAGTGCAGTGAGTAGTAGGGCAGGGGAAGAGCCCACTGCCACATCCCACACACAGCTCCAGAGGCAGAGACAGGGCAGGTGGGAACTTCAGTTTCACCTGGAAAAGGGCAAACGCAGTGTGAGGAGCAGCAGAGGTGGGCAGCAATGCAGGCTGCAAGCAGCTGAGCTCTGCAGGGTGGAGTGGCACGAATCCATCCTGACCTGTGTTGGGAAACTGCTGGGGTGGGAAGTGCTTTCTGGTTGCAGTGAAGCTGATCTGCTGCCCATCTGCTCTGCCCCATCCCTGCCCTTATATCCCCACATTTGAATGCTGGGCTCATGGATTTGGATGGAAAGGTGCAGAGCTTGTATCACCTTCCTCATGTCATTTAATCAACTAATCCCTACAGGGCTGTGGGACCACAAGAATCAGCAAACACCATCCCCGCTCTGTTTCAACCAAATATGACTTGATTTTCATGGCAGCAGTGAGGGGAGATTTAATGTCCCTTAATGCCAGACGTCTGGATGTTTAGAGTCCAAATTGGATGTACTGGGTGCAGGGAGTGGGCACAACGGGAAAAAGGAATTTCTGACACCCAGCAGCTCAGTGCAGCACCTCGGTTCGCTCTTGCAGGAAGATAGTGGGGAAATGGGAAGATGGGAGAAATGGGGTGCTTTTCTGAAGCTCCTTCCCAGTGCTGAGCTTCAGTGGAGCATCCTTGGGACACAGGACCCCCCAGCCTGGCTGTTTCCCCACCCGCCCTCCCGTCCTTTTGCAACAGGGAGTTGGTTCTGCTTAATGTCGAAGATTGTACCGCGATTAACGAAAGCCTCATGAAATGAAATCACTTTGCTTCAAAGCATCCCGGGGAGGGGGAGCGTCCCTCTGGCAGCGGGGACGGCCGAGCGGATATTGCAGGCAGCCTGCTAGCCAGCACTGCGGCGCGCACAATTGGGCTCTGACAGTGTGAAGGCAAATACAAACAGCAGCTTGTGTTTGCACACAAAGGCTCTGTGCACCAGGATCCCCGGCCCTGTGCTTTACACCCTCGGCTCTCGGGCAGAAAGTCCTGGGAGGCTGGGAGGGAGGGAAAGGCTGCTGAATATTTAGAAATGAATTGAACTGTGCAAACATGCCGCGGGGAAGCTCGCAGTGCAGTGCTTTGGATCAGCTGCCTGCCGGGGCTGGAACACAACCACTGGGCTTGAAAGGGCGACTTTCACGCTGAAGCAAAACCGGACAAAAGAAGATAAATGAAATGGGCTCCCAGCGGGGTTTGGTTTGTTTGTTTTTGTAACTCAGCTGATATTCCCCCGTGGTTCAGCCCAGCAGCCCGGTGCGTCCTTCGCATGCTGCTCGTAAATCGGGGAGGGCAGCAGTGTGGGGCAGGAGGGGCTGTGAGATTATCAGGTGTGTTGTGGGGTAGGGAGTGGGGAGTGATATCAATTCATCACACAGTCAAGCGTAATGCATCCCAGTTGTTTATGTGGTGCTGGCAGCAAGTCTGGAAGATAATCATTGGGCAAACTGTGGGTACCTGTGGGGATGGCTCCACCCTGAGCCCCAGCACTGGGTGGGGAGCTGGGGCTTATCCCTGCTGCATATTGTGATGAACTGCAGTTAGGTATCATCAGGCCATCAAATGGCCTGGTGGGCAGGGCAGGGCTAACAGCGCACCTGACGCTCGCTTGTTTTCTAAGGCAAAGCCACGCTCAGTGCAAGTCTGTTAAAAACCCGTCTATTGCCAGGATTCCTTTTTAGCTCCGTGGAAGCTTAGCAATCCGCTGCATCCTAGTTTTGATCAAATCGAACCTTTAAAACATTACACAGTGCTTAATCTACTCCGTAGCGTTCGCTCTTCCCAAGCATCCATGGAGCCACCCACCAAATGCTCATGGTGACTTGGCAAACCCATCTCTGCAGCAATGTGGCCTCCCCCCACCGAGGCTCCACTTCAGCACGTTCCACCCAATCAATAAAGAAACCCCATAGCCACAAAACCCCAGACGGGCCATCACGTGTGTGGGGCAGCCAAAGAAATCCCCATTGGTGACCAATGGACGTCCCCAGGAATGAAAGGCGAACAATTTGTCGGCAGCCCACGCACTTGAAAACGAATGATCCAAATTATTCAGTGAGTCTCCCCGGATAGTGAATCCATTGAAAGGGGACGGAGACGGAGCCATAAATTATTCATTACTGAACAGAGAACGAAATGCATATAATCATAACAATAATAATAACAACAGCGCCAATAGCAGCAGCTCAGCTAAGGGAAGCGGGGAGGCATGAAGGCACGCAGACTTTGTTTTTCTTTTATTCCAGCAGTCCCTTGGAGCAGCTGTCTGGTATAAAGGGATACAAAGTGGGTGTACATTAGGAATGAATGCACCTATTGCCAGTAAGTGGGCTGGCTTGCCTTGACCAGGGCGATGCTACTTGTGCTCGGGTCCTGAGCAGTGAGCAGGTCCCATTCACTCACATGCACCGCTGTTGGGGTGCCACGTGCTGAGACCCATCCTTTTGCCACCCCTGGGACCCGAGGTCTCTTTATGTCACCTGTTACATGGGGCTCCCCCTTTCCCTGGGGTGCTCCCCATGGGGAGCTGGGCCATACAGAAGCCCCAGAGGCATTGACATGCTCCCACCGTGTTGCACAGTGCCCAGCTACCGTGCTGGCATGCCAATGAGTTCCCAGGGGGCTCGGCTGTGGCACGCGGCCATCTCCTGCTGCTTTCCCACCGGTGGCCCCGTGTTGGCAAGGAGGGGCCACGGGGTCCCTGTGCTACCAGTTGGCTTCCTGCACCTGCTCACCTCAGCTGCGTCCCGCTGCCGCGTGTCCATTCAGACACAACATTTTGGGACGCGGCAGGTGGGAGCAGTAAGGAGTATCCCCAGAGGTGGTGTTGGATCCCACTGGGAGCATCGCTATGGTTGGATCATGGGGCACAAGGATCCCCATACACAGGGCAGCTATCAGCACCAGCCATACTTTGGCGCAATAAATCACTGAGAAGTCACACTTCTGGCCTTGATTCTGCCCTTGGCTACGAGTGGCAGCAACCAAAGGCAAAACCCAGTGCAACCCATATGTTCACCTTTTGGAATTAATTTCTCTTGGCAATTTCTGTGTAATTACACAGCACTGAAGGCTGATTATATGCTTCCTCTTGTGGGCCACTAATATCGCTTCTCCAGCACCAGAGGTGCGCTTTGCAGTCTGCAAACCTACAGCCTCCAGCACAATGGGACAGCCTGAGCAGCACACCCTCCCCAATGGCTCTGTTCCCCTGCTGTGTCCTTGGGTGCAGGCCCCAGCCAGCATCTGGGCATGGTGGACACAGGACATGGAGCACTTACAGGATCCACCAAAATACGTGGGATGTCACTCATGTTGAGCGGGGCCGGAACCATCCACTATTGCAATTGCAACAGATGCTCTCCGACAGCAGCTGAGCAGAGCAGCTCTTCTCCCAAGCAATAACCTAATTTATATCTCATAAGACAGTTTTATTCTCTGAATTAGCGATGCTGCTGGCTGTGCAAGCAGTGGCTCTGTGCTGCATTGGGGATGCAGCCATGCTCCAACTCGAGTCAGGGGGAGTGAAGGGTCGTAAAGCAGCTTCTCACGGGGGGTTATGGTGCCTATAAAATTAGTCCCGTTAGCAGCCGGCTGCCCATTGAAACAAGCAATTTAAGTGGATCACAGCGGCATCCCATGCCCTGACCCCACTGAGGCTTCTGTGGAATAACAGTTGGGCTGGATGGAAAGAGTAGCGGAACAGCAATGGCTTTCCTTGTGTTCGGCTCAGGGCTTTCTGCTGCTGTGTTTGGGTTTGTTTAGTTATATTTGCCTCACCAGTGTCTCAATTCAAAGTTAACGGAAAGAGAAAGCAAGCGGGAGGAGGAGAAATTATTTCCAGCTCCTCTGCTTTGGATGAAGCCCTGCTCTCTCCTTGCACCATTTATTCTCCCATCGGGGTTTCGGTGAACGGCCAGCAGCCGCTCCATGCTCAGATCCACTTGGCCGGGGGAGCGCAGCCCTGCCGCGTGCACATTCCCCCTCTGCGGGAAGCACTTTGTGTGTCACTCTGTCACGTCTGAGCTTGGGAGCTTAACACAAATCCTCATGCTCAGACCCAGCTTGAGCCCTTTCTGCCGCAAAGCACCGGCCAAGGCACCGGTCGTTGTTAGGTTTCAGAGTGAACGTTCCTTCACAGCGCAGGAGCAGCTTGTCCTGCGTGCCATGCCACCCTATCACTATTACAGTGCTGCTTAGTGTCACCCAGCATCCCCACACCTCTGTTTTTGGGAGCAGGGAGACAGTGCAAGGTCTGGCTGAGCAGTCCTGTGGGCTCCCTCCTGGGAGACAGCGCCCTGAGAGCTTCATTTTTGGGAAGCCTTAACATCCTCGGCTTACCAACCACTGAAAGAAAGGTCAGCTAATCCTCTGCAGAGTCTGAATGAATGCGGGCCCAGAAGTGAGATTACTAAAAGGGGACTGGGAGGCTGCATGGATACAGGGACCCTTCCCATAGTCATGCGTTGCTTTCTAAAGAAATGCAGCTTTTCTTTCAGTCCCCTTCCCCTGGGAAGAGGGAGGGGGGTGCGCTCAGGTCCCCTCCCCCAGCAGCCTCCATTGCCTTTGGGAATACCCCAGCATAGCACAAGGAGCCTCAGAGAGCTGAATGCAGCCTGAGCATCCCCACTGGATACCCTGCCTTGATTTGGGAAGAACACCCCCAAATGCAGGTAGCCTGCACCCCCCTACCTCCCTGTGGTACCTGTGCCCTGGGCATGGGGTGATGCCGACCCATGGATGTCAGGCAGTACGGCCATATCTGTATCCTCACCACCCGTAGCCATCCTTACCATCCAGCACCCACTGTGCCTTGGGTCCCAGCCCTGCAGGGGGGTGGGCACCGTGCCCAGGGCCGTGTACTCAGCTCCCTCCTGGGCTGCACCCCCCTGGTCCTTTCTGGACCCCCGGGGCGATGACATGACAGGACCACTAAGGGTTGGTTTTTCTCCTGCAAATCAACTATCCTCCTCAATGCTGGAGGAGCTGAATGCGGGTGAGGAGCAGCCCCCCGGGGTGTGGATGCACTGCGATGAGCCATGGTAACCTGGCTACAAGTGTGACAGCGCAGACACCCAGACCCCAAGCCTCCCTGCCAGCCTCCCCAGATTGGGTATTCAGCCCACAGGGTTTTCTCTATTGACCTCAAAACACTGTTCTGCATGGGAGAATTTTCTTTCTTTCTCTCTCGGTAATGCAGAACCAAGTGTTTCTGTTGGATCCTTTCGCTACCCCTGTGGCAAGCTGGTGGTGCAGCAGGGAGCTGCTCACCCACTGGTGGGACTTCACTCTCAAGGCTCAGAGGCCAGCTAAGGGAAAGCAGAGGGGAACCTTTTTTCCGGATGTGACAGCTCCAGGGAAGTGGGATGCTCCATGTCCACACACAGAGCACCTGGTGCCATCACCTCCTGCACAGCCTCCATGTCCTGTCCTGCTGCCTTGCTGAGGACAGCGGGTGAAAAACATCCATTCAAAGTCCTCTAGGGCTGGGCTGAAGGCCGTGTGTGATTTGGTGTTGTAATAGCAGCTGTGGGCACAGCTGTACCCAGCTGTTCTGGTTGCATCAGTGATGCTGTTAGAGGAGACCCCTGCAAAGCCAGGAAATACAGTCACCCCAAGCAGGTGACATTAGCAGGCAGGGGAAGTTGTGTAGATGACCTGCAGGGCTTGGGGTGATGCTGGAGTGACAATGCAGGAGGAGCACAGACAGTCCCTTCCCATAGGGGGGGCAGGGGAAGAGGAGCAGGGCACGGCTGTGCCCATGGTGAGTGTCCCTCCTGCCCCAGCCATGCTGCAAGCACATCCCAGCATCCCTATCCATCCCTCCATCCCCTGCACAGCTCCCGCTCTGCAGACGTTGCCCCCAGCTATTCAGCCGCTCTCCGGATCATTAAGCATATTGAGCCATACCGGTCCTGTGACTGGTTAATTAGTAAAGAGTTGACTAATTAGTTAATCATGTTTACCAAGTGCTTTGAAAGTGCTCACTGTTATTATATTTAATTATGATGACGCCCCGGGCACCGTTCACCTCCCTGCATGCCAAGTCCTGCAGGGCTCGAACCCTTTGTCTCTGCCACCCAAGCCTGGTTTTAAGATGGGAATTTGCCTCTTATCCCCTAGTTACCAGGTTTCCTTAACAGCCTCTTGTGTGGGATTTTAGAAAAGCCCCTCACAAAGTCTCCGTGTACCCTGGCACACTTAACTTGCTCTTTCAAAGCCATCTTATCCTCTAAGGAGGCAGGACTGGCTCTTGCAGAGCCATACACAGTGATGGCTTTGTGCACACCTCACCCCGCATCCCTCTCCTGAACTTAAGGAAAAATCAGCTGACATCCAGATCTGTGCCCCATCCCAGGCCATGGGCACCCCAGTCCCATCCAATGTGCGATGGATGGGCAGAAGAAAAGGGAGCTGCTTGGGAGGGGACAGTTTGTCGGAGGGCAGGAAAAGGAAACGTGTTGCAAAGATTTCATCTGTGGAGAAGAATGCAAGCAGGGTTTGTTAGTCAGGAAAGAGTCTTGGCATCACTGAATGATCAACAGGTCTAATCATCTTGGGGCTTTCTTCATTCGTAAAAATGTCATCAGCTCATTAAGCAATGTCATAAAGAGCCCCAGTCACCCCTTATCGCTGTGCAATCTGAAGAGGAGTCTTCTGGCCCCAGCTGCAGAAATAAGACCCATCCAGGGCGTCTGGATATGAAGCAGACAATAAGCTATAAAAATCAGATGGGGATGCCACAGGAGCAGGGCTGGGGAGCGCTTCTGTCTTCATGAGTGGATCAGGAGGGCACACGGCCAGCCAAGGTTTGCTGTATGGTCATGGCATGCCATAGCTGCTCAGTGCTGCTCCTTCACCCAGGAGTCCGCAGTCCCCTTCCTGCAGATGGGGGCTCTCGTATTACGTGATCCTGGAATGCTTGCAGAGTGTGTGTTTGCCAACTCCAGGCAACCCTTGCTTGAAGGTCTTCTGTCACCCTTGCTCCCCATTGTAAGCTGATGTGGTTGTGGAGTCATGGACACGAGGATTGGGAAGGAGCTCTGAGGTCTCTTGTCTGGACTGTGGAGGGAGTAGATGCTCAGTGCTGCTGCAGGTTGAATGATCCAATTGTATCTTGGCCATATGCCCTTTAGGAGAAGTGGATTCTCCTGGAGGTAATTCAGGAGCACGTTTTCCATATATGCTCTGAATGCCCTTCTTGGAAATTCTCCTTCCCTTCATGGACAAGCAGCTGGGAATCTAAGTGAGCATCGGCTAAAATGTCTGCATTTAGTAGGGATGAATCTCAGTCTTGAGATCCCTAACTGCAACTGGCCGTGGTGCTCAGCAGAAAGGACCTGGTTCTGTCAGATCCCATCTGCAATGTGACAAGAACCAGCGCCCTTGGGAGGTGTTTGGGGATTGGGAAACCATGTGGCAAGAGATCACAGCTGTGTTCTCTGCACCAAAAAATGGTTTTCTTGTAATCAGTTTTAACAGCACATAAGTGGTAGCAATAGTTCAGCAACATCTGGAACCAGCTGCCCAGAGAAGCTGAGGATGCGATGCCCCATCCCTGGAGGTATTCAAGGTCAGTTGGAGGGGGCCCTGGGCAACATGATCAAGTGGCTGATTTAGTAATCGGCATCCTTGCCCAGAGCAGGGGAGCTGGAACTGGATGATCCCGAGGTCCCTTCCAACCCAAACCATTCTATGATTCTGTGTCTGATTCTATGAATCTATGATCCAAAGATTCTATGATCTTATTCTATGAATCACATACCTGGACATTTTCAAGTTGTTTTGGTGAACAAACTGGTGTTGGCTAGGGGCTTACAAGTCGTTGGGATGGTCTGGAGCCCAAACCTTTGATCCTCTGTTGTGCCGCACCTTGTCTACCTGCTCACAAGGTTAGAAGGCTCTAAGGTCCCCCTGGCCCTATTTACACTGTGGGATCATCATGCTGATCTTCAGTTCTCCCGTCCTCACTGTCCTTTGGGAGCTCTTCCTGCAGCTGTGGAGCCCCAAGGATCCTTCCCCGAGCTCCCCATGTTCCTGGCACCAGGATGGGGACAGCTCGCTTCCTCTGAGCTCTCCTGGGGCTCAGCCTGGCCAGCCACTGCCTCACCATTTCCACCCAGCCTGCTAAATCTCTCCCTCTTCAAAAAGAAAGAGAAGCCAAGGAAGTCTGGAAGGGAGGGGAGACAAACACATCTGCACCTGGGAAATGTCATGTTTGGTTTTTCAACTCCAAATGGGCAGCGACAGCAGCTTCGTGGGGGTGTGAGCAGGGGGAGCAGTGCAGATTTATGGCTGTGGGTCACGCTTGAGCTGAGCCAAGTATTCTGCCTAGCATCAGTTTTATGAAGGAGATGAAGTGCAGAACCTCGAGTGCAGGCGTCCTATTAGAGGAGAAACACTGGGTGAGCAGGAACAGGGAGTGCACGATGAGAGGCCATCCTGCCCCAGCTGCAGACTGGGTTTCTCTTCCAAGCCTGCATTTGGGCGGGTTGGGGATTGCAACCACCAAGCGTGGCCAGGCTTCAGCAGGTCCACAGTTGGGTGCCACGAGCCCATAGAAGCCACGTCCCGTAAGCTTCAAGCAAAGCATCTGGGTGCTGAAGAGAACAGAAGTCAAGAACTTCCCTCTTTCAAAACAAAATAAAATCCGCAGCAATTCACAGCTCTGCAGGAGGGAGTAATATGAGATGGAGAACAGAAACCGCTTAGACAACTCCAAATTCAACACCCTTTTGGGCATTGAAATTACCACTCCGAGGGGATGCTGTAGAGATTGTCACAACTGTGCAGAGCATAAGGACCCAGATGATGCCAGGGCTTCCTTTTCTGGCTGGAACCCAGACTATATTTCTTGTAAATTCAAACCGTAGTATAAAAGATTAAGCAAATTTACCAGAAAGTCATAGTTCTCAATGAGATAAATGCAATGCAGAACTTTCTCATAGGCATGGGTGGATTATCACTTCATCGCAGCCTCGTACTGAAAGCCATATTTCAGCTGGGCTTTGACATAATTGACGAATGATGCAATGGTGCATTGTGACTGTAATGCCCCAAATTGCCTTCTTTGGCAACGCCTTTTGATGTACCTCTTCAAGGATGGGCGGTGTGTCCTTTCCTTTCCCATATGCTGCAGTGATCAGCAGTCCTTGCAAATACTAAGAAACTGTCTTCAGTATTTTGGTTGATTCTCCTCCATCCAAACCTTTTAAATCGAGGCATGCGATATTCTTGACTGATAGCTTTGCTGTGGCTCTATTAGATGCTGTGGGTTTGCTGTAGGTATTGTAGTGGGGGAGTTTCTTCCCTTTGATTCAGTCCTCGCGTCCACTTTGGCAGTTATCAGCTTGTGAATCTCAGCAAGAGGCCCCAGACAGTGGAAAGGATGAGGTTCAGTGGAACACCCTCTGGTTCTGTGTTTCAAAAGCTGGTTCAGCAGTTTCTGCCACAAGAGCAATACATTGGTACGTCCAGATGTCTAGAGGCGGCTGTAGAGTTTACCATCCACCCTTGGAGATGGGAAGAGGAAAAATTCCTTTTTCGTTTTGTGTTTTGTGGGGTTCATTTGGTTGGCATTGTTTTCTTGTGAGACACGGTGAAAATTTCTACTGGAGTTGGAGGAAAGCAGTGGTGGGCGGGACAGGAGTGATCCCATCAGCATCACTGCTCATTGGTCAGTAAGAGGGAGTCACGTCTGTAGCTGCTTCCTAATTCTCCAGGGAGAATAATGGTCACATCCTGAGCAAACCAGAGCTTGGACCCAAGAGCTGTCTGGGTTGAGCATTCTGAACATGAAGAACAAGCCAAAAATTAATTCTGTGGTGTGTTTTTACTGTAGGTGCCCCTGACCCCTGTGCTCCTACCAACTTTGATACAAAAATGTATAAAATCCCATTATTTATTTATGGACTTCTAAGGAACTGTCCCAGGCTGATGGAAGAGCTGGTGGCAGTCTCTTCTGCTGAGTTAATTGAAGCATTCCCATCGATCCCACAGGGAGCAGGGCAGATCCCCAAGTGGAAAATGCCAGGGTGTGGTTTTCTGTGTTCAGGAGAAGGCTTCTTCTGCTGCTGCACCCCTTGTAAACAGTGCTGGGCCTGAGCAGTGCCTGCTGCACAGATGCAGATGGCACAGCACTCCATGTGGCCCACAGTTTCCATGCTGGCTGGGAGACTCGACAGACTGGTTTTGTTTACGGAGGAAGCCTTAGTCAGAGCTCTGTTTCCTCCAGCATCACTTTCTAGCTTTTGCTGTTCACACCACCATGGCATTTTGTCAGCGTTGCTGACCTACTGGCTCATGAGGTCAGTAAGGACATTTATTCAAAGCCTGTCAAGGGCCTCCAAGGGTGGCCAAGAAAGGTGGCTATGCTCCACCAATGCGACTGGAATGGGCAGTGATTATTCTCCAGCCTGGTCAAGGCAATGATGATTTTCTAACCCAAGCAAGGTAGGCAGTGATGCTCTTCCAACCCAACCAGGGTCAGCAGTGATGCTCCTCCAACCCAACCATGGTGGGCAACGATGTTCTTCCAACCCAATCAAGATGGGCGGTGATGTTCCTCCAACCTGGGCAAAGGTGAGCAGTGATGCTCATCAAACCCAAGCAGTTGGGGTAGTGATGTTCCTGCAGACAGTCCAGAGAGTGATGATGCTCCTCCAGAGGCTGTGGCTCTGCAGCATAGTTTTAGCCTGGCCAAAGGTGGAGGTTTCTGTTGCCCCTGACTCTGCTTGTCAAAGCCTGACCTGTATAATGGACAGGCCATGAAGCTGGGGGACTTGTTTCTCATTTCAGGGAAGGAGTTTTTTCTTGCTTTCTCTGGAATGGCCACGGTAGCAATTTCTTGATCTTTTTATTGTGGATGTGGAAGATGCACAGATTTTGAGAAAAACTCAGTGTTGCAATCTCCCTTAGCCTTCTTATTAGAGTAAAACAGCCAAATCTGCTGATGGAAATTTCAGTTGCCACAATGCCATCCTCATAAGAAGGAGTAGAGAAGAGTGGCATTGCTGTCCTCAAGGCACCCTTCTTCCACATGGCCTTTGAACCACCTCCCTTGCAACCACTGTGAGTGGGACATGGGGAAGGATGGATGTCTGTGGGGCAGAATGCTCTGTGGGGACCTGAGGGGGGTTGTGAAGGAGGGGACAAATAGAGCTGAGAGGAACTCAGTCCAAATCAAACAAAAGGAGATGATTCTTCCAGCACTTTGAGCAAGCTGTGAAGCTCCTCAGTCCCGGATGTGGAGATGACAGAGATCTGTACGGCTTCAAGGGGAAGCAGCAGGGAAAAAGAGATAGGTTTTAGCATGAGGTAGAATGAGAGCAGATCAGAGAACTGCTCTAATGACATCTAAGGCTTACTTGATTCTCATTGTGTTTGTGCTATTAGGAGAAAATTGAGCATTGTCCGCACACCTTGGGATCGGAGAGGGGCCAACAGCTCAACCGTGTTCCTTGGGAGCAAAGCCCAGCGAGCACCTTCAGGCCAAAGGAAGCCCCCTTAAGGAGGGAGATGTTAGCAGATTACAGGGGGTCCTTGGGGTGGCACTGAGCCTTCTTTGTGCCGCTGGTCCCCTCGGCCTCTGCTGTGCAGGAAACCTGATCTCCCCTTTCCCGTAGTGCTGACATGGAGTCATTGACAGGTTGCCCTTTCATCCACACCATCCGCTCCCCAGGACCCTTTCCATAGACATTCTGATCCCACAGCTTGTCAACGGTGGCCCGGAAAGGGACAGATCCTCTCGCGGGGTACGCAGGGTGTGGGGAAGCTGAAGGTCTATTCAGCAGATGAATGCCCCAAGCCAGCAGGTGGGACACAGGAACTCTTAATCCCAAATCATTTTTCCCATCGGCATCTTTTTTTTTTTTTTTTTTTTTTTGGGGGGGGGGGTTATTTTGTTTGGAATTATTATTATTATGGCCAGCAGCGAGGCGTGGGCTCGCCGCCGAGGAGAGCGATATTATTCGCCTCCTTTTGTGCATGTCACCATGTTTGAATTGAGAAACAAAGGAGAGCAGCTTGTGCCTCCTGTTGGAAGCCTTCCTATCCCGCTGGGGATCCGGGACCTTTTCATCTCAGCCCATACACTGCGTAGGCTTCTGCTTCTTCCCATCTTTAAATCTTTAGTAAATATCATAAAAGAGAAAAGAAAGGCAATCCCCAGGGCTCGGGAGTCCTACCTTCCCTGCTTTAAAGAGAGGAAAAAAATAGAAAGCAGAGATTTAGTCTCATTTCATTATTTTTCATTCAGAGACTGCAAAGAGTAAATATTATTTAGTCCCATTTTGTAGGCTGAGTGCTCTTTGGAATGGAATTTTTTTCTACATATATCCAAATTCTCGGTAGATCTGGAGCCATCAGGAGCAAAGCCCACACACCCCATAGCAGAGCAGCAGCAGGATGAGCAGGGCAGGCTTTGCACCAGTGCTGGCCCAGAGGAACACACCTCACTGCTAATAAGAGAGCTGGTTGAAAACATCCAACTTCTTTTAATTTACTGATTCAAATTGGATGTGAATGCCAGAGAAAACTCTTCCCTTTGCATGAAGTTTTTGATTATCTGATGGAAGGCAATTCAAAACAGCACAGAAATATTTCCCCTTTTTTTTTTTTTTTTTTTAATCCAAACTTCAGGCTTGGCTCAGCTCGCTAAACCCCAAACGAAACCATCTCCATCTGAAATAAATCCAAAAATGTTTCTACTGCATTTCGGTCGGAAAATGGAAACGCTTCCCCAGGAGCCTCCGAAGAAGGGCTCAGCCCCGTGATTTCTGTCTGCGGCACATACACCGTGCAACTGCTTGTAGGTCTGACACCCAGGGAGGTTGGCAGAGCTGTGGTGTAACTTCCTCTCTCTGCTCTTGGGATCTGACAGCAACCGCAGTTGCACAATCCCTAGTTGTTTCCTATGCAGAGGAACTTCATGGCAGTAGGTTTCTTGGCACGGATACGGGGGATGGCACTTCTTTGTATGAATAATGATACTCACATGTGGTTGTCGTTCGCTCGTTGCTCTTTAATACTTCCTTTTCCCTTGAAGACCTTTCCAGGCCAGGTTTTTGGTTACGTTCGTGTGAGGTGGAGGGAGGCTGTCCGCAGCCCCTCTGATGGAGGGTTGAAGGGTGGTGGAGGGGCTGGGTGGCTCCAAGTGGCCCAGGGGACCACTGGAGGTGCGTCGATACTGCAGTGATGGGGTCACCATCCCACCCTCGCCGAACCCAAGCCTCAAAGCAGACACAGGCGGAACAACACAGCAGCCAACACTTGCCCAAGCAAATAGCTGTGTAATTAGGAGCTCACAGAACAACAGCCGGTTCCTAAGAGCCCTTGGAGCAGGAGGGCTTCGGCTCCCCATGACTCTCATTTTCAGCCCCTTGTTCAGCTGGCATGAGCCCAGCTCCCCACTGGTGCAAACAACCAGGAAAGAAACAAATTTGCTGCCCTGAGTGCTTTGAACAGTTGCAACGTTTTGCTCCACAAGAGCACAGGAGGAGATAGATCGGTGCTCACTCCGCCATCACCTGGCCACGGCCACCGAGCAATGGCACCATCCCGCAGGAGATCCACGCTGCTGGGAACAAAGCAAACTGTGCTGACTGCAGCTGAAATAAGTTTGCCCGGTGTCACCGGGGTGACTTAGAGCTGGGTGTGTGGGCGAGGGCTCGTGCGTGCTTGCTTGCCAGGCGTGAGGAGCTCTGAATGGCTGCTCTGAAGGCTTGGATGCGGCTCGCCGAGCTCCACAGGTTCCCCGAGGACTCCAATAATTGGTACATTTGGTTTGCTGCTCCTCATTATTTCTAAGTTTTCCAGCTCTAACGCCAAAGGAGTCTGTATTCTATGTAATTATTACTCAAAACTTTGAAAACATTAAGTAGGAAAAATAGGCCATTAAACAACTGAGGAGCAAAGTAACAAGTGTGAATTATGGCTCTGCCCCGTGGTTTGACTGTGATGGGTTTGTTCCACCCATGGAGAGATGTTGGAGAAGGGTAGGTTGAGTGGGTTGTTTTGCTTAATCTCTCTGCTGTCAGAGCTGCCGTCCCCAGAGAATGCGGATCTATAGAGAAATGTGCCTGCCCTTTGAAACGCAGCGCACATGCCCAGCTCCCAGCAAAGGACTTTTGTTCCGCTCTGATTTATACAGTTCTCCGGGGCAAAGAGAAGTGGCTGTCATGGTTGCAGGGATTACTCGCTACTGGAGGGAAGGGTGGGCTGCACAGGAATAATTTGTTCTCTTGACATGGCATGGAAAGCTGCTCCAACCCCCCCATCCTTCCCCGTGCGGGATGCTGGGCACCCTTTCTGGGCACACTGCAAGCTCCCCAAGGCAAGCATCATTTTGTGGGGCTGAGGTTCCTTGGTGCTGCCTGAGTGCCAGCACTGCCCACGGCTCTGCCCTGTGCCCTATCACGTCCCAGTGCTGCCATCCCAGAGCAGTGCTGGCAGGCTCGGGGATGCAGCAGAGTGCTCGGTTTACCCATCCCAGTGTCACTCACCAACAAAGGCAGCTCACTGAGGACATGCCTCCTCTTATCTGCTCCCTGCATTTCCCAGCTTGTTTGTTTTGTTTTCACCCTCCAAGGAAGAGGAGGGTGGTGCTGCTTGTGCGAGGCCAGCCACCTCTGAACCCCAGTGCCAGAAGCCCTTTTCATGCTCTATAAATTTTATTGGAAAATCTGTTTCGCTCGAGGGGGGTTATTTTTCTCTCCCTCGGTAACGCACCATGAAAAGGCTCATTAAAAAGTGAGCTCCTTGTTCTGATTAATCCTTCCAAGCAGGCAGAGGTGACACATGCTAATGACATTTCCAGCCGGGCTGGTCCCCTGGGACACCCGCTCGAAGGAGCGCAGTGTTGGACGTTGGGAAGGTTGCTCTTGGCTGCAGCACGCGTTTGTAGTGGAGAAATGCCGGCAGGAGCCAGGCAGCCGCTGTCTCTCAGGCAGGACGAGGAAGCTTTGTTCTCCAGATGCATCTCCCATCTCGTCTTCCCACGGACACGGGCTGTTCCCAGCATCCGGAAGGGTTTGGGATGAGGTGGAATGCACATCCCTGGCGTGAGCACGCGTCCCCACAGCACGTCCGAGGGCTGCTGGGATGCACCAGCGTCTGTCTGCACCGGGCTGTTTTGCTAACCCCAGCCTGCTGCTCGGCCCTGCCAAGGCTCTGATGTTCTTGGAGAACACGGAGCTAATGAGGCACCTTTCCCAAACAACCGCTGACCTGATGAACCGGCAGGCTGTGGGCTCAGCAGGCAGCGACCCGCAGCAAATGGGAGTGGAGCGATCCTCGTGGGCCTTGTGTCACTCCCTGTCTTCATTATCACCTGTGTTTGGCGTTAGGGAGGTCCATCTTCAACATAACCCTTCTCCACTGCTTTCCTTACAAGCTAAGACTGACCTTCCGTCCAGGGATTCTGGTTCATTTTTAAAGCTGAAATTTCATTCTTCCCTCTCCTGCTGGAAACCGGGATCCTTATGGCAGGAGAAAGGAAGAGCTAAACCAAGATTGCTATGACTGGAGATATGAAGAACCAAAACAAGATCCTTATGGCTGGAGAAGGAAAGAGTCAAACCAAGATACCTACAATTGGAGAAAGGAAGAACTAAACCAAGATCCCTATACCTGCAGAAAGAAACAAAGATCCCTGTGGTTGGCGTGAGGAAGGACCAAACCAAGATCTCAATGTCTGGAGAAAGGAAGAACCAGTGAAGGTCTCAGGTTGGGTCAAAGATATGCCCAGGGGCCCCCCAAGCAGGAAAGAGATGCTGAGCAGCCTGAGCTGTGCTGACACTTCTCCACTTGGACCCAACTCAGCATGACACAAGGCAGAAAGCCACCAGAACAAGGCCTGTGCACCCTAGCAAGCACCCGGTACTTAGCGTACCAAGTGCCCCACATCACTGAGCAGCAGCAAGATGTGCCAGCACTCAGTCAACTTTGGTTTTCTTGGAGGGTCCTGGCCATTGTGGCCAAGAAATATAAGAGCTGTGTAATGCTTTGTTGAGCCAGGAATACAGTGAGTGTTAAAAGAAGGTTACCGTGTTATACAAGTAAGAAAAGGGGAATTGTATTTAGCCTGGCACGGGGTAGTTGTTTTCACTGACACAGAGCTCAGCTCATGGCTTCTTCCCGGGTGAGGTCTTGTTCATTTTGGCAGCCCCAGGTCAGGGAGGCAAAGCTGCAGTCAGCCTGTGGGTGCAAGGGAAGGGCAGGGATGCTGAGAGTAGGGCAAGTGAGAACCCCAGTCCAGGGCTGGGGATCTGCTGGACATCTCCTCCCTTTTCTCCTGTCTGTGAGATCCTCCCTGCTTTATCTTGGGTGGTGGAAGCAGCTGTGTTAAAAGTAGATGAACACAATGCAGTGGTATTTGATTCTGTTCCATGGCTGCATGGTTTATTCAGAGGGATTACAGGCGATTTTCAGCCCATTACCACCTGGAGAGGCAAATAGAAGGGAGTGCTGCTTCCAATGAGCTAGCCATTGAGTGTCCTTGGCTCTGCCAAAGCCAAAGTGGTGGGAGGTTAAAAATGATGTGGGCAAGACTGGGGCTGAACAATTGCCCAGAGGAGGGGATGTGTTGGGTGCACTGATTGCAGCTGGCACTGCCCAGCATTAATAGCAAAGCCAGGGTGCAGCCCAGATGAGTGTGCAGGAATTAAACATTTGCTTCTGTTGCTATTGGTGTGGATGGAGAACAGCCCAAAGGGCCATGGCAGGGTGCAGACTTGAAGCTCCCTCTCTCATAGACCCACAAAGCATCCCAGGGCTCCTGCTTTAAAAGGGGAGTTAGATTTGATGGTCCCCAAGGATCCCTTTCAACCCTTACAATTCTGTGATTCTGTGCGTGATTCTCACCTCCAAATGTGAAGCCGTGCTTTTCCCTTCCAGGTGCATTTCCTGCACTTTGGTCTGATTGATATTGATTCAGGACTGTATTTACCCTAAATAAGAGGCTTTGGGGTTTGTTAAATAAATATAGGAGACAAGTGGCAGTGAGTATGGAAGTTGTTCTCCAGGGTTTAATGTCAATGAAGCCTCGCTACGAATGTGCATCCTCAGTGCACCATGTCTGGAATCCTACAGCTCTGCTGCCTTGGGCAGATAGGATGGGAAGCAGGGCAAGCAGCACCACCTCTCTGGGCTGATGCTACCAAGTCCCAGGTACTCTCAAACCCAATGGAAATGATCCATCTGGGGCATCACCTCTAAAAGGAATCTGGTGATGAATGAGTGGTGATGAAGTGTGGCTGCAGACCTTTCTGTGTCTCTGCTCCTTCATCCTCCAGTACTGGGCAATGTGGAATCCTTCCCACCACCCAACAAAGCATGGGGCTGTGGGCAGGACCACAGCATTCCTTGGGGCCGCCCCTGTGCCCAAAGCCCCAGAACTGTGTCCATTGCACCCAGCCAGTCCCCAGCTGATGGCTCCAGTTCTGCTCTTATGGCAGATACTCCAGATTACAACTGTCAGTTTAGTTTAGTTTGTCAACAAAAGCAATAAATAAACCCCTCTCACTGCAGCTGGGAAGAATCTGCTCTGCCTGCTTTCAAAGGGAGAAGAAGGGTTTTGTCCATCTGGGAAACGTGCTTGGCTAAAGGTGAAGGAGATTTCAGCTCTGGAGGGGACATCAGAAAGAGCTTTGGGCTGCTTGTCCGAGTTTGGCTTAGGAAGAAGAAATAATGTTTGTCCTGGTGGAGATTTGTTTGGTTCTTTGCTTGAGAGTTGAGGTTCCCAAGGTTGAGGTGAAAAGGGCATGGAAGCAGCAGCCATCCCACCTCAGTCCAGCCAGACTCAAGCCCATAAGGACCTCAGAGGGCTTCAGACTCCACCATACAGCTGAGAGTTGAGTCACCTTTGCCTCACCTGTGTCATGCCATTGGCCTCCCCATGGCGCGTTGCCCTCCTTGGCTGGCTTTGTGCCCAGTGAATCCGCTCACCCAGCCCCTATGGCAAAGTGATGCTCCGTGGGTTCATTTTCCTCGCTGGAGCCTCTGTTTCTGTGGCTTTCAAAGACATTTTTTCCTAATGCAGGAACATCCCTGGAGGCTCTGAGCGTTCCCTGACATCCGCGCAAGGGGAGCAGCCCTTTGCTGCACAAACATCTGGGCTCCTCGGAAATGCCGCGTGTTCCTGCCGGTGCTCTGCTGCGTGTTAATGCTTACAAAATTATGTTTATTTCCTGCCACAGGGATCAGCCTTCAGCCCGGGGTTATTTCCAGGGCTGCAGCAAGCTTTGTGCCAGAGATGCAAACCGTGGCAAACAAGCACTTAAAAGTCCTTATAAGCAGCAGCAGGCAAACCACAGACACTGCAAGGTTTGGTTTGGGAAGGTGGGAGGGAATGGTGCACCTGGGAGCTGCTTGGTGCTGGGTGGGGATGTGACACCTGGCTGGTGGCTGCCGTCACCTGTGGGTTGGCTGGCCTTCCACTGGGCTGGTGGTCCATGGCCAGAAATCCTCCATGGGAGGGACTGTGCATGTTGCCTCGCAGTGCTCTGTTTGGAGCTAATGAGTCTCTGGGTCTTTGGGTGGATTCAGGCTTGCCGTGGGGCTAACAGGTTGTTGGTAGGCATAGTGTGGGGCTCTTCCAGCCCTGTGGGCTTTGACCCATGTGGTTCCCATCCTGGGGAGGGAGTGAGCGCTGGCGTCTCCAACCAAACTGGAACTGCAAAAGCTGTTCTGTCCGGAGGTGGGCTGAGCTGCAGCTTTTCTCCCTGCTCATGCCAAAGCATCTGCTGTCCTGCACAGTTCCCTTCCTCCAGTCTGCCAGTAGTTCAGGCCATAGAAATGCTTTGCCCGATCCCCCCAAACTCTCATTTGGTTGGAATGCTCGCTGCTCAGTGCCCCTCCTCCTGCTGCTTTGAGGTGGCTGTGGCTTTCCAGCACCCTTTTGCAGCAGAAAACCGACATGCATTTCCAAAATGCCCAGATGGGTATTTCCAATGACATAACAGGAAAATCAGCTCCTCTTTACAGCTCAGGACTCAGTGAGCAGCTCCAGCTGGTCCCAAAATGTTACAGCTAATGGGCTGGAAAATGCCCCACAGCCGAGGTGGGATGCCACAGGCTCTGTGTTTGGGTCCTGCGAGCATGGCTGCGGTGCAGCCCTGCAGCACTGAGAATGTGCAAATTGGGCTCTTAAGGGCCTTAATGCAAGAGCAGGGCGCAGACGTTGGGCTGTGTTCATGTCTGCGAAACCTCTGGCATCCCATGGAGCTGGCAGCATCAGGAACAGCTCCAGCATCTTGGGGACAATGGCCAGCAGGGCTGTCCTCAAGGAAGAGAGGCAGGGCTGGGGGAGCAGGGGTGGAAACAACATAGAAATCACTGGCACAGCATCCTCAGCCCCAGCACAGCCCAGGTCCCACTGCCAGCATCTCCCCCTCGCTGTGCATCTCTATAGGAAGCCTCGGTGAAGTCAGTCCGGCTCGCGGTGCAGCCACGCAGGAATGCGCTAACCAGGAGTTGTTCTGAGGTCAGAAAGGAATAAGTCTTCTGCAGACAATTGATGTTGTTATTAAAAACATCCACGCGAGAGAGGGAGGAGGAGGGGAGGGAGGTCCTCTCTCTTTCCTGTTTGGGAAATAGTTTCTCACTGCATCCATCAAGCGAAAGAATTCCGTATGAAAAATTCATTTAGGAAAAAAAAAAAAGAAAAAAGAAAAAAAGTTTCTGGGGCACACGCGCCTGAAAATGAGCCACAGCAGGATCAGAGGTTTGGCTCCGAGCAGCAGCCAAAACGCAAAGTAGGGGCCAGAGCAAAATACAGAGTGAAACACAGCAGCCCTGCTCCCAGCCGGGTGCTGGAAGTGGAGGAAATGCGGCTTCCTTGGGAGAAATGCAATCCTCTCTCTGCAGCACTTGGGCAAAATTCATGAGCTTCAGCTGAAGCACGGAGCAGCTCTCCCACCGAGAGGCTGAATGTGAGCCTCACATCTTGGTGAGGGCTGCAGGGGGTGGGGAAGGAGTCAAGAAAAGGGAGAGCAACCTCTGCCCAGTGGTGGTGAGACCCCGGCACTGCTACCCAGAGCTGTGGGTGCCCATCCCTGGAGCTGCCTGAGGCCGTGGTGGGCAGTGACAGCGGAGCTGGGGAGTCCCTACCCAAGGCAGAGATTGGAATGGGATGGTCTTTAAGGTCCCTTCCAAGCCAAACATGCTGCAATTCGATGAATGCATGTTTGAAACCACTCAGGTCTGCGGACTGCTCCCCAGGGGCAGGCTGAACTGTGGAGCTAATTGCCTGTGATAAGCTAATTAATGGGGTCTGATAACACTTGCCTCGCGTGCAGTGTCCTGACAGCAGGGGATAAAGTGTCAGCTGGGGGCCTGGAGCTCCATGGGATCGTGGCTGATGCCACATCCCAAACTTTCCATAGCACCTGTGTGAGAGCTGAGCACATGAAGTCTGCGGGGTTGCAAAAGGAGGACTGGAGTTGCACAGGGAGCACTGGGGTTGCACAAGGAGCAGGTGACAGCACCTCACTCCCAGCAGCATGGGCTCTGCGTGCTCCCAGCACACCAGCAGCTGATGGCCATAAGGGATATGTCTGCCTGCTTTTGATAAAGCCCCAATCTCCAGGAAATCCAAACACAGCAGAGCTGTGCAGGGCAATCCTGGCACCTACCTGGTTCTGGGAGTACAATGAGCAGCATCTCCTCAAAGAGCATCTGTGTTCACAGCAATGATGGCGGTGATGGGGAGGTCAGGCACATATGGAGTGAAGTTTTCCTCTTGTCTGAGCTCCCTGATAACCTCCCCTGAGATAAGCCAGTTCTGTTTGCCTAGGCTCAGCCACACCACAAAGGAGGGCTTTGCACAGCCCCGGAGATGCAAATAGTGCTGAGCACACAGGGGCATCATGGCCCTTCACACCTGCACTGGGTTTTAAGTCCAGAACAGGGCTTGTGCAGGGCTCAGGTTAACACCTCAGAGGGTTTGGAGTGAAAGGAGCAGAAGAAGAAAGGGAAAAGGGTTTCCCGCATCCAGAACATCCCAGTCCTGTCATCTGAAAGGGAAACTGAGGCATAGCACTGTTAGGTTCACACTGGGACCTACAGCAGTGTCATGGCAGCACCTTCCCTACGCCTGTTGGAGATTGGGGGACTTAGGAGCACAGATTTTGGGGGCTGTTTGCTGCTGAGCTGAACCAGTTGGCAGTGGGTTGGGGCTGCTGCTGCACCGAGCTGCAGTGACACAGTGACACGGTGACACAGCGCAGTGCCTCTGGCTCCACGTCACATCGGAGGGGCACAGTGCTGGGCTCAGAAGTGACCACCAGCCATGCTCAGAGGCTGCAGGAGTGCAGCTCCAGTGGCGGATCTGCCCGGTGCTGGTTTAACAATTCCCCTGGCCCAGCTCCAGACGGGATTGGGAAATGAGCTGGGGTTAAAACAACACGACACACTCCTCAACACACTCTGGTGGTGCTTCAGCCCCAGCTCAGCATAGCCCAACCTCCCAGGCAGAGGGGTAGGGGCTGCCCTAATGTCATTTTAGCTCCAGCGGGGTGTAAAGCCACTCAGCATCCGTCACCCCCCAGCATCACTGTCACCCTCCTGGCATCATCATCACCCCACTTGACTGTCAGTCCATGGCTGTTGGTTCCCGGTGTCCCTGCTCCCCAGGGTGGTGCAGGAGTGCAGCTTGGGCTGTCTGTGTCTCTGTAGGCTGAGCAGATTTCATACAGATTCTTCAGTCTGTTGCCTCTCTGCTGGGTTGGTTGCATCGTTGCGCCTTTTGCATTTCAAGTAAACTTTGCTCTGAATGTGCAAATTCTTTCAATATCTGTTTCTGCTGTGGCTTTAACCCTGAAGTGTCCAGCACAATCCCTCACTGGGAGTGCAGGAAGCCTTGTGGGACAGTGTCCCACTCACAGTGCTGTGTTTGCTGGGTCCTAGCTCCATGCTGGGGCACCTCAGGGTCAGCCCATGGCCGGGGCTCCCTGCTGGATGAATTATGGGATGCAAACAATGCATTTCCAAGCATTCATGACCGTAGGAGGCCAGATACGGATGGTGCAATTACATGAAAAAAAGGCTGATGACAGCCTGGCATCATCTTCCCAACTGAAATAGGGAGCTCATTTCTTGACTTTTCCTTTCCAAAACAATAAGTTAGTTGAGTTTCTTCCATGCTGGAGCTTATCGGCAGCCTTTCTCCATCATACCTGGTGTAAAGAGAAAAGTTCCTGCTTCTGCTGCTAGAAGGGGGCTCCTGCTGGGTGCCAGAGAGCATCGCTCCCCGCTCTGTAGTGAGCTCAGGATTTGAGCTACGGGACTCGAGCTTCCATCTCTGGCAGCTTTGTTCATGAGCATCTCAGTTCAAGAGCAGCCAGCTCCGGGCTGGAAGAAGCAGGGGTGATTTCAGCCCATCTCCAGTCACTCTGTGCACTGTGTGCTGCACCAGGGCTCAGCTCGCTGTCATCCGCATCCTGTGTTGAGTAACAGCGCCTTTGTCTTGGGCTAAAACGCTGCGGGTGAGGAGCTGCCACACATCTCAACATGTCAGTGCCACACGGCAGGCCCACAGGTTTCCATCCATCCTCGCTGCTCTGAAGGAGCCGCTGGAGGTCACTGGGGATGTCCCCGAGGGTTCAGGCAGGAAGATGGGATGCATCACTGCCAGCAGCTGCTCGCCACGTGTGCACTGGGGAGACCTCTGCTGCTCACAGCTCGGGCAGATCTGTCTCCTAACCCGAGCAGCACAGCTCCCAGGGGTACGTCTTGCTCTGGTTGTGGTGCTTTAGGAGGGGGAACACGAGCAGCAGGAAATACCTGCTGAAATGCTGGTGCTTCAGATTAGCCTGGAAGGAATCGGTGTGGAGCAGTTACGAACAAATCTCCTTGCCTGAAATGAGAAAGGATGGGGTCACGCTGCAGTCAAGTCACAGCAGTGCCCGGTGATGCCAGAACAGGCTCTGTGCCTTGTGGCACCGCAGGGAGGTGACAGCACCGAGTGCTGGCAAAGCGACCTTCAGCAGCCGATCTGATGGGACAGGTCTTTCTCCTTCTGGGCTTTGAGAAGCTTTGGAGTTTCTCTATTTACTCTAAAAGGTCGTGCCGGAGACCACAGTCATGGTGGGTGATGTTTCAGGGTTGCTGGGCTTTGCCAAGTGTTCTGATGCTCCCGTTGGCAGCCGGTGTGTGAGCTGGGTGCTGGAGCTCAGATCCTTACTCCTGAGCTTGGGTTGACCACTGGAAGAGAGATCCTCAGGGCACCCTGTCAACCTTTGTGCCATTTCAGACTGAACGCTTCCCCCATTTTTCAATGGCTTATTCAAATTCAAATTGGACTTAGTCCTATTTCAGTGACTTATGACAAATTTAACTAAATTTGCGCAGTTCTTCCTAGAGACAGCACAAGACCCATCCCTACCAGGGAGCGATGTTTTTCTTTTTAAGCCTTGGCCTCAACCATAAGGGCAACAGATTTTCTTAAAGGAAAGAAATCCCCAAACTTGTTAGCGTTGGCACGGTGCTGTATTTTTTGCTTGCTTCTCCTCAGCAGCTGAATCATTTTAGCAGGAACTCTTCCAAAAACATTCAGCCTGAGTCAGACACCCAGTCTCAAATATTTAAGCCCAAACAGTGAGTTTGGCATTTTTTTATGTGAGAGCAAACAAAGCTCTTATCGGTGGGGCTGTGGGGCAGGGATGTGTTGCTGTGACCAAGTTTCAGCTGCCGGCCGTGTTTGTGGCTGTGTGTTTTGTGGTTCTGTTATCCATCTCCTTGGGCTGAGCGTCAAGAAAACCTGGGATCTGGCAGAGATCTCATGTCTCCCTCGTGGCCACAGCATCCCGTGGATTTCCCCTTCATTGGGTCATCCCAGCTAATCAAAGTGAGTTCCCACCCTCCTCCTCACTCAGGCATAGCACACACATAGGGTGCCACAGGGGACCCCACTCCACTGGCTCCAAGTGCTCCATCCCCATCATCCCTGCTCTCAGATTCAAGTGTGGCTGCTTCTTCTACCCATTGACTCATAGAATCACTAAGGTTGGAAAAGACCTCTTAGATCCCCGACTCCAACCCCAACCCACCCTCATCATGCCCATTAAACCACGTTCCTCTGTGCCACATTTCCACGGTTCTCAAACACCTCCAGGTAAGATGACCCCCCCCTTCTCTCTGGGCAGCCTGTGCCAGTGTTCAACCAAATAAGGACCCAAAAAAAAGATCCCCCAAATGCCTGCAGGTCTCCAGGGGCTTAAAACATAGACAGCATGGCCCTTGTTGCATGAAGTATGTGAGGCTTGCTCCTGCAGGAGAGAAATAATGGCCCAGACTGAACAAGCAGATTCTTTTGTGAAAATAAAATAAAATAAAATAAAATAAACTCATCTGGGAAAAGGATAATTTTGAGGAGACTGAGACTGTTCGTAAAACTGAGTCAAATTTAGAGATTGTTTTCAGCCCCTGGCTTCTTCTATCCTCTCCCATCCTTCCCACCCTCCCCCCAAATTATTGTTCACAAAAATTAAAACAAAATGTTGTGGGGTTTTCGTTTGCTTAAAAAGCAATTTTCATCTTGAAAATAGCCAAAATATAAGTTTGTAAGGGTGGGGTGATTTGGAAGGGCCACATTGTCATTGCTGAATGAAAACCACAGAGAAGAATGCATCCAGGGAGACATGGGCATGGGGGTATGGTGGCAACACAGAGGACACCGCCAGCTTGCATCTCCAACCACAGATCTTCCATTGCCCCAAGGAGATCCTGCACACCTTGGCCATCTGTGATAGAACTGTTTGCCCTTAAGTTGTGTTTTTGTAGAATCATAGGGCCATTGAATGGCTTAGGTTGGAAGAGACCTTATAAAGATCATAGAGCTCTATCTCCCTGCCATGGGCTGGCTGCCCTCAGAACTCAGGATGCCCAGGGCCCATCTATGTCCTTTGGAGCCTCTGGGAATAGAGCACCCAAAGCTTTGACCAGCTCCATACTGCAGCTTTCCTCTTTTCCAGCCCACTTTCCTTCAGGCTTGCGAGTATCTGTGTTTCATTTTACTGGGGTCAGCTGCAGGGAGGGCCATCTGATGGCCTGTGTGCATCTGTGTATAATGAAGGCAGGGGAGATCCTTGGCAAACGAAGGGAAAGAAGGGAGCAGGAGACAGGAGCACTGAGTTCATCTGAGCAACAGGTGCTAAAACCTTGCACTGGGAACTCACAGCACTGGGTGTTTGCTCCCCACCAGATCTGGAGCACCTCCTTTGCAGGGTGAGACACAAAGCGTGAGAAGCAGGGGTGATGCTGGCACTGGGAGGTGACCCTGATTGCAGCCGGCAAAGTCGTTCATAGAAAGAAAAGATGTATTGCCAAAGAATCTCTCACTGCGGTGGGGAAACAAACCCGGTGGCTGTGAACAAATGCCAGGCCAGTGGGTGTCTGAAAGCAGGAAGGAGGTTTTAGCAGAGCGGGCAATGAATCCTCGGCAAGGAGAGCCCTGCAGTGTCTCCTTTCCCCAGTGTCTTCATCCCAGCTCCGCACCCCATGTCCCATCATCAGCTCTCACCATGACTCATCCCAGCCTCATCCCAGCAAGGGCTTACTGATGGAAAGCATCCTCGTGCATGGGGTTAGGAAGTGACCCAGCAAATGCCTCAGGTGGAACTCCGACAGCCCAGGCTGTGCTGTTGGTGTCACAATTCACTGACATTGGAGAGATGGTCCCACAGCCTCTTGTGAGGTCCAGCTTCTTCTCTCCTCCAGACACAGAATTTTTGCATCCCTGGAAGCTTAAAAAATGTCCTGGGCTAGGAGCAGCTCCACACACGCCACTTGCTCTTCCCATGCAGCTCTGCCCACTGGACCAGCCAAAATGTTTGCAAAGACCCTGAGAAATCCCCGGGAGCTCTGTGTCCTGGCTTTGCAAACACATCTCTGTTTATCGAGCAACCCTAAGAAATGCAAAGATTTTCACTTACTCTCCGGGTGGGCTCAACTTTGAGTCGTTTAAAGGGACATGCCAGAGCCATCTTGCAAAATACTGGAGAACCAGCTCCAACTTTCCTCCAACACAAGTGGCACGGAGAAGAGTTCCTTCTTCCCCAAATCCAGCCAATGTGCATATTTTCCAAAAAGTGTGAAAGCTCTTTGGACACGACACAACTTGTTGGAGGAGGTGAGCACTCAGGCTTTTTAGAGAATATTCACGTCTTCTAGCTTTGATAAAGGAGGAACTCTTCTCCATGCCACCACTCGGAGAAATATCTCCATGCTGTTCGTCTAGGACCAAGTATGCAGTTGGCTGGGTGCTCATCCAAGGGGATGCAAGCCACAATTCAGAGCTGTGGCAGCAGGAATCGTGTTTTAGCACCACTCTGTATCATTAGGGTCTGTGGGAGGTGAGGTTGGGCCCTGGCGTGCTCCCTGCAGGAACTGGGGTCGAATGGGGGAAGCAGGGGAGTGGCTCAACGTCCTGCTGGGCAGACGTGGCTGTAGGACTGCGCTCTCCACAACGGCTTTGCGCTGAGAGCGAGCTGGGGATTGTTCCCAATAAGTAACCCGGAACTGCACTGTAAATTTCGGGGCTGAAATTTGATAATTAAGCAAATATCGCATGCCTTTGACTTGGGCAAGCACCATAAGGTAAACAGGAAGGAATGAGGGATTAAGACATCTCTGTTCAAAAGGAAGGTGACAAGCGCAGAGCTGTGACACCTTCGTGCCGCGTGGGGGGCCCAGCTGCGGGCTGGCATTGCACAGCTGCATTGTTCAGGGGCAAAGAGCAAACAAAAGCAACGGGAAAAGAAAACAAGCTGTAAAACCCTGCAAAGCGCGCAGCAACCGCCTCCTGACGGCCTCGTGACAGCCCCGGGGTCGAGCTTTTGAAGTTCTCCCGTCGCCTTTTGCCAAAGCGCCGTGTTAAAGCGGTGCGGTGGTGACACCGGGGTGTGCAGGGGGGACATGGGGCACCTCCCAGTGGGTCGGCCACAGTGCTTTTCGTTCAGTCAGAGAGGGCTTTGGTGCCTGGTTGGCTGAGGTGGGTAGGATGGAGATGGAAAGGTGAGGGCTGTGGGTTGCATGGCAAGGAACATCAGGAAAGGAGAGGATGGGGAAGGTTTTCAAATGGTGCGTAGGGCTCAAATGTGTGTGCTGGGACTCATGCAATGGGAACAATGGGATGGGATGGGAGGGGGTGTTGGAAGTCCTGGGGAAGGTAGGTTGGGGGGAATTGGCAGTGGGATGTCCTCAGAGCCCCACAGTGCCCAAGGATGGGTGTGGGTTGGCAGCTGCCACCCTCGGGTGACAGTGGGGATGTGCTGCGTGGGGTGACCGTGTACTGATGCTCTGTGCTCTGTGCTCCCACAGCCTGCAACTGCAACCTGCACGCACGGCGCTGCCGCTTCAACATGGAGCTGTACAAGCTGTCGGGCAGGAAGAGCGGCGGCGTCTGCCTCAACTGCCGGCACAACACGGCTGGTAGACACTGCCACTACTGCAAGGAGGGCTTCTACCGCGACCTAAGCAAGCCCATCTCCCACCGCAAGGCCTGCAAAGGTACCTCCATGGGGCGGGGGGTGGCATGGCCCCTTCTCCTCTGCCGACTGCGCCCGCATGCTCCTGCTCCCCCTCACCCAGCTGAGCCACCGCAACGACTTTTCTTGTCCCCAGCCCGTTCCATGCCCTTGTCCCTCCATTTTTCCCAGCCTCCCGGTGACAATAAAAGCCTCGCAGAATCATGGAACCATGGAATTGTAGAATCAACAATGGTTTGGGTTGGAAAGGGCCTTAAAAACTCACCCCGTTCCAACCTCACAGTGTGCTGGTTGTCCCCTGCCAGCTCAGACACAAACAGTCTGCAGTGCTGATGTGTCTGCAGTTTACAAGAGCTGCTTTCTCGCTCCCATGCATCAGAGAGATGCAGATCCCATATTTGGGACTGGATGCTGGGTCTGCAAAGCTGTACTCCCCCAGACGGGAGCTGAGCCTGTGCTCCAACCGCTTCCCTCCTCCAGATGAAGACAGAATGATAAAACAGGAAATCTACTTTTCTGCTCAACAAACAGAGTTCTGAGATCCCTTCTTTGGCCAGGACAGGAGGTGGGAGCAGAACTCCCCATCCACAGGGTGCTCTGCAGGGGGTTCCTGGAGCCCCGCAAGGCATGGGATCGCACTTCAGTGCCCACAGCCCCCACTCCGCCCAAGCTCTGCTGTTTTAAATAAGAGCAAATCCCGCAAACGCAACGCCGTAACCCCACGCTTCCCAGATGCGGGCTCATCCATCCCCTCAAACAATTGTTCTTTCCTCTTTTCCCTGCCTTCTCACACTGCTCTTGAAACTTGAGCTTGCTGCATTGAAACGCTCCTCCAAACCCCCCACAGGTTGTGACAAAATGTGGCCGCTGGCGCTCCCAGATACAAAGCACTGCAATAAATATGCCGGTGCGCGAGCAGCTCCCCGACTCGCAGGCTATTAGCACGATTTCACACTCGTTGCGATGGGTTATTGTTGGTGTAATCCACCATCCTATACAAAATGGAGTTTCCTCCAGCAAAGGCATCCCTTTGAACGCCGGCTTTTCCTGAGCCCTGGTTATGTCGCTGTGTTTTATGCTCCCCCTGTTTTGTGTCCCCAGTTCAAGGGCTGCTCTGAAATAATTGTTACAAATACGAATGTTTCACGTGTACCCCGTTTAACCCAATGCAGGGACCCGCTGAGGGGCATGCAGCATGGTTATCCAGCCTGCAAGCATGCAGCTGAGCTCACAGCAAACGTCCCACGAAATCTGCTGGGGACATTTGTTGTGCATCCAGCCCCACTCGTACTGTCTAGATGCAGCTGTGCCATCTTCCTTGCCTGTGTGCGTGCTTCCTCTTGTCTTGAAAAAAAAAAAAAAAAAGCCCTGAAAGCCAAACAGCAAAGAAAGAATTTGTGGATGATCAGAGATGCCACATTGCAGAGCTATGCAATGGGCAGAGCATGGTGTGAGGCTGCAGACCATGTGGGATGAAGCCAAAGACAGCAGGAGCAGGAATAAGTGCATGGAGCAAAACCCTCTGTACTGCCCTCTTAGCAACAAAAAGCCCACAAATCTCAAATGGTCATCTTGCCAAAACTCAGAACAAGTGCAATTTTCCCTCCTTTCTCAATGACTTTTGCAATAGCATGAACAGCTCCCGAAGCACCAAGCCCATGCTTCTCATTTGTCGTGCTTTCTTCTTTTCCCATTGGTGCTGATGGTGGAACCCCACATCTGCCTCTTTATAGCCTCCACCTGCTCCTCCCACAGCAGAACAGTGCCCTGTCAACTCTTGGGATTAAACCCAGCCCTGATAATGGACAGATTATTGGCACTGATGTCATCTTCTTGGAACAGAACTCCACGAGGTTTTACAGCCTGGCCATAATACACTCCTACATTTTCAGGGATGGATGTGCATGATTTTTGAAGAGAAATGATGACAAACAATAGGCGTTATGGGCACACCCGGGAGGAAGGCATGATTTGGTTTCTAAAGGAGAGGGAACAGAGCCCTTGGTGGCAGGGACAGTGGGCCGTGTGCCCCGTCCCTTCCCATCGACTATAGAGGGAGCTGCGGGACCAGATTAGAGCTCAGAGAGCATCTACTGGGGCCAAACTGGAGGCGATGAGCCCTTGCAGGGTACCCCCACCCCGGGGTGCTGGGGTGCAGGAGGTGTTGGGTTAACCCCAGTTAGGGCAGAGACTGAAGATGGGCTGGCTGCCAAGTGGTGTCCCACCACTGGTGCCCCATCACTGGTGTCCCAACATCTGTGTCCCAGGGTAGGACACAGGGAGCAGCCCTTGCTTCCTTTCTGTCAGTACCATGTCTGTGGGGCATCTCTGCAGGATTTGGTGGCCAGCAGCGCCCCTCAAGTCCTACAGATATCCCTGCCACCGTGGTCTTTGATGCACATCCGGGCAGAATTTAGACATCTCATGGCTGGCACATCTCAAAGACAAGGAGATGACGGCTGGGAGAGTCCCTGTGCGTGGCCACCAGAGGTGGATCCTGGCTCTGGCCCTTCCTAGTCCACAGCAACTCCCTCTGCTGGATGGGTTCCACTGGTTTCCCACAGCACTGCAGGGTTAGGATTTCGGTTAGGTTCAGGGTTAGGGTTGGATTTAGGATTATGGTTAGGATTAGGGTTAGGATGCTAGATAGCAGTGCAGGAGATCTGCCCTTGCTGCCCCCCTGAGGAGGAGGCAAGGTGCTTCCTACGAGAGATGGTTCCTTTCCCCCACCCACTTCTCACTGATGCTCATCTCTATCCCAGCCTATTCATGGCTTCACAAGTCCGTGTCCAATGCAAGACTTTCTACAGATTCCCTCCAGGGAGTTGTCTGTAATTTTCCAGCTTCCTTCTCTTCAACTTTCTTTCCTCCTTGAAGACCAGCTGTTGCCCCTTTCTATGTGAGATGAGCCAACCCCTGGCGCTGCTGGGCCAGAATCAAATTCCTGCATCAGGGCTGGGTTGTCACTGAGTGATCACATGCCTGGAGAAATCCTGAACTTCCACGGTATGGATCTGCCCAACACAGAGCTCAATTTCTCCACGGGCTTGCTCTTCCCTCTGGAACCAAGTGTGCGTCGCCGCAATCTCCTCCCACAGTGGGTGTCCCATTGCCCTCCCATCCCTGTGCAGAGCTCTTTGCTCGCCTGCTGCCTGTGCCTTGTGCTTGCGGCAAGATCATCAGCTCTGAGGCTTTGGCTCCGCTGCCAGATTTGATTGAAGTAAAATCAGTGGGAGAACCCACCCGCAGGAACCTCATTTCCCAGGGGCCAGTCTAAAAATGCATCAGGAGGAGTCTGACTTTTTTTTTCTCAGTGAAAGTACTTTCCAATCTGCTCTCTCTCCTGTAAGGGACCCTTGAATGCTGCAAGGAGCGATTTCTCCCACAGGAGCAGGCTCAGATCTACGTTACTTCACAGCCATGAGGTCCTGTGCCTGCTCCTCTCTGCCTGCCCACACCTGCCCCTGGGTGACTTTGATCAAAATTGACGTTTTTCAGTGAAAAAAACAAACAAACAAAAAATGACCAGGTTTTCCAGCAAATGCAGAAGAAGGGGGCGGCCATGCTCTGCCCCTGCAGGTCTCAGCATCTCCTGCAGCTCTCTGCCATCACTTCGAGATGGACTCAAATGGTGGAGCTCGTAGACAAAGAGGGAATTCCAGCAGCTCTTAACAGGAGCCCTTACCAGCCCTTGGCTTCTCCAGGTGCCAGCTCAGGAGGAGGAAATGGGAGAGCCCTGAGAAGCAGTGCAGGAAGGCAGACGCTGAAATGCCAGGAGATTATTTGTCTTTGTCTGATAAAAGAGGGAATTCATGTGCTGCTGGTGAGAAAGGCTTTAAATCTCCAGGAGAATGTGATGAGGAACACGCTGCACAAACATGATCCTTTGGCAAACTAAATCCGGTTCACAGTACTGCAGGCAAGGCAGCGATCTCATTGCAAAACTGTGCACAGCACGTCTTGAAAGTCATCATTAGGGCTCAGAGTTAATGGAGAAAACGTTTCAACCTCTGCTTCTGGTCAGCAATCAGGCTGGGTAGAGCCGAGCCAGGCCGGCTGGAGGCACATCAGGTGCACAGCTTTCTCTTCGCCATGGCGTAAGTAAGTGTGACAAGAGTTGAGATCATACCTTCTGTCGTCCACTCAAATGGGATTTCATTGTTCTGAAAGCTTCCCCAGGACAGACCTGCCCGGAAAGCAGGAAGATGCTAATTCTCCAGCAGGGCGGTCCTTTCAGATCACCACCGTCACACCTGAGGGGAGCTAAGCCCCGAGCTTTGTGCCTCTGTTTGCCTTTCAGCACAGGTGTGTGGCGAAGATTAGCGGCTGGCAGTGCCTCTGACCAGCATTCCGGGCTGGAAAAATGTTTGCATTTTTGTCGTGCTACTTGTCTGCCTTTGGTGGGCCGGAGATACCCCAACAAGTTCCAACGTTTTGCCAGGGCATTTTACATCCTTTTGTGCGCAGTCTGAAGACTTCCTGCAGATTTTCTCAGTCCCAAATCCTGCTGATGCTCTGGTGGATGATGGTCTGTTTCAGCAGCTCTGCACAAGGGGCAGTGCTTAGTCCTGCTGCCCCAGACAAGGACACAGTCCTCCAGTTCTGCACTAGCACATCCCCAGGGGAAATCTCCTAGCTGCAGGCAGAGCAGAGCTGGCGAGGAGCGCCTATATCCGTATAGATATTAATCCCAGCTAATGTAACTACAGATGTTCTCATTCACGGGCCCATCTAATCCTGTTGGGTCTTTGCCATGGTGTCTCGTAGCTCGAGCTCTACGAGTTAATTACGTGCGGTGCAAGGAAGCGTTTTCTTTTGTCGCTGGAATAGGTTCCTCTTTGAGAGCACTGAATGTCCCTTTGTGCCCGCCTGGAGGAGCAGCACCTGTCTGACCCGGACACGGCGCACGCCTTGGCACTTCTCCACCATCTCTTGGCACGGCTGCCGCCTCCTGGGTTCTCCTCTTGCCTTTCACTCAGGCTGAGGGCCCGATGCTAATTTCTATAGCGTCCTGATGTGCTATTCAACATGGCTCTACCCCTCTCCGAGCACAACCTGCTATCTCCTGGCTCTTCTGTGCTCGGCTGCAATCAGCCAGATGTTCGCGGGCGGCTGGAGCTGGAGTGCTTGCAGCTGGCAGGGACCCTCCAGCGCTCCTCCCACCCGCGCATCCCTCAGGCTTTCTGCTGCATGCCCGAAACTCCTCTGTCCGCATTGGGCAGGTCCCACACTTTGGGCAGAGCCTGCACACACTGTCCCACATGTTGGGCAGGTTCCACACACTTGATTTGTAAGGCCTCTTCCAAGCCTTTCAATGATTCCATGTTTTGTACTATGAGAAGTCAGGCACTGAGTCGGGGGGAAGCCAGACATTATCCCCTGCTGTCCCCAACCACGTTTCAGGCACCTGCTGCAGTGTGCTATTTTCCCTTCCCTTCCCTTCCCTTCCCTTCCCTTCCCTTCCCTTCCCTTC